>JBBMOI010000013.1:172500-267500 GCA_038088405.1 Porites divaricata | reverse complement strand
CCTTTCTTCGTTGTAGAGAGTTTACGTACCCGGGGGCACGCAATTTTAGTTCTCAGTTTAACCTCACCACTGATTGCGTGACTTTCTCCCCAAGTCTGGCGCGCCCGCGGCACATGCTTCTCAAACTGAAATCGTCTAAAACTGACAGTTTTAGACAGGGGCAGTCTCTCGTGGTAGCTCGGTGCTCTTCTTTATTGTGCCCCGTTTCCGCTATGCAACGGTATTTTATGCTTGCCCAGCCTCGGCCTGGGCCCCTTTTTTACGTTCAGCTGGGTCGGCTTCTCACTCGGTCCTCTGTTACGCATTTACTTCAGGATTCTAATTCTGCTCGCTGTGCGGGACTCCCATACGAGAGTCTAAAAGGTCAGAGTTTTCGTATAGGCGCCGCGTCTGCTGCGGCCGCTGCGGTCTTACCAGACTGGTTAATAAAAGTTTTAGGTCGTTGGTCCTCGGACTGTTATCAAATGTATATTCGCACTCCCGAAACGGTCTTGCTTGCTCGTGTGTCAGGGAACTTTATTTAGTTTTTTGTTGTTGCTTGGGGAGATGCATTGCATGCATCTGTGGTGGTTAAGTCTGCGTTGCGACTTCCCCCAAGCTTTTGGCATTGCTTGTGTCTTGCCATCTTTTGAGCTATTCCTTTTCCTTGATTTTGTCCGATCCAGCCCGTGCGGCGCTGGGGAGATAAGAAAGGCTCTGCCAAGACTCTTGTCCTACCCCACGGTAGTGGGGCGATAAGTAAGGCTTGTGTTATTTTGTGCGCATAACCCGAAGTCGCTATAACCTGCCACAGGGCTGTGTCCCCCCCTTATTTCGCCATCATGTAGTTGTTGTTTATTTAGCCTGCGTGGTCATTTACTTGCGTGACGTTTGCATGCGTATCTTTCAAGCGGAATAGTGACATTAATAAGCAGATTTGGAGAAATTGTCTTCTGTGTACCATTGCTTTTTTCGCCACCATGTTTGTTTATTTGCATGGTCATTTGCATGCTGATTGCGATCTATTGTATTGGCTGCCCTGGAATTCTAACAATGGTTTTCTTGGACGCTTCATTGCGTTGCTGGGCTCCCCAAACACTCGTCGCGGCTCGCTAAAGATCAAGTTTAGGCAACACAAAAGACCGTGTACTCGAATGGGACTTTCCATCTTATTTTAGATGCAGGCGACTTGGTGTCAAACTGAATCCAGGCCGTGCTAATAGGATCACAACAATTGTTCCTTCAAATAGAATGGTCAAGAATGGTCACCTGTGGAGTAGACAATTCTCTTCCAAAGGGAGCTAATTTGCATAATATTCGTTCTTTGGATCGCATCAGTGTTGCTCCTAAATTTTCGTTCAACAGGGAATTCACCTCGTGCCTTATGAACGCTCGCTCACTATGCAACTAAACTCTTATTGTTAAAGACTTTGTTGTAGATTACAAGGTGGATTTGTTGGGGATTACAGAAACATGGCTGCATGTGGAAGGTAGTGAAGTGACTATTGGAGAGTTTTGTCCGAATGGTTATCGTCTCCTGTACTCCTCACGGTCGCCAGGGCGAGGCGGAGGCGTGGGCCTTCTTTACAAGCAAGGTATTGGCTCTAAAACAAGGTTATTTGAGCATTCTTTTACATCGTTTGAACGCACTGATGTCACTTGTGTTGCTCGTAAGAGTTTGAGAGCAATCTTTGTCTACCGTCCCCCGGGGTGTGCGTCAGTTGGAGTCTTTCTGGAGGAATTTTCTAGTCTATTGCAAGAGACTGTAATATGCCCAGAAGAGCTTTTGATATATGGGGATTTTAACTTCCATATGGACGACAAGGCTGATTGGGACGCGACACGATTTGGAGAGTAACTGGATTTGTTCAATTTAAAGCAACCCATAAACGAGGTCGTATATTGGACTTGGTCATTACAAGGAATGAGACTGAGGGTGCCTTAGGCCTAAAAAATGTTACAGTCATGGAACAGTTTATCTCGGATCATAAGGCTGTTTGCTTTAATTTGAATTTACGGAAACCATTAAATGAGAGGAGGACTGTTGTCTCTCGTAAATTAAAGGGATTTGATTTTGATGCTTTCAGCGAGATGATTGGATCGTCTGGTTTGTCAGACGGGTGTATCTCGCAAAGTGTTGAGTGATTGGCGAAGGAGTATGATGAGGTGTTATGCAAGGCTTTGGACAAGCTGGCACCCAAAAGAACTCGCACTATTGTCATTCGACCTAATGCTCCTTGGTATAATGAGGAGATCGCTGCTCAGAAGAGGAAAAGGCGAAGGCTTGAACGTAAATGGCGTTCGACTGGTCTTGAAATCGACAGGATAAATTATATGGAACAGTGCAATGTTGTGAATGATATGCTCTACAAGGCGAAAGAACAGCATTATTCAGTAGTTATTCAGGAAAATGCCCATGATAGTAAATTACTTTTTCGCACAGTTGATAAATTACTGCAAAGGAGTATAGACAAAAGATATCCGTCTGCGAACAGTGACCTAGAACTCGCAAATGCTTTTGCTGATTTCTTTAATGCCAAGATTGTGCGAATTCGTGATGAGCTACTTAGAAAAGAGCAGCTGGGGGAGCGCACCATGGAGGATTTTGAGTGTACGTCATGCTTTAGCGAGTTCACAATGGTAACAGATGAAGACGTCTTAGAGTTGATTAGGGGTTCAACTATTAAGGCATGCGCACTGGATCCACTTCAAGTGAGTATCATGCGGAAATGCTATTCTAGTCTTGTCCCTATATTTAGAAGGGTGATTAATTTGTCATTGTCATCTGGATTGCTGCCCAAGTAACTTAAGGTAGCGTTGCTATCACCTATTCTTAAGAAATTAAATGCAGACTTTGAGCAGTTTAGTAATTTTCGCCCTGTACCAAATTTAAAGTTCCTATCTAAATTGATAGAGAAAACAGTGTTTGTGCAATTGAATAGCTATCTTGGCGAAAATGATCTACACGAGCCCCTTCAATCAGCAAACAAGATTTTTCACAGCACCGAGACTGCACTTCTCACTGTTACAAATGACATTATGCTGTTATTGGATAATGGCGAGAATGTTCTCCTTGTTTTATTGGATCTGTCGGCAGCATTTGATACCGTTAACTATTCCTTGCTGCTGGCACGACTGCAGAAATCATTTGGCATCAGAGGAACTGTACTGCAATGGTTCGATTCTTATCTTTCTCAAGGAACTCAGTTTGTAAACATCAATGAGGCGAATTTTACGGTACGAGATCTTCCCGTGGGTGTTCCCCAAGGTTCAGTTCTGGGACCTGTACTCTACCTTCTGTATACTGCGCCACTTGCTAAAGTGATAAGATCTTATGGATTAGATTATCATCTATACGCCGACGATACTCAGTTATACTTTGCATTCAAATCGGTAGATGTGGACGCTGCTAAATCGAGGGTCGAGAACTGCATTTCTGCAATATGTCGCTGGATGGACCTCAAAGAATTGAAGTTAAACCACGACAAGACGGAGGTCATGCTCATCCACTCAAAGTATCGTCCCTCTCCATCCTTTCAGTCCTTATGTGTTGGTGATGAGAGCGTGGCTGCCTCTCAGTCGGTTAGGAGTCTTGGTGTTATCTTTGATGAGCACATGTCTTTTCATGCACATGTGTCTAGGATCTGTAGATCATCATTTTATCATCTCAGGAACCTATCTCTCTGTTCATGCATTTGACACATCGAAACTAGATTACTGTAATGCATTACCATACGGCTTACCTAAGTATCAGTTACAAAGATTGTATTATGTACAAAACACGGCGGCTAGAGTTGTGTTGCAAGTGAGTAAGTTTCAGCATATCACACCTGTTTTGTGTGAGCTTCACTGGCTACCGATTCAATATCGTATCATTTTCAAGATTCTGCTACTCGTGTATAAATCACTGAATGGGACATCGTCTAGCTATTTAGCTCAGAAACTATATTATCGTTCTCACACTAGATCATTGAGGTCTGTTAGTAATGAACTTTTAATGCAACCTAGATCGTATACCAAGACCTACGTAGATGGAGCATTTGCTGTTCATACACCAAGAGAATGGAACTTAATACCCTATGAAATTCGGAAGTCCAACACCATCTCGAGTTTTGAAAGATCACTTAAGACGTACTTGTTTACTAAATTCAGTAATAACGGATCATTGTTTTTATAGATTTGTATATATTCCGTTAGATGGTTTAATAGTTGCTTTAGTTTTAATTTTTTCCTTTTTTTACTTACTGTAAATATAATAGGATATGGTTGTAAATTTGTAAATATTTTTCAATAATGTTGTTTACATGACTCTAAAGCGCCTTGAACATAGGATAAGAGCGCTATAGAAATGTAGTTATTATTTATTATTATCTAATTCAAAACACGTGCCGTCACGTGAGTTGACGCTGACCGCCAGCAAAACTGTGTTCAGCCACGTTAATTAGAACTGATTGAACAATCAGAATCTGCCTATTGAGTATATGTTTGTTAGTTTTTAAGAGGTAGTGAAAGAAAAGGATTTGACACCTCAGTGAAGAATATCCATTTTCAGCCAAATGGCCTCCGAGCGTTGAGCATGCAGCGGTTTTCAAGACCAAATTATTGCATTTCAAGATTAAAAATACACCGTTGTTAAAGCTCACAAATGGAAAAAGAAAGTTCAAAAGAAGGCTCATTTTCCTTTTTGTGGACAAACTAAAGCGTTTCGTTGCGAATTTGTCCTTCCAGGAATTTAACCTTGTGTTCATCACGGCGGAACGCTTGGCTTATTCTTCAATGCAATCAGGACAATGAAGTATTGGAAGAAATCTTAGATACATTTTGTACTCTATGGTCAAGGAAAATACTTTTAAGAAGGAATTTGTTGTATCTATTAAGCTTTTATAGACGTTTTTTTTTTTTACATTTTGACATCGGCATGAAAGAAAAACTTCAAAGTGCGCCCCGATTTGAAACGGACTTTTGTTGAATTTTGCCATGGGGTCAGCCGATTTTACTCGCGTGAAAATATCCATTATTTCCTTTATTGAATTTGCCACCGTGACTCAACACAGTGACAGGGGATAAGACAGGACTAACTATACTCAATTGATATCTACCCTATCAACCCCTTTATTACTCACCCAGCCCATGATAGGAGGTTGTACCACACCACCGGGGTCTACGCCCCCTACTCTTTACGAACGGCAGTCTGGGTTTCGCGTCCCACAAGAATCAGAACAGAGAACGAGCTGTGAGACAGGGTCTTCGGCTTTTCGTCCATATCCGAGAAGACTGGAATGTCTGACCATTTGTAGGTGTCACAACAGAGGCTGCACATTCTCCTAAGTTATTTTAAGACCCTGACTGTTGGTCCGGCCAGGGGTTTGAACCCGCGACCTCCCGCTCAGCAGACCTGCGCTTCAAGTTAAACTATCTAATTGAGCTAACCGGGCGGCGATGATCCAGTTAGTGTTACGTGAATTACTTTTAAGGATTAACTTAAGGGTTTTTGAATAAAAAATTTTCAAGAAATAATTTATCTGTCAATAATTAATTCACAGCATGGGAGTTAAATTTAAGGTGGCTTAAGGTTTATTGGTCGGTTAGCCATCGTAATATGTAGTCCATCAGGAAATTGAATAATTTCAATTTACAGTGGACAAAACCTTGTACCAGAATAATTTAAACAATATCGCATTCTGTTTTACATTTTTCAAGGGCTATAAATATAATTAGTTATCTATATTAACACCAAAGACTATTACTCATTGGAGCCCGAGAAAATAATTGTGAAAACACAGGTAAAATTCTGAAAATTTCATGTGATTGTGTGAGGTGTCATTTTGTGAAATTTGACATTTATTTTCTCGGGCTCTCATAAGAAGATAGATAGATAGATAGATAGATAGATAGATAGATAGTTTACTTGTAAAAAGCTTGCAGCTACTAAAGCTGAGTTGTGTATTTACAATATAATCATAACTATAACAAAATTGTCAAACCTGACTGGCTATCAACTGCCCTGATTTCAGCCTTTATTACATCCACTTTGAAATCACTGGCGGTCCATGCAATCTGATTGGCTCTCAGCAGAGTGATTTATTCCCAAATCGCACCATTTTTTGTTCTAAATCGCATCTGTTCCAAATCGCGTCATTTATGTTCTAAATCGCATCATTTCTGTTTTAAATCGCACCATTTTTGTTCTATATCGCATCATTTGTGTTTCGAATACAAAATGAGATGTAAAAGCCTTTTTGTTTCGGCTTTTTAACAAACCAGCTACTTGATCGCTAAATATTAGTACTGACTGAATTCTGCGATTTCAAAATGGATATAATAAAGTGGTAATTGAACTTTGTGTCGTGCAATTTTGGTCTGAAATCATACTTGTGATTTCAAATCGAACTTGCGCTGCGCGCTCGTTCGATTTCGAAATCACGCGTATGATTTCAGACCAACTCCACTCAGTTCAATTACCATTATTAATTGGACAGTTTAATAGGACAGTACGAGTCATGCCTGGACAGTACGCTCCATCACGCGCGCGCTTAAATGGTTTTTTTTTTTCACTGCTAGCAAAACAAAATTTCGAATTTCTTGTGTTTTGATTTAAAAAATAGCCTATTATATCACAAATGTTGTTAACGTTATGATTAATTGGTAACAGAACTTCGTGTCGTTCAATTCGGTCTGTAATCGTACTCGTGATTAAACAAATCGGACTCCCGCTACGCGGTCGTCCGATTTTGTTAATCACTCATACATACATACATACATACATACATACATACATACATACTTCATTGGAACTCCCTTCAACAGGGCTTTTCAGTCACAATAACCTAACTATTTTAACTTAATCACAATAACAATTTAAATTAAAAATTCAATCATTTCTTATAGAACATGTTATTAAAAAGGGTCTTCTTAAGACTATTAATTTCTGTTATATTCTTAATATTCCCAGCTAGCCCATTCCATTCCCTTGGACCCCGATAATAAAACGCCCTTTGTCCCGTTGACAGTCTACATCGAGGAACCACAAAATCATTACATCCCCTAGTGTTCCTATTGTGGGCTGCTGAACGTTTAACAAAACATTTAACTAAATAATCTGGAGCTAGACCATTTACACACTTGAATGCTAACACTAGGTCATTAAATAAAACTTTCTCTGTAACATCCAACCATCTAAGAGATCTCCGACCCTGAGAGATATGGTCGAACTTACTTAACCCTAGTACAATTCTGGCTGCAAAATTCTGCACCAACTGCAGTTTGTGTAGATTACGTTTAGATGTGTTCCCCCACACCGAGGAACAATAAAACAATTTACTGAAAACGAAGCTATTTATAAGTAATAAAAGTGTTTTCTTGTCTAAAAGATGTTTAATTCTTCTGATATGTACCAACTGGTTCATGCAACTGGAGACTGTCTTAGTGATATGTACATCATAAGTAAGATATTGGTCAATATATACCCCTAGATCCTTGGCAAACGGAACTGGTGAGATAGCTTTGCCAAACAAATATAATGAAATAGGAGGTAGCCTCTTAATAAGTTGTGCTGAGCCAACAACCACTAATTTTGTCTTGTCAGCGTTTATGAGTAGAGCATTTGATGCGCACCATTTACTGATATTCCTAAGATCATGGTTTACAGCTGCCATAGCACTTGATGAGTCTGATACAGAAAATTTAAAGAATAATTGACTATCATCGACATACGCGGCAGCTTGACTGTGGGTAATAGCACTAATTACATCATTGATATAAATTGTAAAGAGCACTGGGCCCAAGATAGATCCCTGAGGTACTCCATTTGTTAATGGTAACAATTCTGAAACTGAATCTTCGTATCGCACCCTTTGATATCTACTAGATAGATAGCTGCTAAACCAGAAAACTGCCGAAGCTTTAAGGCCAAGTCTTGGTAGTTTTTCCAGCAATAGATCATGATTAAGACCGAATTGGACTCCACTCAGTCCTGTTACCATTACTAATATATAATATAATATAACAGAATCTTACAATAGTGAGTATAATAAAAAGATAATGATAAAGTCCTATGAATGTAACAAAACTTAAAACTGTTAAAATATATACAACGTCATCGATCTCATTTACAAAACTCACCGAGCGCCAAAATTCGTTATCAATACATGATCTTACTAAAAAACTATTTCTGAAACGCTCGGTCTTTCATTTGGGAATCACAAAACGCCTTTTGCTCCGAAGAACACGGCGGCCCTGACGATTGAATCATATTATGTAAGCGTTGGGCCGGGTCATTAGCAATCGAGGGGAAGGTCTTTTTACATAAGCTAGCGATGTAGTCATTAATAGACATAATATTTGAAAGCTCTAAGGTCTTTCTATAGGCCAGTCCCGGGCAAATGATTTATAGTGCTCATTTTTCTACATTCTCTAGATCTTTCTTTAAATACAATGGCAGGGCGTAGAAGAACGCAGGCGATGCGTAGGTCATGACTGACCTTATACAAGATGTATAAAAAAGAATTAATTCATGCCTTGCGACATTCGCCCTTTTCAATTGTATTAGGAAATACATACGTTTAGAAGCTTTCCTTATGATTTGATCAATGTGCATATCCATGTAAGGTTGTTGGAGATCGTAACACCTAGTAATTTGGCGCTTTCAACACATTCTAGCTCTTGATTATTTACTACTATAGGCGCGAGTTGTGGTTTGTTCTTTGCAAATGAAATCCTAAGCTCTTTAAATTTTTCACTTTTTAGTTTTACTCCATTCTCAAAAGACCACTCCACGACAGTATCTGCAATCAATTGGGAATTGCTACTGGTTCCTTTCACAACGATCTCGGATGTAGTTGTATCATCAACATACGTCCAGATATTGCCAGCATTGTTGATTTCTAGATCGTTGATGAGCATCAAAAACAGCCACGGGCCTAGTTTCGTCTCCTGGGGTACCCCTGATGGGACTGATCCCCACTCGGAGTAACATCCCTCTGAGAGTTTGATTCTCTGGGAACGATCACTTAGGAAATCTATGATCCAATTGATTATTTCAGTCGGCAAAACTAATTTGCATAACTTATCAACAAGAATCCTATGGTCTATGAGATCAAAAGCTTTCTTATAATCATAGAGTGTAACCTTAAAAGTTGCTCTGTTGCCATCGCATCACTTGGTCCAATGGTGAAGCATGTGTATTAGTGCTTGAGTTGTGGAGGACTTCGGCACAGCGCCATACTGGCTTGGGTCGAGAACATTTAGTACGGCGGATTTCACGTAGTCAACAACGACACACTCTTCAGCAACTTTCGAAAGACAAGGAGTGAGAGAAATCGGCCTTAGGTGCTTCTTTAGATCCTCCACCGGCTTCACCTTTGGCAATGGTGAGACATCAGCGAACTTCCAGATCTTCGGGAGATGCTGTTCTCTAAACGAAGAGTTGATGATTTTAGAGAATGGGAAAGCCAACAGCTCAGCATACTCCTTAAGAAGCCAGTTAGGTAGTTCAGCCGGGCCACACGCCTTTTATGGATTCAGTGTAGCCAGCAGCTTCATTATCCTCAGCTCGGATACCTCATGCAGCTTTGGCGAGTCAGTAGGGACTGGGAACTTGGTCAGCGGCTGTTCCAAGCGATATTCTTCGAGTGGTTCAAGGAAAGCCTGATTAATAATGTTTGAAATTTTCTATGGTGTTATTACAGATAACTAATTACATCTATAGCCCTTGAAAAATGTAAAAAAAAAATGCGATACTGTTTAAATTTTTCTGGTATTATGTCCTGGACCGGGTTGTTCAAAGCTCTTAAGATAACCCGGCGTTAGTGCGAAATTTGAATTCATATATGAAAGCTTATAATGGAAACTTATTAATTTAATTTTGTGTCTACAATTTGGATGCTCCAAAGAGAATAAGGAAAATCTATCCGAATAGAATTTAATTCCCGGTTTACCGCTAATCTGCCTTCGAACAACTGGGCCCTGTATACGTTCAGGAAAAGAGTAATTTGTTTGAAATAAACCTTTATTTCGTTTTATTCAAAGGTATGACCATGTTGGCTTGTTGGTCTCCAAATTCTTCGCTTCTTCTTCTCTCAGCATTATGGGTCCTACTGCCTATTTCATACCTTTTAATAAAGGATTGGAGCAACTGCAACCAAAATCCCACGTCATACAAAGAAGTTCGTTATATCTCGGTTGAATCTGATGAGAATCAAGAACCCGGCGGATCAAAATTATCCCGCAAGGACATGTTATTTCTGACGTGGAAGACACAGAAACTGTTTATTCCTCTGTTCGTGGGTATGTTCTGTAAGTATTTGGTAGTTTCTGGTGTTGTAACAACCATAGCGTTTACTAACATTCCGATTACCCCAAGAAATCAATATTTGCTATACACCTTGGCATATGGGACAGGGGAGCTTCTTAGCAGGCCATATTTAGGATACCTGTCTCTTTGTGCCATCGAAGACAAGTTTGTTATTAAGAAAACATGGATTCCTGCATTACTTCAAGTTTTTATAACAATGTTTATGGTGTTTGACTCATGGTTTCGGATGATACCTGACCTTTATCTTGCTCTTGTGCTGGTCATGCTCAACAACTTCCTTCTAGGAATCCTGTACATCAACAGCTTTCTGAATGCAGGAGAGGGGCTCCGCACGGAAGAAAAAAGGTTTTGTCGGGCCTTTTTAACTGGTGCTGTATGGTCGTCAAGCATTGCTGCATCGCTGATTTCCCTGAATACAGAACCTCGCCTTCGACAACACTGTCTGCTGTTTTTTTCTGAGGTCGCTTGCTATACAAGGTCTCAAACTGCCTGGAGCCGCAATATCTCATGCGTGTTGTAAAATACCAGATTAAGGCATTTCATCAAAAGTTTTAGTGGGATAATTTCGCTTTTAGGAGACCCCATTTCCCGGGGAATAAAAAATTTAATCGTGAATCAGTATAAACCGCTCAGGCTAATCGGAAGACAGTTTAATCGCCTTTCCAGGAACCGGGACATGATTCATTACTTAAAAAAAAGGACTTCAGTTCCAAATTTTTCATTCACATGCTGACCTCTTTGTATACTTTATTTACAACACTGCTCTTCTAGCTTTCTTCTATCAACGCCGTTTACTGCCATTCGATGGTATCAATCAATTATTCACTTTTTGTTTTCTAAGCGTCAAAATGACAATTTATAGTGCCAGTACAATCCCAAATTTATATACCTAGCTTAAGTTGGGGTTCGCAGTTCTTTCAATATTTAACCCTCAGACGTACACGCAAATTCATACCCCCCACTGTGGTACAAGGGGATGGGGGTGGATGTAGCCCCTCCCTGGAGTTTTGGATATGTTGCAGTATTTCGAAACGATTAAAATAAATAAATAAATATACTGTTCATTTGCCACATTGCAGAATTAACTGAATTAACATTCAGCAAATAATTAACACTACTACTATTATAGAAACAATAAAAAATATCTTAAATACCTATTTACATATTCATATATTTACTAGCGAATGAAATAAAGGAACCTGAACGCTGGCTCCGGCAACAACTCCTATCCACGTAAACAATATTTCTATTGTTGTCGCTGGACGCAAGTTGTAACTATGACCACTAATTGCTGTTCTTGGCTTGAGGAAGTTAATGGGGTGGTCCTTTTGAGCCATCTTCTGAATATATTTACAGCAGAGCTGAGTTCGTCTTTCTTGCAAGCTGCTAAGGTTGGTAGTATTAAGGGCATCTAATTAACTACGGCATGGATATATAATAGCGGAGCTCTGGCGCGTGAAGCGCGCCTGCTGAGCACCATGGGTAAGAAGAATGTGATACACTACCCATCCAAGAAAATTTGGTAATCACGTGACCGTACACCGACCGACCGACCGTCCGTCCGTCCGCACCACAGGCATACCAATGTTTACTCTCACACTTTCTAGCTACTTTGGGAGCCCAGGAGAAAACCGATTGCACATGAATGTTGTGATCAATTGACAGCTGTCAAAACAAGGTATCCGCTGACCAGTATCACCTGGCCCTATCGCGGGCTCAGGTGTCGACCCATCCTGGTACTTCGCATGAAATCTGGACTTTTATTGGTAAAATGGATGCTAGCGAGTCTTCTGGCCCATACAGTGTACCTGTTGCCATTTTGAAAATTATTAGGGACTGTATATCTGAGCCTCTTGCATTTTTAGTCAATGATTCCTTTGCCTGTGGTAAGTTTCCCGAGAAATTAAGTGGCAAGGATTACTCCTGTTTTTAAGAAAGGTTCAAGATTTGACAAAGACAATTATAGACCAATTTCTGTACTTTCCAACTTTAGTAAATTGTTTGAAAGTGCTATGTTTTATCGCCTCTACAGTTATTTCGAAGAACTAAAAATACTTTATCCACCTCAGTTTGGTTTTAGAGAAAAATGTTCGACTTCCCATGCTCTTATTTCTATCACTGAATCTATTCGCCAGTCCATTGATATTAATGAATTCGGCTGTGGCATATTTATAGATTTGAAAAAAGCGTTCGATACTGTTAATCATGCAATCCTTTAAACTAAGCTTAACCATTATGGAATAAGAAGTCTTGAGCATGATTGGTTTAAATCTTATATACTTATCCCAAAGAGAACAGTTTGTAAATGTTAATGGTCGTAACTCATTTTTCTTACCAGTCACTTGTGGTGTTCCACACGGATCTATTCTAGGACCCCTTTTATTCTTATTATATGTAAATGATTTGCCCAATACTTCTAGCTTACTAACATTTCATCTATTTGCTGATGATACTAATCTTTATTTTTCTAGCAAAAACGTTAGTCACCTTGAAGCAAACCTAAATCATGAACTAAAATCTGTTGCCGAATGGATGAAATGTAATCGACTAGCGCTTAGTGTCTCTAAAACTAATTTTATTCTTTTTCATTCCAGTAAACGTAAACCTAATCAGTCATTAAGAATTAAAATTGATGCCGTACTTATTAAACAAGTTGGCTCTACTAATTACCTAGGCTTAATACTTGATTCCAACTTAACTTGGAAAAGTCATATTAATGAGCTTTGTTTGAAACTATCAAAAACAGTAGGTATTTTGTCAAAAGTGAGACATTTTGCTGACAACCATATTCTTGTCATGCTTTATTACTCTCTTATCTATCCTTTCCTCACTTATGGTATCCATGTCTGGGGTTTAATATATAATCTTTCCCTCATTTCTAACACAATTATTTATTATCCAGAAAAAAGTAATCAGAATAATATCTTTCTCCGAACCAAAATCCCATTCTGAGCCTCTGTTCAAATCTCTCAACCTACTTAAGCTCAATGATGTCATTGAATCACAGATACTCTCTTTTGTTTAACAGTGGTCACGCAGATTGCTACCCCCCCCCCCCCCCTCCTGTTTCAGTGAATACTTCAAATTTACTTCTTCTGT
Organism: Porites divaricata; assembly: GCA_038088405.1. Lineage (NCBI taxonomy): Eukaryota > Metazoa > Cnidaria > Anthozoa > Scleractinia > Poritidae > Porites > Porites divaricata. Next base: position 254,110 of record JBBMOI010000013.1, on the reverse strand, counting down.
TCATTCCTATTCAACGAGGCAATCATGTAATAAAAATCTTCATGTAACCTCAGTTAATACTACCCAATATGGCTTACGCTCCCTAAAATTCACTGGTCCTCGCCTTTAGAACTCCTTGCCTACAAGTATAACTAATTCAAATTCTCTTAGAATATTTCGTAAAACCCTTAAGAACTCTATCCTCAATTGTTATTCTAGTTAATTATCTGCCTTAGAGCATGAAGAAATACTTTTTATAAAATACACTTTCAGGAAGACCTAAGGAAAGACATTGCTACTGTGAGAAACGAGAACCGTATCTTTGTGAAAGCTGACAAATCTACGAACTTTTACAAGTTAGACACTAATCAATATAACCATGCATCTTTTAAATGCTAACGTAACTAAAACATACAAAAAAGCAGACAAGAGTAAGCTGGATAGATTGATAAAGAAGCGAAAAATATCACGACGAAATTAGACTTAGACGATCGTGTGGAATTAATGGCTACGAAGGAAGCATTCATCACACTTAAGGACCACAAGGAAAATTTTGCAAACAGACCCGCTTGCCGTTTGATAAATCCTTCGAAATCGGAAATTGGCAAAATAAGCAAACAAATCCTTGAGAAGATCAACCGAAAGCTTGTAAATGCTACTGCCGTCAACCAGTGGAAAAATACTGTCTTAGAGTGGTACAAACAATTAACGAACAAGACTGGCTCGGCATTTATATGCTTTGATGTTGTTGAATTCTACCCTTCCGATTTCCGAAGAGCTCCTACAGCGAGCCTTAATTGGACTTTGCATCTAGACATCTAGCCATCACAGCCGACGAACGCGAAGTAATCATTAACGCTAAGCACTCACTTCTGTTCAACAAAGGAGACCCATGGGAGAAGAGATCTTCGACCACACTTTTCGATGTTACAATGGGGAGCTACGACGGGGCAGAAACATGTGAACTTGTCGGCTGTTTGAAACAAACAAGAAAGTGGTTGATTTCCTCGACGTAACGCTCGACTTGAACACTGGAAAGTACAAACCATACTCCAAACCAGCAAATCACCTGCTTTACGTACACAGCAAATCAAATCACCCGCCCAACATCATTAGAAACATCCCAGAATCGATCAACAGGAGGCTATCTGAAATATCGTGCGACGAAGAAACATTCAACGAGGCGGCACCAGAATACCAGGAGGCATTGCGGAAGAGCGGTTATGATTACAGACTCCAGTTTAAACCACCAGCACCAAGAGCGGCAACACAACAGCGTACACGGATACGTAATGTAATATGGTTCAACCCACCATACAGGTGTATGTAGGTAAAGAGTTCTTTAAGTTAATAAATGTTTCACAAGCGGCCACAAATTAAGAAAAATATTTAACAGGAACGCGTTCAAGCTTAGCTATAGTTGTATGCCTAACGTTAAACAAATCATAGATGGACACGACAAAACCATCCTAAAAAAAAGAGCAGCAAGACTACGATAGTTTAGATAGAACGTGTAATTGCAGAAAAAAAGAGGAGTGTCCATTAAACAGAGAATGTCTAACTAAGGAAATAGTTTATCAAGCCACTGTTAAGTCACAAGAAAGCACAGAGACATATGTAGGTTTAACATCCAATGAATTTAAAACTAGATGGCTTAACCATAGGATATCATTCAATAAGGAAAGTAGAAAGAACGAGACAGAATTGAGCAAGCACATATGGCAGTTAAAGGACCGTAAACAGGAATACGACATTACCTGGAAAATTCTAGCGAAAGCTAAAGCATATTCGAATCAAACGAAACGATGCAACCTGTGTATTGCAGAAAAATATTTCATAATATGTAGATTTAGCCAGGGCTAAAAGCGAAGCTCCCATTAATAAATTTATTATTTAAATCAAACAATAAACTTAAACTTGTAATCCACAAATCAGTTAACTTAAGGGGAAATTCATATGACTTTTAAGGGAAAGGCTAAGAGATTTTAGAGTGAAACATCTTACATCGAGTTGATAGCCAAACAAAACACCCAAAAATAGCAATCATCTTCGATCACATTCAAGAGCCGTAATGGCTCTTGATCACAGTGGATTATACCTGGAAAACAAATTCTTGTAAAACAAATCAGGCCAAATTGTTTGCTTTCGACAAGTTTACTTTACAAAAATCTTGCAATACAAATCCGGGGATGTGTAAACCAACCTTTTATACTTTTTGCACATCACATCTGAGGTGAAACAGTATACTATTTACCATACAGACCTCGGACAGAATGCAGTATTTCACAATTTTTCAAGACAAATTGCACTCAGTCAATATTCAGGACGATCAATTGTGGGCTTTTAGCGAAACCGTTAAAAAAATTTCCAAAATCACCTATACGGCCAGCCAGTTCTCACTTTTAACGAGCGCCAAATTTGCAGTCAACATTAATAAAGTTATGCTTCAACGTAAATAATTTATTGTTTTTTTTGTTTAAGGGTTTTATAACGATGTGTAATCTTGAAAAACGTTCGATACGCGCGGCAAAAAGATAACTCTTGATACGGTCAGGTGATACTGGTCAGCGGATACCTTGTTTTGACAGCTGTCAATTGATCACAGCATTGATGTGCAATCAGTTTCCTCCTGGGCTCCCAGAGTAGTTAGAAAGTGTGAAAGTAAACATTGGTTGTCCTGTGGTGCGGACGGACGGCGGGCGGGCGGTCGGCGTACGGTCACGTGATTTCCAAATTTTCTGGGATGGGTAGATTTACAAAGCTATGGGGCTCCGCCCACGCGCGCGCGAGTGATTCCCTTGTTTTGCACTGCGCACCCTCTACTGCGCATAATATTGGGACATCCAAGATGGCGGCGGTTCTTCCCACTAGCGCGAAAAGAACAAACAAGAGCCGCTTTTGCAGAGCTAAAGCTTTTATTCGCACTAATAATGCCGCAGATCGGCTTACAGCTTTCTGATTTGCTATCGAAAAATAAGAAAATGACAGAAATGTGCGCGATCCCAAAGTCTGCAGTGGTTTTTCACTTCGCGGCCGTCGAGTTGTGGAATTATTAAAATATCCTGGCTGAGGCTTTGGATTATGGGGCCTGTGAAGCCTGTGGGACATTTCTACGGCTCTCCAACTGCATTAACGAGCCAGTATCTGGCCTAGTATTGCTACTGTACATATGTTGCTCAAACTCCGAGAGTGAAGAGACGAATATTTCTGGAACAAATAAGACCCACCATAGCACCAGAACGACGCAAGGTAGACCAATCTTTGATGTAAACGCAAAGTTTGCTGCTGAATTCACATTTTGCTGTGTATAGAAACCAAACAAGCTAACATATGAAGAATAGGAATCAATAGTCTTTTCTTCAAGATTTTTTGTCAAGCATTATTATGCAAAAGCAAAAAAATTGAACCCTAGCTCACTGGAATTAAACAGAACGACAGCGATACAAAATAGCCCAAAATTAAGATTCATAACTCCAAACTCTCCTCAAATCTTGACTTACCTCCTTCCTTGGTATTTAATGTACTCTTTTCAAGTTTGAATTTCTGTGTTGGCGATATCAATCACATAAAAACAACCGAAAACAAGCTTGATCTCGAGTGCATACTTCGAACGCGATGGGCGTTATTTTGTATCTCGCCCCAGTCCCCGCCGAGCAAATTATCCATCCAGACCACCTTTCACAGCAGTTTGTGAGGAAACAAGCGCGGTGACCCCCGATTTTTTCCCCAGGTATTTGCCAAGCATAGTTTAATAAAAAACATATTTGAAGAAGAAAAAAAGTTTGATAGTACAACATGATTTTTTTCGGGAAAATAGTTTCGTATTTGCTGTATTTGGGAAAAGGCGAGGACTTCAAGCTAACTACGGAACTGTCCGAAAAAGTGCAATGCCCCACAACCAGGCATTCAAAAACGATTTAAATAAAGCAATAGTGTTTATTTGATTAAAAGAAGCTTTATTTGCAAGATAAAATTTTGTGTGTTTCAAGTAACAAAGACTTTATTCTGTAAGAAGGGGATTCAAATTTTTAACACGCAACTAGTACAAATACCCTAGTTTAAGAGCCCGCTGACGCGTAAACAAGCACGGTGACCCCATCTTGTTATTACATTTTTTTAATGTTCATATCATGAATGTTCATTATGCCAAGTTTCAAAAAAAGTTTGATAGTAGAACAATTTCAAGGGAATTACCTTAATAGAAGAAATGAACTCATTTTGACGACATGTAGGCAATTCATGTAGGCACAGACGTAAATATATTTTAAGATATAGCCTAAAATAAGTTCTTTCGAAACAAGTAGCGCGCGAAAATGTTCTTTAGGCGCGGGCACAATTTTAACAGTTAGATAGTTTTGTGCGTCTTACGAAGTCATACATTCGTTGTAGCCAAACAAGGGACCAACCATTGTAAGTTTAACTGAGGAGTGGGTGGTAACACCTACGAAACAAGTTTGTATTAAACTTATGGTCATCAGAGTTGAGTGATTTTACTTTATGGATTACATTCTTTATTCTGTATGTAATTGTATTTTAATACAGGGGTCATCCACTAGATTAGCCTTTGCTATTTGGATTATCCCAACTTGCTCTCCATTGTGTTGTTACCATTTTTCTTGATTTCCTTAGTTGTACTGTGTTTAGATGCCTATGTAAATTTAACCTTTATGTCATGTAAAACTGAGCTGAGTTGTCATCTTGTCAGGTAAAATATGTCCAGAATCCGGTCAAAAGCCCTGATTGGTCGACGGAGTAGTTACGTTATTTTAGCTATTGTTTACGAATGACTGACAAAAGACAAAAGGCCGCAAAGGTCAAATGCAAACGCGATGAATCTCAAACAAGACAGTCAATATTTATGCAATATAGTCTTCTCTAGAACAGGGGGGGGGGGGACAGGGGGGTCACAATCTCCCGCCTCCCGTACCCCGTTCTCCCGCCTCCCGTACCTTTTTGTCCCTTTGTCTCCCGACTCCCGCCCTTTATTGTGTTTCTCCCGTTATCGTGTAAATGACGCTGTTTGACTCCCTAGTCAGATTCTATTAGGAGTGCTTTGGTCTTGTTTAAAATAAAAAAATGTGTTGTAAAAAATTGTGTTGTAATTCGAACACTCAGACGAACGTCAACTCTGGCCCTGTTACGACAGCGACTTTACCGTACATCAGAGGCACCTATATTATTACAATATACGTGTTGCACACAAACCCATAACCACCTTACGACGTCTGCTTACTAAGGTCAAGGACAAAGACAAACCGGAGGACAAACAGAGAGCAGTATACAAGATCAAATGCTGCGACTGCCAGGCTTCTTACATTGGTGAAACCGGCAGAAGCCTCAGCACCCGACTGACCGAACACAAAAAAGTGACGAGGAATGGTGACGTCAACAATCACATTGCTGAGCATCATTTATAGACGAAACATCAAATTGACTGGTACTCAGACTACTATCAACGTCTTACTTTAGAAAGCTGGTTTACTAACTTAGAACAAACGCCACTGAATCGTAGCCAACAGTTACCAGCGCCGTACAAACAACTTATTGACGAGATCAAGCAGAACTAACTACGAGAGAACGACTGGAGAACTGACATTTTGACTAACAACAGACGACTGTTTAACTGTGACAATAGACGGATCGAAACGCACCAATTATATCCTCGGAGACCCAGGGGCAGATAGTAGGGGCGAGGGAAAGTCTAAATGGGCGGAAAATAACGGCACGAAGAAAAGTAAAGAACGGCGAGAAGAGCCCCTGGCGACAATGTCTTACCAGACCAGTTCCAAATGGTCGCCGCCGTTCTGGCTTCTGATTGGTGCCAGAAAACACATTGTCCCCAGGGGCTCTTCTCGCCGTTCTTTACTTTTCTTCGTGCCATTATTTTCCGCCCGCTTAGACTTTCCCTCGCCCCTACTATCTGCCCCTGGGTCTCCGAGGATGCACCAATTACTGATTACGAGTCTTCATAGCCAATAACATCGTGACGTAATTGACCAATCAGATCAATAACCAGAGTATAATACCATCAACTGACGTGATACAACTCACTTTGACTCTGAAGATGACTACCGCACAGGTTGTCGTAGCCTGCGCGCAGACGATAACTAAACTCTGATTAGTACCGTCTGCGAAGCAGCGCAGAGATCCTTGTTCTGGACCCCCAACGGACTCAACGAATTACCGGAAGTGCGTTTCGAATTTCCTTTCAACCTGATTGGCGACCACGACAAACAAAACAAAGGCCTTTTTTAACTGGCCAACCGTGGCGCGTACTCAAATCTGGGTACACAGCTGGATGTCCAGAACAAGGATTTCGGCGCTGTTTCGCAGACAGAGTTAACCAGATTTTAACTTCGTCTGCGCGCAGTCTAAGGTCGTCGAAACGTCAGTCACTGTCAACAACAACAGTCCTATTCGGGACTACGTTCACCCGGACGATCAAACTCAACCTACTTTTGAGATCGAACCACTCCGCACTTTCAAGCGCAATCAAATAATTGAAGCGCAATTCCTTCGAAACAAGTTTACACCACGCGGCAAAATCTTCACTGACAGTGTTTTGTGAGCTACAGTCGTAAGGAGCGAGCTCCAATGAAGGTCTTCCATGGAAGGATTTTTCCCCACCAAACCGAAAAATACTACGACCGATCAAAATGGTCTTTAACGACATTTGACCTGACTCGCTTTGTCGTTCTTACGGAGAATTTCGACGGCTAGCGAGACAGACGAGACACTGACACGACTGACACAGTCGACACACGTGTACATATATCATGCTATCTCATTCATGTCCTATGATGTAAGCGACTTGGAAAGGTTTCCAATTTCACAGGAGGTAATGCCGTTTTTTTTTATCCCGAGCACGAATTTTCGTTTTTTGACTTTTCTCGTGTATAAAATTTTGCTTTAAGCCTCGGAAAACGTTAAATGGAAGTCAAGAAACGTTGTTGGGTTCGTTTCTTTGACTGGAAGTAAGCAGTAACCAAAAAAACACTTGACTTTTTGAATTTCTCTCCCGCTTCCCGCCATCGTAGAGATCCCGCCTCCCGCCCTTTCTTCTCCCGCCTCCCGTACCCCTCCCGCCCCCTGTTCTCCCGGGCTCCCGCCCCCCTGTCCCCCCCCCCACAGAACAAGCATTTGAATTTTGCTGGAGCTCGTTCATGATCACAACACTTTACCAAAATCGACCAGGAGAAACCTAAAATTGAATAAATTTACATTTGAAACCCCATGACTACCGGATTTATTAAGCAAATATTGATTCGGCGTCTTGAGTATGGAATTTCTGTCGCTGAGTCGCAGACGTTACTCGGCGTTAAACGTCCCCAGCGGCGAAGAGGGAGAAGAAACAGATGTTTTCGCAGGCTAGTTCGCAACGTTTCAAAACAAAATTTATCAGAAGTTGGCTCGCCCAGGGTAGTTCGAGTAGGCGGGTGACTCTTCCACCGGGGAGAACTTTTCTCTACATAAACAGGGCCTAATAGTGTCAGGCTCATTCTTGTCTGGTCATGTATGTGTAATTTATTTTAAAACAGGTGAAAATGATCTTGTAAGGAAAAACAAATTAAAAAAACAAAAATCGTTAATATTCCGCAAAAATTAGTATTACTTTTAATAACTTTAATCCCAATTTTGTGCAAAAGAAGACCCTTTCATAACTAATTTTAGTTTCTTAACACTTTTATGAAAGTTATTGTATATTCGAGTTTCAACTCTCTACTTGAAATAAGTCCCTCAAGAAAGAATTCTACGCATGCAGTTTTCGTCTCCACGGCCACTCTTGCTCATTTTAAAAGCTCTGTGTTTACCCGACCGAAATTCAATGTAATTTAGTTGAAATTCATTGCTAATTCAAATTTGGTCGAATTGGTAAAGGTTAGTGCGGTAGACGAACTGTAGTAGGCGGACAGATTCAATACAAGACTAAATGAAGTTTAGCAATATGGTTTTTTACCTTTGGCGTGTCTTTAGATGCACTGTACGTATTCACAAGCAAGGTTTGAAGATTCTTAATAACTCTCACGAGAAGTTATACTGCTTGCTTAGTTTTATCTTTCTAGTAATTTAATTATGTAGCTCGGTTTTAATTCTTGTTCTTGTTGTATGGCTGAAGTTGGAACTGTTAAATACATCACTGAAAATTCTCAAGTCTTAAACTATCACTATCATTATAGGCACGCATCTCCTACATCATAAAAACAGTCTCTTGAAAACGACAAAACCGCGAGAGTGTCGTAGCAGACTTTAAGTTTCACATGATTTAAATCTGGGTTTTAATTTTTTGTTAATTAATTATGAATATGTACTATGAAAAAATCCTCATTCACAAGTCATGCAAGCATGAAGTGTTTAATAATTTGTCTTTCAAACTATTTCTTCATTACGTCTGTTGAACTTAAACGAAACTAAACCAAAGAATTAATAACAGTTACTGTGTCACTACTGTCCTATGCTTATTTCATTTGTTAATTTGACTTTGAATTATCAGCTGTCAAAAGTTGCCACATTTGCATGACAATTTGCGAGATGTTCGAGCACTTCCAAGTGATTGTGGTACTTTTTTCCTTATTATCTATTGAACTAAAATAAAACCGACACAGTTGAAAAAAAAAAAAAAAAACTATAAAAAAAAACCATACTGATACGAGCTACAGAGATCAAGTTGTTTTCAATGACTGCCGTGAGGGAGCTTAAAGAAGAAAATTGTAGCTTTCCTCTTCTGTTACATTGCCTCAGATCCAGAGTGTCTTCAGAAGGACTCCGCTTTTCTTGAATTAGAGATACAGCTTTGACGGGTAAAATTAAATGAGAAGGGGTGATCAAAATTCTAAATGTAAAAACTGCGAGAAGCACAAGACTAACAAATTTATAAGACGATTATGAACCCTTGAATAATCCAGAGCTAGGGCGAGAATTGATATGATGATATGCCAAGATTACAACACCTTCCCTGTCTGGAAACCACTTTAATTTTCAATCAAAATCAACAGCGTAGTCCACACCATGCATGAATCACGATTCTGGAGCCTGTGACAGCTCTTTTTAAACTTCTTGTGAGTTAATTTTTCCTTGTATTAGAGAGATTTGGAATTATGTTTATGGCGCCCAGCAAACTTGAGTTTCCAGAGGCGGATCCGGGGGGGAGGGTTGTAGGCGTCACAACTCCACCCTTAATGAAGGTTTCGAACGTTTTCGAACTTGTCTGGCAACCCATGTACGTATGTCTGTCCCTTTTTCATACCAAAAATAATATTATAAATAGTTTTATGCCTAACTAATAGCCGATTGATTGATCGTCACAAATAATGACCGGTCCCTAAGTTGACACTGATATTTGGATTATCTTACGAGGAAATGTTTAAGGCGGTTTGTCTATCCGCCATCTTGATAACTCTGAGAACGGTTCTTAAAATAAGGCACTGCATATGCATGATGAAGTAGAAGGCATGCTGCTGTTCTCGGAGAAAGACATTTCATTTCTCAAATCCCTTTGAAGTGAGGTGCGTAGGTGGAAAACAATCTGGCAGACAAAAGATTGGGTGCTTGCGATGAAGATGCTTTCCAAAACATCCATCACGGACCCGACGAGTGTTTTCTGTAAAATATCTGTTCGGAAAAGCAAATTTTGCCTAGAATTTTCTATTGCGTAGTTGAGAATGGGTAAAAATTTCCAGATGATCGTTCCATTCATGTACAAGATTTTCGAAGCTTATCTAATCAATTCCTTACGATTTTCTGAAATTTAAATTTTACATTTCACACCCCAGGTTAGGCCATTTTTCGTAGCAAAAAGGAAACCTAAAATTTTCGGATTAGGAAATGCATGTGATGAAGAGAGAAATCATTGAAAAGAATTCTCACTTTCGTAATGTGCTAAATTGCTTCTAAAATTTTCTGGAAAACAATACTAGGGGTGATGAATGGTCCATTAAAATTTTTAACTGCTCGCAAAATTTTACCTTTGCTCGCAAAATTTAAACGAGTGCTCGCTTGCTCGTGCTCCCCAAATTTTTGCGTTGCTCGCAAGCTCGCTAAGCAATTTTTTTATTTCTGCTCGTGCTCGCAAAAAAATCGCAGTGCTTCGCGAATGCTCGCAAAGACCATTCGTCACCCCTAATACTGAAGCCCTTGTAAATTCGAAAAGACTACCTCTCGGCTCGCGTTGCTTGCCGATTTTTCTTTTCGCCAACGCGGATTTTTTTTCCTTTCTCCCACAATGCTGAGCCTGGTCTCAGGCTACTTTTAGCTTAGCTGAGAAATTGTTTTCAAATTACGTATCTATGAAAAAGAATTCGATAATTAATAAGCGAAAGAGTTCTAAAAAGTAGTATTTCCTCTCATATGTGGGATTGGAATGTTTTAGTGTGCAAAAAAACCTTGCGGTAAATCACTTACCTCAAGAGCACCGTGGACTAGCCGTACAAACGTGAACATCAAATGACGCTTTTGAAAGAAAAGTAAATTTTGTCATCGTGGTAAAATTTCGCATGGTTCGAGGTTCGTCTACCCTGGGTGCCAGAGACTTTTCTAGCACGGTTTCCGGTTTCTGTCAAGTCTTTATAGTGACCCGCGCGAAAAGAGAGGTTTCTCTCGCGGCTTCGCCGCTCGTGAATTCGGCCTACGGCCGAAGATGTGTCGGCCTTCAGCCAACACCGAAAATTCCCGCTGCACGCGAGAAAAACCTCTGGTACCCAGGGTATAGTTCGTCCAAAAAATTAGGAACATTCTCAAGCATATCGTAGCTGATTTTTATGAAGGAGTATGTCATTGTCGTTTTTCAGTTTCACCACTGACAGCTAAAGCTGTCTCCTCCATGTACGCATCTTGTGAATCTTCGGTTTTGAGCCTCTTTCAGGAAAACATACCCTTGCCTCGTCCTTAGAGTAGGGCATAATTTGAGTCCTTAGAGTAGGGCATAATTTCATTTTAAAGCTTCACGGTGTTTTTTATGCATGAATCTGTAATCACCTCCCTATGCTGGGCGAGGGACTAGATTAACGTCCCTTTTTCTCTATCAGCCGATTGGCGTCACGTGATTTCGAGATATTGATTTTTTGCTATAATTGACGTCACGCAAGGAATCCGTGATGGAAAGCAAAGCGTCTGCGTAGCGGGAGGCGGATATCGAAAATGGCGTCAACCGTCACCACCCTCGTGAAAAAAAACCAAACATTCATAGACTTTCGAAAGTCCCTATTTTTTCCTGGTTGGTTTGCCGCTCGTTCAGTCGCTACGCGATCTCATTGAAGCTCGCTTCGATCGTTCCTAAGAACTTATCAGAGATCGACTTGTAGCAAGTCTAAAACTACCCTGCGAGCAGTGGTTTCTCCAGGCCGGACGCTACGGGAGAGAAACCACTGCGAGCAACCGTTTGATTCTTTGATCGAGCCGCCGTCCAGCGCTGTGGACGAATAAATTAATTTTGAACAGGTAAAACCTGTTTCGAAACAAGTTTAGGCTCTCGCGCATTTGCTTACGCTTATAATTGCTGTCCTTAAAACGAGCCCGCTGTATCCAAAGAGGAATGGAAAAAGCGTTGTCTTCCGTCCTGCAGGGCTTAAATTCTTTGGGCATAAGTAAGTTGACAAAGGAACAGCGACAGGCACTTTTTCTTTTTTCGAAAGGTAAAGACACATTCGCCGTACTCCCTTCGGGGCATGGTAAATCCTTGATCTATCAAATGGCTGTTCTTTAGGCTAAGGAAATGAACAAAGACCGCCCAGTTATCATTGTTATTTCTCCTCTGAAGTCATTAGTCGGGGACCAGATAAGAGAGTGTGGACGTTTTGGTCTTTCATCTTGCAAACTAGAAGCTGAAAACGTTGAGTCATTGAAAAAGGAATGCAATTTCGACATTATTTTTGCAAGTCCAGAAGTTTTTGAATCGTTCGCTTTGAATCGCTTTTGAATCAAGAGGAAGTGACATCATTTCACGTTTGACGTAGGCGTCACGTGCACGCGCATGCTCGACGGAAAATCAAACGGTTGCTCGCAGTGGTTTCTCTCCCGTAGCGTTCGGCCTGGAGAAACCACTGCTCGCAGGGTAGTCTAAAACAGGACAAAACATACAAAGCAAGACACAAAATTCTCTCTTCACGTTTTTCTTATTACAGCTTAATCAAAGGGATAAAAACTCGAAAGAACATATAATAATAAAATGTCTTACACCCTACTTGAAAGTACAACTCTGTCAAGGATTTCAACCACGTGAGAATCGCGCTTTCGCACACTTGCGCTCGATGGTTTACGCAGGTTTAGGTTTCGCTTAAAACAAGCTTGGCCTTTATGACATCCCTTGTGTAGGTCTTCATGATCCCAACGCTTCTCAGATGCAGTAAACTTCATTCACAGTTTACCATGTAAAGTCACTGCTTATCAAGGCCCCGTCCAAACGTATGTGGATACTTTCGAAAACGGAGATGTTCGCCAGTTGACGCGAAAATGCTGAAGCGATGGAAATACGACAGCATCTGTCACAGAGCTTGAGTCATGCAAGAAGTATATGATGTTTGACATCACCTCCGTTTTCGTTCGCCCATACGTAAACGAGAAGCTGGGGTTTTCAAAACTATCCACTCTGACGAGCGTTTTTGACAAAAAAAAAAAGCGCTTTCGGTCACTGTTTTCATCTGATACGTGTGGACGGGGCCTTTCTGTATTTGCATGGTTGCAATGTCAAAACATGATATCAAGCGACAATGAAATTGAATGAAAGCTGCTCAGGTTACATTTGTATTCGGAAGCGAACACATAACTTAAGAAATTACGCAATATTTACATGGGCGAGTTGTACTTTGCTCAAAGCGAGACAAGTTAAGATTTGTGAGGTAATGTAGAGCACTGATAGTCCTTCACTTAGCACCACGGCTTCGTCTCCATCCTGTGGTTACAGCTACAATCAACCCAAAGAAGTGTTGAGACGATTCCATTTGAAAAACAATACCTCATAACATCTCTAGGTAAAGCGTGGTTTTTGGTCCTAGATAAGAATGTTTTTACTTGTTGGTGGCGAGAGGATCTTTAAACAGACAAATCAATCTTCGTCTGGTTGGGCTTCGGGAGATTTGTTGTGTCTTTGCATGGACTGTAACGCTTTCTCCCGGAGCTTTTTTTCCAATGTTTCCGTGTCATCCTCTTCCATACTTCTATCCGAGTGCTTAAAGAAAAGAGAAGACAACACGGTCACTTGGCCATACTGAACTACCTCACAAAATCAACCTAGACGCAGATTAAACAAGGCACATTTCATTCAGAACCGAGCTCAGTTGACAGTTCACACAGTTTGGGTCGATCCAAATGAATGAACTTCGCCTGCCACGTTTATTACGATAATTCTGCCAGACCGAAAACTTCAGTTCATTTTCACTTGAACTCCATCGGAAAAGATTTGCAGAACCTATCCGGGTTTGAAGTCGAAATTTAATGCTTTAATACCAATCGAATTTTACAATTTCATATTCATGAGAACTACTGCATGTTCATCCTGGCATTAGTTTTTGTTTGCTGTCAGTTCTTTAAAATGAACCCCATATGCATTTGTCACGATCGATCATCACGTACCACGCGAACAGAGGTTTCTCTCTTGCATGGCTCTTAGTGAAATCGTTTACGTGACTAGTCTGTTGTGTAGTTTACAATGCGAGCAGAGGTTGCTCTCTTGCATGGCTTTTAGCGTTTACGAAATCGTTCGTGTGACTTGTCTGTTGTGTAGTTTAAAATGCGAGCAGAGGTTGCTCTCTTGCATGGCTTTTAGCGTTTAAGTCGTTCGCGTGACTTGGGAAGAAAACATCTCATTTTTGTGGCCGGTACGTGAACATATAAGGCCAGAGGGTCAGAAGGCGAACTTTACAAGAGGTGAACCTGATGGTAATGACTAAGAACAACAGACTTTGCACGTGAAACATTCTAATGCTAGTCACATGTGAAACTCGACTTACGACTTGGCTCGTGAGTCAAAGGGTATTCAATACTTAACTCATTAATATGTTAATTCTTAGACTGTTCACAGTCCTCTATTTTTCCGTAAGATCATCGAGATCGAGCGCCTTGCGTTACGGGCTGCCATCTTGCATAAGTGTCAAAACTACTTAGGGGACGGGGGCGGTTTGGGAGGAAGCGAGAAAAATAGAGGGACTGTCCTCTATTTTTCTCGCGTCCTACCAAACCGCCCCCGTCCCCTAAGTAGTTTTGACAGTCATGCAAGATGGCCGCCCGTAACGCAAAGCGCTCGATCTCGATGATCTTACGGAAAAATAGAGAACAGTCTAGTTAATTCTAAGCACTTAGCTCAACTTCATAGACATTCGTAAATAAAAATCGCACAAATAAATAAGTTAGCGAGTAAATAAATAAAAATAAATACACAAAATGTGTTTTATATGAACATAATTCTATTTATTGCTCACTAATATACTGGACAACATTTCTAAAACCTTGCATTTGTGACATTTGTTCCGCATAACTGAGTTTCGTTGTTGTTGAGTCATTATTATGTTGCTTATTCTTCGATCATTTTGATTATTGGCCACCTAAGGATTAGTTTCAGCAAAACGCGCTGATACGGTGTAAACATGGTGTCAATCGTTATACTTTTGACTTTCAGACACTGGTTATGAAAATGGCACTGCTAAATTGCACGAACTTTCTTCCAAAACGTTGTGGACGTCGACAGATCTCAACAAGGAAGCTGTTATGGATGTTAGTCTTATTTTACGCCTTATTTGTGGTTCTTCTTATGTATACGTTTGGTCTCCGCATAATAAATGCTGTTGACAAGAAATTCAGCAGTGAAATTAACTACTCATCTGGTCAACTAAGGATAAACTTCTCCAAAGTTACACTGAAACTTTACGACTCGCCACTCTCTACAGACACAAGACAAATAAATCCCGAGACTCGGCAAATAATGAAAACAACAGATGGAAAGGAGGAAAATGCCACCATAACAACAAAGAAAACTAATTGTCAAAGCTGGTGCCACTTAAAAGAAAACTCATCGAAGCCTTTCTTTTTAACAGCCGTGCTTCTTGTGCGAATTTACTATACAGACCTCGCGAAATTAACCACTCGGGAAATGAGACAATGGCTTTACTATCTTCGGTATGCTGGATTTGAACACGTTTATATTTATGATGCTTACGTGCTTAAGAACGAGTCACAAGCACTAGCTTTGAAATCACTTATCGACGAAGAATTTGTGACTTACGTTGACTGGAGTCACAGAGCATATCCATATTCCATTGGCGGCACACAGCACGCCGCTTATCAGGACTGTATCGAGCGATTTGGGCATGAAACTATGTGGCAATCGGCGATTGATATCGACGAGTACCCTTTCAGCCCCACGGATCAACAACCTTTGTTCGTGCAAAGAGCTGTAAAACAGCTTAGTAAAACGGTGCCCCGAGCATCAGAATTAACCATGCAAAATTTTTTATTTCTAGGAAAACCACTGGATGATAGCAAACACCCACTACTTATCGATAGAATATGGCGGAGAACACATGGACCCGCAAACCCGCTTGTTAAGCCGATATACAAACCTGCTCATGTAAGCAGGGCGATAGTACATCATAACGCACTTAAACAAGGAACGTCGATAAATTTTCCTGTAAATCTACTACGTTTAAATCACTATTGGGGAGCCAGACTGCAAAACTGGGGTGAAGATACCCCAGAAATTATTGCGAAAACACAACCGGATCACTTAATGCAATCTGTTGTGAAAACCTTGTACACTTGTGTACAGGAGTGTCTACCAAGCCCGGATTTTGTTTACCTCAAACATTGGAACTAAAAAGAACTCTATTCTTTTTCAAATTTTAGATTTGATAGGACGGGCTAATTCAAGTTTTTTTCTTCAACTTCTTTGAATTTATCTCAATCTTCAATGTACACAAAGTCGCGGGGGCGAAAGTTTACCAAGCGGCAGTTATATATACATTTAGTCCTTCCTTTTCGACACAGTCATTTTACTAATTGCAAAATTTTCACGTTTTAAAACGACACACATACAAGGCTACTTGGCAACGTGACTAATATTAAATTTCGAGCAACAGAACGCTGAAGTTTACGCTGGATGATGCTTAAACGCACATGTTTTTTTAATCGCACATGTTTTCAAATTTTGCATGCATAATTTTCAGCTGTCCGACGAGGGGCTTTGCAAGAATCGATTATTATTTGT
Organism: Porites divaricata; assembly: GCA_038088405.1. NCBI lineage: Eukaryota > Metazoa > Cnidaria > Anthozoa > Scleractinia > Poritidae > Porites > Porites divaricata. The sequence goes on along the minus strand of JBBMOI010000013.1, from coordinate 237,942 downwards.
CAATTTATTTGTAGGCGCTAGACGAGACGGGCACATGTTGAGAGGGCACATTTACAAGCATACGTATACTCAAATAGAATTCAAGTCTAGAGGCAATCTAGTCGGCCCTGGCCACAAACACTTAAGAGGGGCTTTGTCAATCGACTTTTTCCGCCTTCCACTCCAGTGAGCACGCAATGAAGGTTGACCGGTCGTTTCGCCCACGAGTCGTTTCGCCAAAGCCCCGTTCGCTAACGTTTTATGTCGTTCCGCTGAGAGGCGAAACGAGCGCTGTTAATATATATGCTTCGTTCTCTCAGCCATGATACAAAAAAGTGCGATACGCACACCTGGTTCTTTCAGCCACTGATTACGCGAAAGCAGTTGGGGAACTGACCCACCACGTGAGCGAAACGACTTCACAAGTTAGCGAACAGGATCCGGAAAGAAAGACGAATCGACCGTAAACCCAAAGAAGCGGGATCGGGACAGTTTCATACAACTTACTTCAACTTCAAGCCTTGAGTTCGTGCCTTTATTTTCGGGAAGGCAGAAAAGGTCTTTTCATGAGACGAAACAAATTGCCATTTAGGTCAACGTCGAACTTAACTTTAAAGCGTCCATGAATTAAATTCAAAAGGAAACAATCTGACACGAAACAGTTTTCAAACTGACCATACAAATTTGTAATTTATCTATTGAGTTCGTCTCATGAGAAGATCGACTTTTGTCCCCGAGAAGATCTTGAACGTGTTTGTCAATTCAAACTCATTCAAACGAACTTAACTGAGACAAAAGTTGGACATTAACTCAGTTTGGTTTGTCGTATCAAAATTTCGACGTTTGGCCTTGCCCTTAGTTGAGTGAAAAGAATAGGCACCTTTCGAGTTCCAAAAATCCCCACTTTGAAGGTGAGGCCAAGTGCACAACCTTTCTAATCTTGTGGAAAAAAAATTATTTGCAAGAGAATAAAAAATCATTTCAGTCTATAGAGGCCGAGCACTTAACCTCGTTTTGATACAGAGGCCCGACGGAACAGGGAAATGGCCTATTCGCTGAACTGTAAAGAAAGGGTAAACGGGCGACAAAAACGTACAACTTGTTTTGAATAATTGCTGCAGAACGAGTTGAATCGCAGAGTTGAGTGTTTTACCGGCCACGAATCAAACCTGTCTTGCAACAAATATGTTGCGCGTTTTACCGGCCTAAAGAAAACTTGTTTTACATTAAAGTGACGCGACTCCCGCGTAATTTTATCCAATCAGTAGTCAGTATTCACGCCACTTGCAAGAACCTGATTGGCTGCAACGGACAGATCTGAACTTGGCATTGGTAGAACGCAGAACATTGCTATTCAACTCCTTTCGAAGCAAATGTTACAAAACAAGTAACACCTTTTTGTTGCCCACAAGAGTTTGAAGAACATAAAAACTTCACTTACCACTGGTGACTTGTCTTTGTCTTTGTGTTTCTTGTGTTTTGAACGCTTGTGTTTGTGTTTTGAGCCACTATGTTTCTTGTGTTTCTTATGCTTTTTCCTCTTCTCTCCTTTAGCTTCTTTCTCTTCTGATTTTTCAGGCTCCTCTCCCGAGCTTTCCTACCAAAAGTAACAACAAAATTACTATACTTTATTACATAGACACCAGTGTTTTACTGGAAAATATACCACTCGTAAAATTCATAAAAACTACATCCGGGACCCGAGTGGTTTATTTTCCATAATCTCACCAGTGAGTTTATCGATGACGTAATTTTGGTAATTTCCCTGTATTATTTTATCGACGTCTTTTTGTCTATATAATAAAAAGAACATTACACGGCGGCTTGAAGATATGAATTTTATTTTCTCGTGGCAAAAACATTTTGCCACTCGAAAATAAAATTCATATCTTCGCGCCACCGTGTAAAATCCTCCATCTACACTGGCGACTGCCCCACATTTTAAGCCCCCCTTCAGTTATAGGCCTTTCTATCTGTAAACAAAAAAAATACATCCGATCATAAACCCCACCGGATATGAGCCTCCCTTGGTTATTGTTCCAAATGTATTGGAATGAACTCGATTTAATCAGAAGTAAATGCAAAACTGGGCGGCAGAGCGGGGGTCACGAGTTCGATCCCCAGTGGCGGTTCTGTCTCCGGAAGGAAACGCAACTAAAATATCCTCAATTATAACTTACGTGCTAAATACACAGGGCTCGACGTTGCGACCTGTGGGGTCGCCAATGCGACTAGATTTTCTTCACTGGCGACTAACTTTTCACTCCTGGTCGCCAGGCTGGCCCCAAGATTTTTTTGATTTAGTTTTAAAATTTCTTATTGAATTCAATACTCTGATACTTTTGTGTTCGTGTATGAAGCCGATGAAATCGTGTTCGTTTGATTTTGGCTACTTTATTTACTTGCTAGCAAACGCAAAGTGAAATCTACATGCATGAGTCAGAATAGTAAACTTTTTTAATGCAAATTTCTGTTGACATTTGAGCCCATCGCGACAAAGCGTTCTGTGACCACCCAAATGAGAGCTTTGCTGATAAATTGTTATAATTAATTGTATGTTATTGACTTCTAGTAAAGTACCGTTAAGGTCACGCTGTTTGTCAAACAGACTTCTCACCAAATCAACTTTTCCCCGAAAATATTGACGATCTGTTTCTTCTTTGTGAAGGAGACTTTCGATCACGTGCTAGGCAACGAACTAGATCATGTTTCACCGATGTTCATTCCCGAACATCAATGCAAATATGGGACGCAAAACAAATGTTTGCAGATTTTGTTCTTTAATAGCCTAAATAAGTCTTTTTGTAATTCCAAAAATTTGTTTAACTGCAAGTGTACATTGTATTTCATTTCCTGAAGCTTGAATAACTCTTTGAGGGAATTTACGCTTCACTATTTACAGCCGCCCACGGGTAAGCAATGTTAATCAATGCAAACGGACAACAGGCGAGAAAGAAGCCCTAAAATATCAGTAAGAAGTTCTTGCAAAATAATTTTTCTAAAGCGATGGTGTTACAGACCCACAAAAAGACGGTCTCTCCTTCAACAGAGTATTTCAGGCAGAGGATCTACGGATTGACCATCGCTAACGGATACGACTATAAACGTTCTTACGGGTCAAGATCAGACTGATCAGATGCTAACGAATTGACTAACGCCTCTAACGGATCAGCTAACGATCTAACAGATACGGATGAGTTGCTAACGAATTTTCATTGATCTGTCTAACGGATGACTAACGGATAGCTAACGGTCTAACCGTTCAACGGAATATCTTTTGTGTACGTTTTCCCAAAGAAGGTCACAAATACTGACTATTGACGCTTAAATATCAACAGAATGTACAAAATTTAAAAACGTCTGCACAACAAATCTATCGAATTTTATCACAGCCTGATAAAAGTCCAGAGTTTTTGATATTTAAAATTCTCACGGCATGATATGTGAAAGGGAAATTCAGTATTTCACACGCACCGAAAAAGCGACGCATCATTGACACAACCCGACATATATTAAGTTATAAAATTTTCTCCAAAAGTATTCTTCAGTGGTCGTTAATGAAAAAATAAATTAGCTTTTTCAACACAAACACGTTTGTATTATGGATATCAAACTTTCCGTAGCCATTCCACTGTTCCGCTGTGTAAAATTAAAGTAGTCAAGCGCGGGCCTTTAAATAACTTGATATATGATAGCATTACAAGCGAAATAAGCGGGAATTTTGCCTTGTGTTCGCGCCGCCTTCCTCCTTGTATCAGTGTTCAGACCTTTAGTGTATTATATTCTATTTTTTCTTGAAGATAATTTTTGGCGACTAGAATACTTGTCCTGGCGACCAAAAATGAAAACTTGGAGGCCAGGTGGCCCCAAGATTTTTTTTCTGAAAGTCGAGCCCTGATACATGGACACTTTGCAGTGCGACTACTGTAACCGAGGCCACCAAGACAATGTTGACCAATCGGATTACGGGAAAATAACAATGCATTCCGAGAACGTTGGTTGTGGGCCAATCAGTAGCTCGTAAGAAGACAACTCGACGCACAAATTTTTTATATTGATGGAAAACGCTGACAATAAACTAAAATGCAAGATGCTTTTTAGCCTGTGCAACGCTCTCAGATAGTAGGGTGGTCCAGAAAACAAGCCACGCGAAAATACGCTACTTAGTACTGAGAGAATCTCGCACTCGCCGTAGAATCTAAAGGTCTCTACTACCTTCATGGAACTTGGAACAGGCTTCAATCATTACCTTTGCAGGAGGTGAATTACTAGGGGACTTCTTAGGCACCTCCTCTTCTTCTTTCACGGGAGGACTTTTGCGGGCCTTCCTGACAGGGGCCTCTGGAGAATGATCTCCGTCCGAGGCTCTCTCGGCCGTTGCCTTTCGCTTCATCCGCTCGTGTGGTGGAGATGCCGAAGGGCTTTTCTTGGCAGATCGAGCCTGTTGACGAGGTTCGGGTGAAACAGACGGCTTAGGAGATTGCTTAGCAGCGTGAGACTTAGATTTTTCCTGCTGTTCCGGGGAAGAAGAACGGGAACGTCTTGAGCCACGTGCGCGGGCAGCCTTGGACGGTGGGGGTGAAGCTGAGGCAGATCTTTTAGCACGTGACTTGGTTTTACGAGCAGGAGAATCTGACCTAGCCGGCGCTGATTTTCGACTTTTAGGCCTGAGAAAGCAACAAGATTATGTCACATGTGAACCATAGTAAATGACCCATGAGTTCCACTACAGCTCAGTGAGCACCCGGGGGTACTCCGTTGACAAAACAAAACAAAAACAAAAATAGAGGGGATGTCCGTCGGAAAATCCCAAAACAACTTTAGGTTTCTGGGAAACTGCCCACCTACCCCTCCCCTAAGCCAACATTTTGCCCTAAGGGAGAAGTAAGTGTTAATGTTGGCTTAGGGGAGGGGTAGGTGGGCAGTTTCCCAGGAACCTAAATTGATCCCAAACATTAATTATCACGTGCCTCTCACGCAGCCGTCACGCGAGGCACAAGAGACCTTAAGATTCGAGGACGAGGACTTGAGTACGAGATTTGATTTAAAGTTTTTTCGCAAAATGTCAATGAGAAGACACCCCGGAATTCTTCATTGTACTTTTGTTCTTTCACCACAAAAGGTAGCACTGTTGTTTTATAAGAGAATGTTAAACCCTTTCTCGATCACAAAATAATCAAACTTCTAACATTTGATAACCTGTTTACGCCACTACGACATTCTTACTCAGTAAAACCCGTAGTAGAAAGACGACGGCTATCACGTTTTTCCGTCAAAAGTGACGCTGCTTCACACGCGCACACTACTTAATATTGAGAACATCTCGTCCTCGAAGTCGTACTCCTCTTTGAATCTAATGGTCTCTAATGAAAGGCTGCTTTAGCATCGACGACGGCGATGGCAGCGAAAGAGTCAATTTTAAAATAAATTCGCGTTTGCTTAAACCTTGTCGCGCTAATTCCAATTCCCTGAAAATGTCAAATGTAGGCGAATTTCCCTGGAGTTGATTTCTTGAGGACCACATTCAAGTTTTGAAAGAGAAAGAAAAATTTGTTGTCGCTTGTTTACGTCCTCCATAAAACGTGAAATTAGGGATTTTCACGCCGTAGTCGTGCGGTGACGGCAAAGAAATGTACAAAAAAGTGTGCTGCACGTGCAAAGTTGTTGTTTTGTTTAATAAGCTTATTGCTTTTTTGACGTTCTCGCTGCCGTCGCCTTGGTCGTTGCTAAAGCTCCCTAATTTTTCGGCTCGACACCCTCACAGGCCCCAAAAAAGTACCGGGAAAGCACTTAAGGGCGTTCATTAAGATAAAAACAACCAAAGAGGTACCAAGATTAGCATTATATTGTTATGGCGGGTGACACGTTTTTGTCGGCTTAGTCAAAACTGATGCTATGAATACTATAGAGCAGGTCAAAGAAGCTACAATCTTGGAAAAAATTAATGGATAATATAGACCCACTCCCCCCAAAATTAAAGATGAGAAAATGGCGCGGTTTGTCGTTCGCGTGGCTTCATCCTTGACTTGGGGAAGGGAATAGGGAGGTGGGGGGGGGGGGGGGGGAGGGTGTTGCTGTTCCATTTTACTCTATTCAAGATTGTAGCTCCGGTTAATGTAATAATCAACATTTAACTAGCAAAACACGACGAAGAACTGAGCAAATCAGTGGATTATTTCTCAGATAAGACCGAGACCGAGACCTAGTCGAAACGCCTTCAATCCCCAACCACACACTGCTTTTCAGCTTGAGTAACTAAGCATGCCTCACCTTTCAGGCGACACGGAGGCTGATTTATGTTCCACGCGTTTGCGTCCCCGTGTTTGCCGCTCAGGAGTCGCTGACCGTGACCGTCTCTTTGCCGCTTTCTTCCCTTCAGAAGATTCTCGAGTCTCGCGTGATTTCTTTTTCTCGGGTTCGGGTTCGGGTTCGGGAGATGCGGATGAAGATGATGATCGTCTAGTTTGTCGCGCCTTTGTTTTGTCCGCAGCCTGTGGCTTCTGCGGGGGCTCGGATGATCGTGATCGTGATCGTGATCGTGATCGTGACCGTTCAGACCGCTTCCTTCTCCCAGCGTCCTTTTCCGGCTCGGGTGAACGGCGACGCTCTTTCTGTCCCCTGTCAGCAGAACGCGACGGTGGGGTCGATTCCGACCGACGTGGTGACGAGCTCGATCGGCGCCGTCTTCGAGGAGGTGGAGGGGGTGGGGGTGACATTCGGTCCTTTCGTCTCTCCCTGCTGCGTGGAGGAGAGGGGTCCGGGCGTCGGCGCCTGTCTCTGGGGGAAGGAGAAGGGGAGTAATCAGACCTTCTCCTTCGACGGGGTGGTGAGGCAGAACGTTTTTCCTGAGGACGTCTTCGCGGAGGTGACGCTGAGCGAGAATTTTCTCTTCGCTTTCTCCGTGCAGAGGGTGAACGCGAGTCTTGCATCCTCTTTCTTCTGGGAGAGGGGGGAGATTCTCGCCGTTTTCTTCTCGGGGAGGGTGAGGAATCTCTGCGTTTCCTTCTCCTATCCCGTGGAGATTCACTTCGCTCTCGTTCCTTCCTGCGATCCTTTGAAGGATCTGCTTTTTTCTTTCTTTCAGGCGACCACTCCTCCTCAGACGAGGACGGCGACGGTGAATGTTTGCGGTAGCGACGGCTCGTTGTTTTCTTGGATTTGGGCAAAGGCGGTGACTCTTCCTTTTCCTCTTCCTCTTTCTTCTCCTCTTTCTCTTCTTTAACAGGAGGAGGAGCGGGTGGGGGTGATGGTGATGACGATGAAGGTGAAGGTTGTTTGACTGGCGATTGCTGTTGTTCTTTTTTCTTGTAAGTTGACCTGTGATGTGTTGGCGGTGGAACAGGAGACCCCCCAGACGCCTTACCTTTCACGGGACTCGCTGATTTCTCCTTTTCTTTTTCCTCTTCTTTTTCTTTCTCTTTTTCCATTTCTTTTTCCATCTTGTCTTTCCCTTTCTCTTTATTCTCCTTTCGCGATGTTTCGGCAGAAAGAGATCCGGAGCGCGAGCGTGAGGAACGTGAACTGAAACTCACAGAACGTGATCGTGAAGAGGCTGAATTGGAACGTGAACGCCGTCGTGGAGATGGGGAACGACGTGATCTACGACGTGGAGAACGAGAGCGAGACCTGCAAACACAATATGTCAGTTTCAGTCAAAAGCAATCACAGTGAACCAACGTGCATAAATAGCTACACGTAAACAATCGACCTCATCGCCTGATGAAGACTAGCAGTATTGCAGTCGAAACGTCGCGATCAATATCTCAAAGCGATTCTATCGTGAGACAAACGAATAAACGTTCATTCCTATCTGACACCACGATGAACAATATTCACATCTTTAATGACAGCATTACGTACTGTCTGTGGTATTAGAACACCTTTAGATTCTAAGACGAGTACGACTACGCGTACGAGATTTTCTCAATGGTAAGTAGTGCGCGCCCGTGAACCAGCGGCATTTTGGCGGGAAAAAGTGGTAGCCGTCGTCATTATACTACGAGTTTTAGCAAGAATGTCGAAGTGGCGAAAACAAGTTGTCTAATGAGCTCTGTAAATGCACCATGTAAGAACGTACACATGGGAAGTACAGCACATGAGGAGTTCGACGTTTGAAACGATGTCGCCTCACAGTCGAAATTCTTATGTGGGCCACTTGGTTTTATTCATGGTCTACCCAAATTAATTGATTCAAACGTCGACCTCCTCATGTACTTTATTGAAGGGATTAGGTTCGGTACATGAAAAGATCGACGTTTGAACTGGGCCTCAGAAAAAAGAGAGAGATTTCGAGTTGCTATAAATAGCAAAGAGGAAATTTTACATATAAGCGCTGACCTCAAATAAGCGTTGAAAAGTCGAGACATTTTATACTGCGCTTCTCAAAAGCACGCGATCCTTAAAGTTCAAAAGCCGCCTTCATAAATACGTTTTTCGCTGCCGTCAATCATACTCACGATCATAAGCAACGAACCCTGAAACAGAGAAACACAAAAAAAGATCGAAATCCACCAATCACAAACCATGACCCTTTGAGCCCGTTGAAGTAAACTTCTGTTTCCTAAGAGATCCGCTGAGATGACTGACGGCAGCGAAAAACGCAACCGTCAGTTGGGTTTGCAACTTCAGAATTCGCGTGTTTTTGAAAAGCGCAGTAACAGAGTAGAGCAAATATAGCAACAGTAAAGCTCTACTCACAGAGGAGGAAATAAAAATTCATCTTTGCGAGTAGAGTTTAATATTATGCATTTATTGGAGAGATAGAAGACTAAGTAACACCATCTCATATCGATTTTGATATTTTTTTTTGAACAACTCAATGATATTTGATATAATTTTGCTAATAGCCAAAAATGTGCCTCGTCCGTTTTCTTGCCTTCTTTTCTGGAGTATTGTATCACATAACTGAAGTTTTTTTGGGTTACTACACTAACTATCCCGACAATCGATTGACTCTGACCAAGAGGGCGTGTTACGAATCATTATATTTTAACTATCAATTTACCTGCGTCGCGGTGGTGATCTTCGTCTGGGTGGAACCCATCTTGATGATGGTGACATGCGTCGTCTGTACGGAGACCATCGTTGCGTTCTGCTGTACGAAGAAACGCGTCGGGGCGAACGAGATCGAGAGCGTCTTCGTCGCTCACGACTGCGCGACCTCGATTTGGAGTGCGACCGAGATCGTGATCGGGAAGCAGAGGACTTAGAACTACTGCGCCTGCGTCCTTTCTTGTCACGTGATCGCTTTCTTTCCCTTCCACCAGATCGTGACCTTGACCTGGAGCGGGAGCTGGAACGATCCCTTCTGAAATTCAACAACGGAGATAATAATCGTCAGCATGTTTTCAAGTAATTAGCGAATATTTAAAATCAAAACGTCAGGCAGAAGCAGAAAATATACAAAACTTACTTAGCATCTTTTTCCTTAGCATTTTCTGCAACAAAAAATACATTTGAGCTTATAGACACTTTAGGGTAGAAATAAACATTAAACATTCAGCTGGCCTCGACATTCCTTGGTTTCCGCACAGCGCGCTATCGTAATGACTTGAAAAGTCTTTAAAATGCATTGTTTGTAAGAAAATTCTAAATTGCCTTAAAATAGGACCGAAATAGAGAGCGGATTGGACATTACGACACTTGCAGAACAAAGTACATTTTGCCGTTTCCGAGCTCAAATATATTACTGACCATCAAACCAATTTCTAGAAAGAGGGTAAAGGATTATTCGAGCCTCAGTGCCGGCACCTACAAGTATTATCCCTGGGGAAGCATGAAGATTCCTGTGACATTATGCTTGCTCATCACCAGTTAGCCCCCAGTAAATTATAAAATTATGTCACCAGTGCTAAGAGGGGTAGTGTGAAGCTACGAAAAAGACAAAAGGTTCCACTGCCAGTCATGCCATGTTAAAGAATGAAACAGCCATCCAACATGCAGAAAGTCGTTGAACGAAAATACGGCTGATGGGCTCCTTTCCGTTCAATAAATACAGTTTGCGACAGTTGTTGATCAAAAAATGTTGAACTGTAGGTCACAGTGCTTGGAAACAATGCAAGTTCTCAAATCAGACCCTGAAAATTTATGAACCAAAGAAATTGCCATTTTGGAGATCAGATTGACTACAGACAATATCCTTTGCTATTCGTTTGTTCAGCTGAAAAAAAAAATCTGAACAAACCACAAACAAGTGAAAAAAAAGAAGAGGGAAACACTTCGTGTAAATATTCTGAGATAAAGGCGCAAATTAATTCAGTAAGTTGGTGCAGGAGTGATGTGTCATAAACAAGTAACTTCTAGTGCATTTCGTAGGTAGAAGATTACTCCTCCCATTTCAAACAGATATATACATTCATGCTCCCTTGCTTGAAAACAGCTACATGTTATTAAAACCTACCTTTCTTCGCTTTTTCCGTTTCTTCAATCTCCTTTTCCTGAAGAAGAAAAGAAAGGGTTTTTTAAAGTCAGTATACTGTAGTTTCTAAAAGGATTTGTTGCAATGCAATAGGTGTCCTTGCACAGCAAAAAGACCAACTGATCAAACAAAGTCGCTGAAGAACGTGGTCGGCGCATTCAAAAGCAGTGGCCCTATCTTAGACCCACTACTTGGAGTTAAGCAAGTTTTTACAGCTTTAAATACAATACCACCACAAACTCAAATGACCACAGCGAATAACCAGCCTTTTTATTTTCCTTTTTTAAAAAACTAAACGCCTAGAATTCTGTGAATATTCAACTGTACAAAGCAATCATTTATTGTAATAAGCAAGAGTTACAAGTTAAGTTAGCCTTCCTGCCTTAAAATAATGCAGCTGTTAAAGTTTTACGCTACATCGTACTCCTATTATAAATTTTACAGAAACTTCTGTGTCTCTGTTGTTAAGGTATCCAAAATGACAAGAAAGAGCTTTTTTTGCTTGGATATGCAGCACTCATTGCAGAGATAAAACAATTCATTGTAACACATATGAAATTTTTTAAATAAAGATATTGGTGCTCCGGGAAATTAAAAAAAAGTATCAGCAATTAAAGAAATCAGTTTAACGAGTTCAACTGCCAAGCAAATGGGCTTGCTTTTATGAGCAACAGAAGAAGAAGCTTTTTTGACATTGCCCAGCACCCAAAAGATGAGTAATAGCAACAGAAGCTATGTATTGATCGTCAGAGATGGTAGACACTAGACATTTCAAACTCTCACGTGGAAAAGAAAACAAAGGAAAGAGTCATGGATGAGAGGACAACAGACCTCCCCACATCAGCTTACAAAGGTGCCACTGGCAGCCGCAATCAGTCCATTTATGAGCTCAGTCACTGTATCCACCAAGCCCATGATGTGAATGATGTGTGAAGGTTAGCCACACTACCAGGGTCTACATCCCCTACCCTTTTCAAACAGTGGTGTGGGTTCTTTTACGTTGCTGTGAGATGGGACCTACGGTTTTTCACCCTTATTCAAGAAGAGTAGAAAGTCTAACCGTTTGTAGAAGTCATTACAAAGGTAGCACTTTTTTTTTACTTTTAAAGACCCTGAGTGCTGGTCTGGCCAGAGTTTCAACCTGCGACCTCCCTCTCAGTTGACTGGCGCTCTCCCAAATGAGCTAACCAGACAGCGGTTGAAGTAGATGCTATAGTAACTGAGTGAAGTGCACATATGAACCTGGTACCTCATTGCCTACTGCTTCTAACGAGTTTCTCTGTTGCTCAATGACTAGCAGTGTGGCATCAGTGCCCATTTATACACCCGGGCAGAGAGAGAGACAATGTGAAGGACAGTTTTTTTGTCTTGTCTAAGGGAATAATGCAACAACAAGGTTTAAACACGGAATGCCAGATCTAAAGTTCAAGGTATTAACCGCTCAGCCACCATGCTACCAACAGCTGTCTAGCCTACTGGATTTGAGAGACTCAAAAATTTAATAATGTCTCAGATTGTTCTATCGATAAAGAGCTACAAACTGAGCTAGAGTTAGGTGGTATATACCCACTATAAGTGTTGTTCAGTAAATTGTTAAAGGTTCTGCTCTTAAAATTTTAAATGCTGTTACCTCAAACACATTACTCCCTTTAAGATATTATCTAAACACGAAAGATGAACACCCCAAACTAACGTATGGTCCACTTGTATACGCCTCCTCAATACCTGAATTAACAACGGTCCAGAATTTTCTACAGAGTTGCTTTAAACGCAAAATTAATATGTTTCGTACCAAATTGACATAATTATATGACGTATTACGTAGATCGCTCACTATTTAAGAAGATCTCCAGTATGGCCGATCACTATCTGTACCCTTCCGTCCCCAAATCGAAAGAAAGTTCAGCGCGCCTCCGAGTTCCTAGCAGTCAACTCCCTAGGGTTAATACCCAGCGTCTTAAAAATAGTTTTCTTAATAGGCTATTTTTCAAATATAGAGTACCGGTAGCTATTTAATGTAATGTGGATCTTCCACATGAAATTTTTTTAAGCCTTGGAATTCTTTCTGCTATTTTTAATGGTTAGTGTTCTTGGTTTTAGCATTTATTTTTGCTTAAAAAACAATAAAGACCTATTATTATCAAAACCTTATGTAAGTGGTGTATTACACTTTAAGAATGGGTTGTTTTTGTCAATTCTGTTTTGAAAAGCTGTCTCTGAAAGTTCAGTAGGGAAAGGATTAGAAGAAACAAGCATGACCCAAGGTGCAGACACATGTAACAGAAAGATAAAGAAGAATAATTAGAAAAATGCCTGATGCAAAGTGCAGAGGGAGAAAGCTGTTATTTGCATACACCAATAAGCAAGATTAAAAACCTGCAATACAAAACAACATCCTGTGTTGACAAGTTTAGCTTCACGGATTCAAAGTTCAATCAAGGGAAGATAAAAGTATACCTTGAGAAGCTTCTTATGTGGGACAGGGTTGCCTTTGTCTGCATCGGTTTTGAGAAGTTCTTTGACCAAACGGGAGATCGATTTTGCAAGCTTCTCATCTCCTTCTTCCACTAGATGCAAGTGATCTGTGAAATACAGCGATTCATCCAGCTTCCCACCCTTTCTCGTCCATCCTGTCCCAGGTGCCAGGAAATAAACATACTCATCGCGTAGCTCTTCAGAATAGCTGATGTACTCAAACAGCTCCTCGTTGAGCTCATCAATGCTATCACGTTTAAAACTAGGATTTAAGTCCCTGGGAAGAATTCCACAGACGACGATGCTGACATTTGGCTTTTTCTTGCGAATATAATCAACTATAGCCAATATTCCCTGAGCTATTTCCCCTGTGCTGTTCTTGTCCAAATTGTTTGTGCCACATAGGACAACTACTACTTTAGGATCACACTCCATCTCTCCATTCTGAAGCCGCCACAAAACATGCTGTGTTCTGTCACCACCCATGCCAAAGTTGAGTGACTTAAGGGGCTGAAAATACTTCTTCCAAATTCTGGGATAACGACTAAGACCCTTGATAATGGAATCTCCAGTTAAGATGACATCTATGTCTGGCGTTTTTGTAAGTGCAATATTCTGTTTATGTTCAGCATCCCAACCTGGCTTGTCCCTTTCAGCTGGTTGTGCAGCGGAGGATAGCAGTCGTGATCGCCAGTTTGGTTGAAGAAACTTGCTTCTAGTTTTCTCATCAGCATCTTTCTCCTTTTTCACTTTCGTCAGTGATGGGGAATCAGACTTTTCATCTTTATCCTCAGCATTTCTGCGTGATTCTTTCTTTCTCTTTGATTGCTTCTCATCCTCATCATCACTGTCATCACTGTCTGAGTGATCAGAGTTTTGCCGTGACTTCTTGTAGTCTCTTTTAGGACTGTCCTGAGGTGTCTAGAATAAACACATGGTAACAAAAATTGAATTTAACAAACTGATATTACAATAATTACAGGTGGAATAAAATCATCAAGCCGAGTGTACTCCTGAGTATGTCAAAACAACTGTAAATAAAATAATGTAGGTGACAGTAATCCCAGACAATTCAACAATCCTTCTGAAAGTCATCATTAGAGTCAAAGTAAATTGCATATTGTCAGTTGGTGGCTTTTAACTCTCTTTGTTGACGTGATTGGACAATTGCACTGTTATAACTTGGCTGTCTGTTGGTTGAGTCGTGATGGTATTGTAAAACCTAAACTTGTACTAATGGTTTTGCTCAATGAGTCCATTGCTTGTCCAAAATATTGGTAAGGTGCCAGTAACTGCATCAGTGCAGAAGCACAAACTTTCAACAGTAAGTCATCTGAGTGTACTTAAAAGAAACATGTATAACACACCCAGCAATGAGGTCAGTTAATAACATATTGGTGAACACCATCTACACCATCAAATCACAGTGTGCAAAGAAAGTTGTGTCCAATACCAACAGGACTGGTGGATTTTGCTACTGGGCTAGAAAATTCTGTTCTTAACTTGCCCGACAGGAAAGTGAATTCTTAAAGGAAATTCACCTTAAAGAAGGACTGTAATCAATCCTGCTCATCCAAAAATAGTTTTTTTTTTTTTTTTTTTTTTGGGGGGGGGGGGGGGGTAACTAAAATGACTCTTGGGCCATTACATGCTAGCTAGAGCTTGCTCAAATGGAAAGCTGTTAAACTGCCTTTCTTTGCACCCTGCATCAACATAATTGTAACATCACACATACAAGTTCAGTCATAAAAACATTATCAACAAGAGTGAGAATTTTTACCAATAATATTATATACAATCATAATGAAACTCCTTGTGATTTAACTGTATAATTATTATCTAAACAATGGGGAGCAGATGATCAAACATAATTCTGACTATTAAATTACCACCATTCACAGACGTAACTAAAACATGCACTGGGTATGCTTACCTTAACGATTTTAATATTTCATTTCTCTATCTCAGAGCAAGATAGAAGCCTTGTCTACTTGGAACGTTAGGTAAAAAAATCTGCCTTCTGGAAGAAAAGCACCTTCTAGCCTTCCAGTCCACATTTTCTTATTATCATGATGCCTACTATTCTTGCATTTTTACATGTACATGTATTTTTGCACAAACTTGTTATTGGTGAGTACAAAATATGGCCCTTCTGATGTAGGACATTTGTCAATAACATCAACTACAGTTTTAATACACAGACCAAGTTAAGTCTGAGATTTGACTCTACTACACTGAAAGCATGTTAAGAAATCCAGACATTTTGAACTCTCAACATCCATTACTGGTGAGTGCAGTGTAATATTCACTACAATATTTACAAGTTTGCTGGGTAGAAGCAATAAGTAGACAGGGGAATTGAACTGTTAGAAGGTCCTTTGGCTTTTATAGCCCCTAAGGTTTGGTTGAAAGTAGCCAGGGTCACTCTTATGGTAGCCAGGAAAATCCCTGGCCAACGCCCCCCCGCCCCCCCAGTCCCCAGGCTGCCCCAAGCCCTTAATGGCAGGCACTAAAAGGGTGCCTGAAACCTTGTATGTACTCATTACACAAAAGGAGAATTTACTATTTGATCAGAATTCATTTTACGCCGTATTCTAGGTCTCCAATAAACATAAATCAGGGTTCTTGACAGGGTGCAGGAAAAAAATTAAAATTGTGAGTGATTTGCGGGGCAAATTGCATGGGAAAAACAAGAATTGAGCATGTTTGGTCTACATCAGGGGGGGGGGGGGGGCTGGCAACTGCCTTTGATCTTGCTGCTTTTCGGCTTTCCATGATCGCCCCAGTTAAGAAATCTGTCAATCATCTGAGAACTGTAGCGAGCATGCACGTAACGGGTTGGGAATAACAACAACAAGTTCGTCGTCGCAGCGATTCGAAAGTGTGAAGTGAATTCGCTCTTTGGTCCTGTTGGTCTTTGTTTTCTTTGCTGTAACCATTTTTTTCCACGGGAATGTGGAGCTTACGTTTTCCTTTCTTCTGGTCTTGCATTTGTCATTACATGCGGTTTACTACGCTAAGAACGAAACCAGTGAACATGTTTCGCGATATTCAAAAAAAGTGTGGTGGCTGTGGTCAAGTAGAAGAGTTGTCAGAGTTGTTTACGGTTTTACTACACCTTTAAGACAAGAAGAAATGATGATTGAGATTCTTAATTCCACATCCTTGATTGTGAACTTATCCTGGCAAATCTCGTAGTTCATGTATTTTTTTTATGTACTAGAAGGTAAATACATTTTGCCAATAGATCAGTCTCTCTTGATTTTGCACATGTTCATGTGTTTAAGTTTCGTTCTTCGTGTGATTTAATTTAAACTTTACCGTAGTTTCCATTAAATGAATCTTAGGCAAATGAAAGGGTAATTATTTTTTGTGTTTGGAATTCTCTTTTCATGACAGCAGTTATTACACTGCCTTAAGTTTGAGTCCTCATTCCAGGGTCTTTTGTTGCAAACAAAGAGGGAAAAAGTATAAATTCCAAAAACTACACTGCCCCTTGCAACAGATTATGGTCAGGAAAATCGTGACATTCTATTTTTGCCTTTCCTTTGGCCACTGTGATCAGTTTTTGCCATACAGTTGCATGTAATTTTTTACACCTTTGGAAATCAACCTGCCAGGTTAGTTTGTGTCTGTATATAAATGTAGTTAATGAAATCAAACCCTCTCAACTTAAAAATTGCCTTGTAGTTGGATATGAAAAACACCATAGGATGCCTTGGAAAAATGTAAAATCATATTATTAAGATAATATATTTATTTGTAGTCAACAATAACAGTTAGAAACTTGTGTTGAGGCAGGCAAGAACATTTTTCAGAGACCATAAACATTTACTGACTCTGCTGTTACAACAAGTGGTAAAAGGGTATTAAAATGTGAGATCACCTCCCTGGGCTTGCACTGAAAGAGGACATGGGCACAGTGGGACACATTGTTTATATTTCCCTACCCTTTTTAAGCCAAGAGACCTTAATTCTGATTCATTCCATTTAGCATACAGAATTAAGTTAGCTTTTAAACTTAGAAACATGGAAAAAACTTGGGGGAAAAATGGTGGTTTTAAAAATGTAACTATAGACTGCTCTTTATCAGCCTTCACTGCCCAAACAGACAACCTGCTCAAAACTCTAAAGGGTGAAATGGTCACCATCCTAAATCAGCAGCACATACCCTTCTTGGCCAAATAAGCCAAGGTTAGTATCATAGAAAGAACTGCTGAGGGGATTGGGCTCAAGGGACAATAAGTTCTTTTGATGGTTGATAAAAAATCAATTTTACCTTGTTTGTTTTTGTTGTAAATCAAATTCATAACTTACAAAAACAATTGGAGTTGTACATTTTTCAAGCTCCTTCTGGTTCTCTTTATAAACTTTGCAAAACATATAATTTTCTTTTTTCTGTTTCTTGTACTTTAGTCCTTTGAGGGATTTTCTCAATGCATACCCCTCTCTGATGTACTCACTCTTATTAGCAACTGGATAAGCCTCTTGTCTCCACACTAACCCATTATAATCATTTCAAGTAAAATTGAGGACTACAGGGTAATTTTGGTACAAACAATTTCAAGGAAATACTAGAAACCGAAGTCACTTATCTAATACAAAACTACTAAATACAGTATTGCTGTTGGACATTTAATATCACTCCAGTGATATTCCAGTGAAGGTTTTGAAGGTTCAGTAAAATGCTCCCACACCTTCTGATATTAAAAATAGCTTATACTGACAGACCGAGTATATGTGAAGCAAAGTGACTGGAAAATTTATCCTGGCTTTTACTAAAGTGGCCCTGTATTCTGTATTTTCGCCCATAAGTATTTGTTGTGGCTCCCGGTTTGCAAACAAACTTACGAACAGCGTTCAAGTAGAAAATTGGTTTAATGAAGATTCCCAAACGACTGTTGCAAGACTCATACTAATATAGTGAGCTTGTAGCATATGTTTAGGATAAGGAAGAGAGTTCCTAATACCACTGTAGGTGGAAAAATATAAGAGATGGAGACTAGACTAGGCTGGTTGCTCGAAAATTCATGAAGCTAAAAAATAACTGAACTTGCCAAGATGCTGAATCACGATAAGTGAAGTCACCCATGAACTGTTCATACATCACGCCTCCTGATGTCCAAAGATTCCATTAAAAATATTATTGAAAACCTATTCTTGATGTTTGGACGCGGCAAAACTTATTAACTGAGCAAAAAACTCATCGTCCTTCCATGTTTGCACTCTTCGCCATAATTATTTGTTTTCAAGGAAAATGGTACTCAGTCTCACTCGGCCAAATTTCTTAACTGGGGCGATCATGTAAACTCGGTTCCAGACCTCGCTGCCAGCCCCCCCTGGTCTACATTCATCAAAAACAAAATAGGCATAAGGAGTACATAAATAGTGTAATATTAAGCCTGCTCTTGGAAAAGATGGAATTACTGGTGTTCTTCATCGTGGTTATTAAATAAAGAATGTTTTTAAAAATCTTTGTTTCATGCATCAATTAATCATCAATTACTTCATAACCTATCATGTTTGTATCAATGTGAAGTTTTTCCACCAGGGATTACACTTGATATACATGAACAATTTGATTTACAAAGCTTGTTGTTTCTTTGTTTAAGTTAAATTGTGGAACCTAAACAATGTATCTAACATTTAATAGTTTTTGGTGCTTGACTTTCAGCCTTTGCATCCCCAGAAACAAAAATGCTTTAAGAAACCATCTGACAAAGCATTGCAAACAATTTACAGTGTAAAAGTAAGTACATTATATATGTCGTTTATTGAATCTACATCACCAACTAATAACCAAGATCAAAGAAAGCCTTGTAGTTCAATGCTTTTTATCACTGCTTGTGAAAGTTGTTTGACCAAAGAAAAAACAAAGGTGTTTTTGGAAATGAATGACATGAAAAGAGTTTAAAAGGTACCAAACATCTTCTTGTCATGAACTGTAAAACTAAGCACCTTCCTCAGTATTGTGTAGATTGTGAATTATGTTAATTTTTGAGCGATTGAGAGGATTTCGCCAAATTGTGCAGTCCCACACCCATACACCCTGTCAAAAATCTGCACTTTTTCTTTCCCAGATAGGTAAAGATAGGCCTGTACTATTCCCACACATTCTAAACAAAAACAACTGAAACCAAACACTACTCACTTCTTTTCCTGCCAGAGACCGTGCCACTTCCTTGGCTTTCCTAATTTCTTCATTGATGTCATCTGTGGGCCCACCTGACCCATTCTCATTGGCCACATTATCATCAGCAGCAGTACTGTCTGGCTCTGTTTGCTGTTGATCACCTTGATACTTTTGTAAGCTTGCTTGAATTCGCTCC
Source organism: Porites divaricata (assembly GCA_038088405.1). Classification (NCBI taxonomy): domain Eukaryota; kingdom Metazoa; phylum Cnidaria; class Anthozoa; order Scleractinia; family Poritidae; genus Porites; species Porites divaricata. The sequence continues at coordinate 218,742 of JBBMOI010000013.1, read as the reverse complement.
TGTTCCAGCTTAGGAATTATACAGCAAGAAAATATAACTGTTAGTACATTTGTTAAATTTAGAACTTAATTCTCACTTAGATCTTTTTAAATACTTTTACACCAAAATGATTCCAGGTAACAAGAGGAGCCCACAATCCTAATCTCCAGGTTGTTGTTGCACATGTGTCGCATGTATGTAGCCAGCATTTGTTTGGACTTCCACTAAAAATGTATGAAATGCACAGAATGCACCTTGATCATGTGCGTTTGGACCTTTCGTCCCAGATAATATGTTTTGACCATCTGTCACGTTAAACTTTATGCAAAGCACGGCACTTGACTAAAAGTGTTTTGACCTTCAATCGTTGTTGCCCGCACTCTGTAACCTTTGGTTATTACTAGTCGTATTTGTGGCAAAATTTGTGGGCTGCAATTGGGGGAATCCATGCAGTCTTTTGGATGCTAACTTCTTTATTACTTTGAAAAGCATAAATAAAAAATAATAGCAAGCAGTTAAAAGGGCTTACACATGTATGTCATAAGGATATTACTGTTTTAGGTCTTTATTCTGTGCTGAAGTTATTAGTGACATTTCTTCTCCATGGAGGAGACTTTTGATCACGTGCAAGGCAACAAAAAAGATCAAGTTTCACCAATGGGACGTATTATGGTATTCATTATTTGACCGGCCAGAATCAGGGTTTGTCCGTGCTAAAAAATATTTGGCTGGTCATTATGACTGGCAACCTGCTGTCCATTATTTTCAGCCCTGGAGCACTAAACATAACAATCTTTTGGTGAGTTTTGAAAACTTGAAAAGGTTGGCTCAACTTTTTCAAGTTTCAGTTTATTTCCATCTTTGCTATCCATTTCAACAAATGACAGGAAACAGTTTCAAAGCCTAATAATAGTCATAAAATAAACAAGCTTGGAATCTATATAAAAGTGCTTAGAATGACAAGTATATGGAAAACTACATAAAATTGTAGAACTATTAAACTTATATACCGTATTTATTCGGCTATAAGCCGAGACCCCAAACTTTGAATGTGTAGACTCGGCATAACGAGAACCAAAAATAAATCGAAAACACCTGGCTATAAGCCGAGACCCATTCCTTATTACAAGACTGAATTGTTAACTACGGGAAACCCTAACATTTTCGCAAAAAAATCACATGGAGTGTCATAAATGAGGCTTAGACGATACCACACACATGCGTATAACAATGGTGATTTAATATGCAAAGGATGAAAAAGCTTCCCTCTTAGAAAACACACGCAAATTAATAAATATTACCCGTAACTAACTATTCAATTGAAAAGCAACGAATCATAACTCAGATGAATTAATGTGATCCAAAAAATCAATTTAAAACTAACTGTGTTGTTACGGTAAGTGGCATCACCAGTATCTACAAATCTGTAGTGTCTACCAAACAATCTTGTGTTTGCAATCGTTTATTTCAAGTCAAGTTGTCTTCATGCCCAAGGCTCGTCGCACCTCATACAACCTCGCATTTAAACTTAAAATAGTCACCAAAGCAGAAGCTGTTGAAAATAACTCTGAAATAGCCAGAGAATATGGCACCAGTGAGTCCATGGTCTGTTGCTGGAGGAAAGATCAAGTGAAACCTTTTTAACGGCGAGATTAAATTATCAGCGAAACGGAAGATGAAGGGATGCTTCACGCCGAAGTATCCAGAGCACAATCAAAGAATACTGGAATGGTTTACAGAGCAGAGAAGCCAACTAAAGTTTTCTGTCGAACAACGGAAACACGATCACGAAATAAATCAATCAGCTGATTGTAGAGTGAATGTGAGTTGAATGTGTGACTCTCAAAACTATCATATTATCATGTGACAACATTGTGTATGAAAGATTCTCATTGGCCAGTTTTCACAAGTGTCAAGACAAATTCATCACATCATCAAATTTTATCCTTTTGATCGTTTAGTAAACGTTCTCACTTCGTTTCGTATAGGAATAGCTGTTAGTGGACTGATGCTATGTCTAAAGGCAAAAGAATTCAGAGATGATCCCAAGTTTAAAGCATCCCTCGGTTGGTACCAGCAATGGAAGCGCCACCATTCCGTCAGTCTTCGCATCAAAACAACACTCGCTCAGCGTCTCCCAGAAGATTTGGAGCAGCAAACACTCACGTTCCATCGATTTGTAATCACATCCCGTCAGCGTCATGGTTATTCCCTATCAAGAATCTTTAACATGGACGAGACACCGATGCGGTTCGAACTACCATCCAGTCGCACTCTCAAATTCAGCAATGATTGCATATTGTGTTTCTTTACTTTAGCTTGGCTTATAAGTAAATACATCCCAATTTAGTAGAGTTTCAATGCGCTGCGAAAAATTTTTTTCAAAAACTTTCGGCTATAAGCCGAGACCCCCTCTAGGGCTCAAATTTTAATTCACTTCAGTTTTAATTTGTGTAAAAATCGCTCGGCTTATGGTCAAATAAATACGGTACTAACAAAACTAGGTTAAATGGCAAATAAGTACCCAGATCTGGGTAGTGCTTCTGATTGGTCATGCTGCATGGGAAATTTGCTTCAGCCAATCAGAAGCACTACCCAGATCTTGTTAGTGATGCATCATCAGCAGGTGCTTGTTTCTCACACATAACCTGGTGGGGAAACTGGTGGTTGGATCACAAAACATTGGCTGTTTTCTCACGCTAATAAATCAGTTACATGTATTTATTTTTCAATTTTGCACAAACCTTTCTCTGCTTGATCTCTTCTTTCTTTTTCTCCAGTAGAGATGATGGTATGCCTCCAATGTTCTCCTGAGCACTCAGAAGAAGGGTCCATAACTCTTTCATAAATTCTCGTGCATTCTTAGCTTGCAGAAAACCAGTTATGTTGATTTGCATAAACTTGGGATCAGGACTCTGAAATGAAAAACTATTTTCAAGCAAAGCCCTTGGAAATTCTTAAGAACTCATTTAAAGGTGACCGTGCATTCCAGATTGAATGGGAAATGGAAGTGTTGGTTTTTGAGGAGGGTGGAAAACCAGAGAACCCACAGAAAGGAGAGAACAAACGACAAACTAAACCAACAAATGTTGTTGCCAGGATTTGATCCCAGGCCAAATTGGAGGAAGGTGAGTGCTCTCATGACTGTGCCACCCTTACTTGAAAAAATAATGTAAAGAGAGTTAAATATTTGAACTGACACTTGGTAAAAAAGGCAAGTTAACATGTGGTGAAGACCAGCACAGGACAACAAACACAAGGCTTTCACACACTTTCATTAAGAGTTGGGGGTACTGACAGGGGATTCACTTATGATTAGAATAATAATTATTTAAAAGGGCAAAACACAATAATTTTTCTTTTGGTCTGTAGTGCCTACAGCTTGTTCTTACCTTTTCAGATTCCAGCATGTTTAAAACATACTGCATAACTACATCATCCTCAAATCCAAGAATTTCAATGAGTTTCTTTGTTATCCACGGTTTTACAACATCCAAGTTAACCTTTTCCATGTCCACCTAATGCAAAAAAGGACAGATTAGACTGCTGTTTATCAACATTTATTTTACACCACTTGTACAAAACTATGTAAAGGTAAAACAAATTCAACTACAAGTCTGTAGTATCTACATTATTTTATCTTAATAATGTAGTTCACAGTCTGATAAATTCTGAAACATAGATTGTGTGAGCCATACATCGATTGATCTTCCTTGTCTTTTCCTTTCTCTCCCCAACTTTCATGCAATACTTGTTTAGAAATGCTTGCTATGCAGGCTATCTAACTTTTAAAGTTAAGTTTTCATCAGCCTCATTTCTTTTAAAATCATGCTACCATGCTGCTTCTGTTAAAGTCCTTACAATATGGCCCTGTATTCTGTACATGATATCAGACTCCAAGCTTTTCCGAACCTAATACATTGAATTTTAATTTTGGTAGAGCAACGCACCGGCAACGCAGAGGTCACGGGTTTGAATCCCGTTGAAGCCCTGATTTTTTCAGGCTTCTTCTTTCCAGTTGCTTAATTGGAAAATTTACTGCGATGATCATTCTTCACTTTCATCTAATGCATAATGTTTTGCAACTAGTTTGACCGAAATGAGCATTTTTCTCCTTTTGAAGTTAATACGGTTGGAATTAAGATCTGCGTCTGAATTAATTCAGTGGATCAAAATAATCAGGGTCGACCTTAATTCGAATTAGGTTAGGCTCATGAAAACCGGGCCTAAACTGCAACGAATTCGAAGAACGAGCTGTAAAAGAAAAAATTTGATCTCCGGAAGTCAGCCGCGAAAAACAAAACTTACATGTAGGGAGTTTAGTCACGTGACTTTCCCACGCGAATCAAGCCAAACAATTACCACATCGAAATTTTCCGTTCATTCTCGCTAATATATTGTATTCTTCTGCAATTAAAATTCACTTACCTTTAAAAGATACCTTAGAGAATAAAACTTTTAAATTTCATAATCATTGGTGGCGTATTTGTATGTTAATAATCCGATCGAAGTCGCAACTTGCCTTCAGGGAGCGCAACAGAAGCGTGGCCGCCATGCTTGACAAAACCAGGCCTGACCCGGGGTAAGAAAAATTCGATTTCGCAGTGCTTATTGGGTGAAGAACAATGGCTAATGTATGAAACAATAGAGCGAAAGGATCAGCGGACTCCTAGACAGTAGTTTCTTTGGTCAAACGTCCATAGTTCACGAAATATCTTTGATAATCTAAATTAGAAGCTGTTTTCGAAGAGATTTATCATCATTATTCGGTTTAAACTCGACCTTGAGTATTTTATGGGCTTTTAGGTATCTGTTTAGCGAAAAATTAGTCAAATTTGACGTGGTTTCATGTGCCGGAGAGTGATTTATAATATGTGACTTCCAACGCACGCCGAGAAGAAGTGATGGCGAACAGCGAGGATCAAGTTCGCCAGGAGCCATCAACTTCAAGAACAAGAAGCCTTTCGGATTCAAATGAAACAGAAGGTAAGCAGATATTTCCTTGCTTTATTCAGTTGTTTTAGATATTAACTGATTTACGCCTCATTTTTACATACAAATTATTTGAAAAGAAAATGAAATGTGCTCGAGGAGCTATGGTTCTGCTCGCGCTTTATTTATCAATTTTCTCGCTGAAGCAGAAATTTTCAGTGCTTGGTCTAAATTGTGTAAGACATGTTTATGCTTGGCTTGAATTCGCAGCTATTATTGGAATCTTATACATAGGTATTCTTTTGTTTAAGAGTCTGATATAAGTGTTGTTTTGCTTGTATATTAAGTAATTATTTGAATTTCCACCAGGCAAAGAGAAAATCTGTAGCCTCTGCAGAAGGTGCTAGATTTGACATGTCAAGTATTGGTTTGGACTGATCAAACTTTACTTGATGGAATTATGCTTAAATTCTGAAGTGTTATTTAGTTATAAGAACAGAGATTTAAGGATTTTTTTTTTATTTCATTGACAGAAATAATCTTTGGGGAACCTTACTGTGAGAGAAATGGTTTGCACGTGGCAGCCTTGAAGAATGGAGATCTGAAACCTTTGAATATTCAGCTATAACTTTGGAACAAAGCAAGCTATGGCCATGAAACTTGGCCATCACGTAGAACTTTGACAGATTATATTCCATAAGATTTCATTTACTTGATAAGCTGACATACATAGTGATGTATAAATTATATCAAATGAGGTGGTTGTCATGGAAATAGAACCCTTAAACTTTGATCATTCTTCATTGACCTCGGAAGGGTTAGAAAATGTCAGGTTGTCTGTTTTTGATCAGTACTTTTTGTTTTTTGATCAAAATTTACCCTATTTATTAGTATTTTTTGCACTAATTTATGATGTGACGTCATCAGGGTTGTCATGGCAACTTGATTGACACATAGGATGATAGCTCTGTCAAAGTTCTACATGATGGCCAAGTTTCATGGCCATAGCTTTCTTCGTTCCAAAGTTATAGCTGAAAATGTAATTCAGAATGTTAATTCTGGTGCCACTGAATATTCACAAGAACCATACTTGCTCTTGTATTTGAATTTCCATTAAATTGCTAATAAAAATAATGTTTAAAAATTCATAACTCTGCTTCTATTAGGCCTATTTCCATCATTTAAACAACAAAATGTTCAAAAAAATATGGAGAATTTTTTAGCAGTGATTTAAGATTGAATAAAATTAAGGAAAATTGAGCCAAAACTCCCTATTACATGTGGGATAAACGAAAACGTGTTATTGCAATGTCTTAACCGAATACACTGCCTTGACCAGATCAGTGAAAGTTTCAGTCAATACGATGCCAGACTTATCAGACTGCAAGAAAGTATTGTGATAGGATAGCACAAGCTACGTTTGTAATTTGATGCAATTAATTTTCACAAGGGCACATGTGTTATGTCGTTGCTATGTCTGACTTATAACCTGAAAAATTATATACAATACAACTATGAACAAAACTTATAGGATATTCCCTAACAAAAACAAGGTTATAAAGCGGAAATCGGAAGAACAGATGGATCAGGGCCAACCTTTTTGTTGAGGACTTCATCAAAGCGCATAGATTTCAACAGCTTCTTTTGCTTATCAAGGAAACGGTTGTCTTGTTCCGCACTTGTACCCTGTGGAAAAAGTTTTTAAGTTGTCAGAAGAATAAACCTTACTTTACGAAAAGAGAAGATAAATCTAAAACGCGTAGCAAAATTTTCTTACCCGAAAGAAACCAGCGTCCGCCATCTTGAAAGCCGCTTGGTCTGGTCACATGGCTCTGTCTGTTCTCCAAAGTGACAACCAATCAGAAAGCATCATCAGTGTGAGGCTTTCTAACATGTGGAAGGCAAGATGGTGGACGAAATGAGAGAAGGCCTTGAGAAACGTCTCGCCGGTCATTCTGCTTATTTCAACTCTTTGATCGAATTGATACCAGTGAAACATTACTTGGCTGTTGACGAAGAAGAATTAGCAAGTAAATATTTTAAGAATCGCCAACAGAAAGCTCCGAAACAAGTCATCAAAGAAGCTTCTAGGAAGGCAAAACGATTGAGGCTCGACCCAAATCAGCACAAAACAGTTCATGAAATTCAAAAGGAGACTGAGGAAAAAGAAAAATCCAAAAACTTTGGTGATGAAGAGGAAGGCAGTGGTATCGCGAGGACTGGTTTTAGTGTTGAAAAGGTCGAAAGTGGAAATCTGGATGAGTTAAGGTCTCGTCTCCACGCCAGGATTAAAGACTTTCAGGGAAAACGGAAAGCATTCGACGGAAAAGAAGGGCATACTAATACACGGGCGAAGAAATCTAAAAGCGAAGTCAAAGAGAAAAATAAACAAAAAAATGCTTCTGCACAAAAGAACGTGAAAACTCCCAAGAAACAGGACTCGTCGCCTGCTAAGACTATATTAAACGACAGCGGTGAAGTTGTTTTTAGTAAGTTTGATTTCATGGAAGTAAAGAAAGAACCAAGACATGGGACTAAAGGGAAAAACTACTCGAAACTTCTCGCAAAAGCTGAAGCACACAAAAAAAAGCTGGAAACGCTTAAGACAGAAGATGCAGAAAAAGCTAAAAAAGTGAAGGAGGAGCATTCATGGAAACATGCAATAGAAAAAGCAGAAGGCGTGAAGCAATTTGATGATCCTAAATTATTAAAGAAAGCTATGAAAAAGAAAGAGAAGGAAAAAGCAAGGAGTAAAAAGCAGTGGAAAGATAGGACTGACTATCAAAAGAAACAGACTGAAGAAAAACAGAAACTGAGAAAGAAACATATCCAGGAAAGGATTGAAGCAAAAAAGGCAAAGAAAACTGGCAGAGGAAAGAAAAAGCACAGGCCTGGATTTTAGTAACTACTATATCCACCATAATTACTCATTTATGTTTATTCTTTTTGTGAATCAAGGCGGTGCTTTGTTAGGCTCAATTACCAGCCGCTGTTGGGAAATAAGCCCCCGCTCCTGCCCCAAACAGATGGCTGGACGCATGAGTTTGCTATTGTCAATTACCACCAATCAGATTGTTACCTGCTCAAATTTATTTTCAAATCTACTTTCCTGGGGCAGATTTCAAATTGCAGATGGAAATGTGTTTTTGATGTGGCACGCGATTGTGTTTTAGAACGTTTTAAGCTTAAAAACCTAAATTAATATTTACGAAGAAAAGTATTAGCTTAGAGAAGCCGGCATATAGTAGCTTTGTTTTTGAAATTCAACCAACCGGAACTATGGTTGTTGACAGCTAATATGAAAGAGACAACTGTCAAGTCGGACTCCATCGGTAATACAAGGTCAATCTTAATACAGTCAGTCATGTTTGTGCAAATATCAAAGTGACGACAATGCAAACCACAACATGCATTCGGTATTATGTATTTAATAACATTCTCATTTTTAGTGTTTCATAACGACGCATAAATTATATTTTGAATTTACGTCACACACACGATAGGCTACTCACGTGTCCAGCCATCTCTTCTCGGGGAGGACCAAGGGAGCAACCAAAATGGAGCCTAGTTCTTTGTTTGAAACAATAAAAATCTACTGGTGAGGAAATGTGAATGCCATTCCCTTTGTTTCATTCCCTTGATTTCTTGGTATGGGTTTGAGTACCAGATAAATAGCCTCACTTCTAGCCTTCTGAGTTTGTGGTCAGACATCCTTCAAGCTAATCCAGCCAAGCCAGCCACATGATGGTTTTTCAAAAAATCGGTCTTTCAGGGTGCAAGATGCCTTCAATTTCTCCCCCCTTGCTAAAGACCTTTTGTCAGACCTCGTCATGCACAAGTTCTTGGCCTATGCAAAAATTCAGGCTGCATGTGTTGTAGTCTAGAGAACCCCTGGTCCAGAAGTATTTGTCAATGAACTCTCTGCTTCTGATTGAAGCATGGAATCCAACTGTTTCTGGAACTGCTTCAGCAAGAGGAAGGGCTTTAAGTCAAAGAGATTCACAATTTTTCCTCTTTGTAAATCAAAAATGTCATAAAATTCAGTAAATTACATTTTGTGTATTTACTTGCAATGATTGAAAATGTGAATATTTCGTGTGAAGACAAGTGCCTGCCCATGAGAAGACAAGAAATGATTGCAAAATGCAACTCCAACTTCCACAAATTCTTGGAACCTGTTTGTTCTCTCTATGAAAGAAATTTAACCGGTTCCAATAAAACCTGTTAAATGGCCATAAATCACCCGGGTAGCCAAACAGGAAAAAAGAAACACTATGGCCGTTTTCATTTGAATCCTTTCACATTCGTTGGTTACAGAAACAATTCTTTTTTCCTCCATATAATTTCTTATATTTTGAACCTTTCACAGCATTGCTGATGGTCATGTATGTTTGAAGCTTGGGTCACCTGTGCTTCACCCTAAAAAGCCACCCAAAGGTCGAAGGGTGCCATCTTCCGATCGGCCCAATGTCAGGTAATCCAGATTCCGGAATCCAAGAATTTTTGCTTGAGAAATCAGGAATTCTGAGCTTTGAAATCTGGACTTCAGCTCTAGAAATGTCAGGGGAAAAGGTGGGATGAAAGTTTTCAAGTACGGGCAAAAGAGCCCCAGGGTACCGTCTCTCACCGAACTATTTCCAAAAATTCAAGCGGACGCCGGCTCCTGATTGGCACAAAAAATGCTTTGTATTTTTGTGCCCAATCGGCGAACAGTTTCTCCTGAGTTCTTTTCGTGAGTCGTACACGACGTTTATTGTTAAATCAGGCATTTTTACGAGTAGTCGTTGACGGCAAAGAAATGTACAAAAAAGCCTGATGCACGTGCAAAGTTGTTGTTTTGCCTTGTCAAGCTATTGCTTATTTGACTTTCTCGTCGCCGCCGCAGCTCAGAAACTTCTTATTATTTAAGATACATTGTGATCCGTCAAAAACAGAATATTCTCGGGGCAAATTGAATTGCTCCTGCTGATGGCATCCCAAACGTTTTTTTGACTCATCGGTAGTACATTCGTTTCTAGTCAGGAAAGTAGAAAATAAAGGCTTCCCTTGCACGCACAAGCTTGGTGAACGAACCGGGCAAGTGTGGCGAGACAATAGCCGTCGTGTAAACTCACGAAAAGAACTCGGGAGAAACTGTTAGCTACTGTTCGCCGATTGGGCACAATAATACAAAGCATTTTTGTGTCCAGCGGAGCCGGCATCCGCTTGAATTTTTGGAAATAGTTTGGTGAGAGTAGGTACCCAGGGGCTCTTTCGTCCGTACTTGAAAACTTTCGTCCCACCTTTTCTCCCGACCCGACTGACAGCCCCTGGGTCTGCGAGAATGCTCCAGGCACTGAAAAGGTTAAAAGTTGAATGAATCAGAATGGACAAATTTTGTGCCAATTAGAACCCTTGCTAATGCTTACAGTTGTGCTCTTTCGCTTTTCTACAGCGTTTCTTTGACTGAAATTTTGAACCACTGGCAAAAAGTTCTTGATTGTCAGTCAAAATATTATAATTAATGAGAGGTTATCAAGGCTCAGAAAATTATTTATGAAATCGCCAAAACTAAGGAGTGACTTATCAGCGACGATGTTGTGTTTAACGCATGTTTTTCTTCCACCCCAATCGCATTATACACAAAGAAGGTATACACTTGTCTCGTAAGTTTTAATTGCAATCTGGAGCAACAACATTTTACTACGAATACTTAAACACATTAGGTACGTGGTTACTACAATATAAACTACGGGTACAATATGAACTAACACTAGCCAATTCCTGCTTGAGTAGTTATCGGAGTGTTATAGAGGTAGGCAAGTTACCAAAAAAGCTGCGATTAAAACGATAAAGTGCTTTCTTCGTACACAGAACATAATAAAGCAACTAGATTATTCAACGGCTATCCTAAGTATGTTTTGGGGGGAGTCCTCAGGTTTTACTCTGCGATTTTGTCGCTGTAATGAAATATTTATCGGGGCAAGAGAGTACGCATGCGAGTCTAAATCGGGCACAATGATATATTTATTACTTTACATCACTTTGGACAATCACTTTGTAACTTTCTAGCTTTCACTCCTCCACACGAAGTTAAGCATCACCAGTGACTACGAATATTTGTACATGAAAATCTGGTTTGCAATAACAATGGCTGTTCATGTGCGGTCTCTTGAATAGTTTGAGATGAGGTTCGTTAACGACTTTTCCTGGTTTTAAAACTTTTTTGATGTGCTTCATCATTCTGGGAGTAGATCATCTCCAATTTCTTCATCTGCAAATTCGTCCTCAACCTGCTGCTGTCGTTGCCTGCCAGCAGTCTTGGGTCTTGCTGGAGCTTCACCCAAGGGGTCTGCATATGTAGCATCTACCATACATGGAACAAGAATCAGCAGTTAAGCAACTATTCAAAGTGAAGATTTAGTGCTCTCCTACGAGAGGTAGTCGCTTACGAGAATCAAACTACAAGAACGTCTTTGGAGAGGAAGGTCCTGAGACTTACTTTTTGGTAAAGAATTTGCGACAAGCAACTTTTAAGTTACGATATGTGTAGTTCCATGTCGACACTAAAGGTTTTCACACGCACTTAGTAGTATAGTACCAGTGGTGGATCTAGGGGAGGGGTCCCTTGTTTTTAGACCAAACTGAGGCCCAAAGAGCCTAAAACATTTGAGAAAGCCACCCCACCCCCCTTATCTGAAGGTCTGGATTCGCCACTGAGCACATACTGCAATAATACAGATTAGAACATGGTTCAAATGGCCGCTCACAGGAGGTTACAGACAATGGCTAATTATAAAGCAGTCACCCTCAAAATGCGGTCGCGGTCGCTTACCACAGGTGGTTGTTTACGATAGGTTGAAACTCCAAGGCTTTGACTGGGAAAAATTCTGGTGTTCTGGATAGATGGTCGCTTACGTGGGGTGGTCGCACATGAAGGTTCGACTGCTTGCAGTAAGTAGAAGCGCGCTTACATTTTTGGTGACGATGTACAACACTATCTCTTATCACTTGCATGCCTTAAAGCACCAGTCACCACCAGCGTTGAGAGCGGGATATGTTTTGACAGCAGCAGCTCTCAAGACCCTCTCAACAGTTTGGCTGGTAAAAGTCTCGTAAATACGTTAATTAAAAGGTAAACATATTTGTGCATGAAGGTTTTTGGTTTCTGGATTCATAATTCATAAAAAAACAACACAGAAACAATATAAATAATTAAACTCACCAACTTCCTTCGATCCACCAAAACTATATGAGTCATCGTTATCAGGGATAATAGGTTTTGTTCGCCCAGCAGAGCGGTTAGCACTTCTTCTTCCCCCACCACCACTATCCACGCGCCCTGACTCTGAAATAGTCAACAAAAATTATAAAAGAAGGTTATTAAGGGCGCGATCCATTCAACCAAAATTCCAACCGCTCAGATCGGGAAAAGTGGTCCACCTCAAAAGGTGGACCCGTTTTTTCGAAACTTTTCCGACTGGACCGAACCGATCCATTGAGTTTTGGACCGAAATTTCCGGAAATTTTGGTTGAATGGATCGCGCCCTAAGTAACTATGATGCGCAGGGATTTTAGGGCCTGTTTACATGGAGGTGGGGGACCCTAGGTAGGTGAGGTAACCCGCTTAGGTGGGGTAACCCGCCTGTCCATATAATCGCTCATATTATATAATGTGATCACGTTTATATGTTAGGTGGGGTAACTTCCACATGTTACCTCACCTACCTGGGGTCCCCCACCTTCATGTAAACAGGCCCTTAATCTTTATTACAGAAATTGATAAAAGAAGGTGTTAATTTCTGTTTACAAATTTGGGTGGTTTCATTTACAGTATAGCTGTCGCAACTGCCAGTTAGTTTCTTAATTGTTTTCGATCGTAAAAACCAATGAAAATTTCCACCTTAGAATCTTTCCAACTCTGAAACTTAGAATCTTATTCAGGTAGACAGGGGCTGTACCACAGAGAGCTCGGTGGACTAAAAGAAGTATTTTATAGTGAATCCGGTTGGCCACTTGTAACCAATGTTGATCACAAAGGACTGGTATGATGCGATTGAACTTAGGAAGAACAAGGCAGACAGCTGCGTTTGCGTTTGTGTTCAAGTTCCTATTATAAGTCCTGGCCATGTGAAAGTATAGCCTGATTCTCAGACGTCCGAGGTCGTTCGCGGTCCCTTTCGCTTTCGAAAGGGACCGCGAACGACCTCGGACGTCTGAGAATCAGGCTAGTGAAAGTAGGGATTTAAACTGATTGACTCATAATGCAATTCAAAGGTTTTTTTCTCTCACCACTTCCCGCGCTGCTATTTCGTGAGTTAGTAGACCCGGGCATATTGGCACTTCCGGCTCTTCCACTTCCTTTTCGTGATCCACTGCTTGCACGCTAATAAAAGACAAATCCGAATAACTAATCATAAGCACTTTACCTGAACCTCACGAGGTTTTGCGATACACGTATTTCTACCCTGCGAGCAGGTTTCTTTCAAGTTAAACCAACTGCGCGACTGACAAGCGACACGAAAGACTTCTAGAAACTATGCCATAAAGAAACCTAGGCTCGCAAGGAAAAAAAAAGAAAATGTACTTTATTTGAGTTTCAATGTCTTTAGCACGAAAGTACTAATTACGGACAGGCTAGCCCCCAGGATGGAACTAGCGACATTGCACTCTGCAGGCCTACGCTTTAATAATGAAGTTTCACCTTCCATGGTTAGCGCTCTTCGGTCTACGGTAAAAGCGAACGCAAAGAATAACTTTCTGGCTGCTGTTCTCACATAGGAAAACTGCAAAAGCGTATATCTTGTTTGGCTATTTACACATAAGTTTGTTGTATTTGCCAGCTAGCTATCCACCGTTTCAGTATCCAAACGGCGCGCTAGTCGAGCAAAGAAAAGAAAAAAAAACAAATACTGAAACAAATATTTACAAGATACCTGTTGTTTTAACTCCCTCGCTTTTTCTGCTTTCTTTAATTTCTGGGCATAATCTTGAGCGTCTTTTAATCCAAGATCTGAGCAAATTCTCACCAAGAATTTAAGACCTTAAAGACGAACACATTATTGAAGATCAATACATTCATTAGAATTCACTAGGCAGCAAAGCTTTTTCCTCACTCTTCCAGTAGTAGCACTTACATTCCACATTGTCCGGAAACCTTTTGTGTATTGTCTTGTACGTTTCCAGAGCTTGCTGATAATTACCTACGAATGAAACATAATTCAACAGATCAACAAATAATATTCTAGTAGACAATACTGACCAACTACACAGAATTGTCTATAGATTACAGACTACATTGTACAGCAGTATATAACACTGTATGTGCTGATGCACTTATGCTGAGGGACATTCACAACGTTTTAATTTAAAGACGTTTTTACGCAGTACGCCCAAACCACTAACCGCTTCTTCTGTAGCAACTTGCTATCATAAGCTGCCATTTGACTTCATTCGGTCTGAAAAGAAATGTCATAAGTCTGTTGGTGTACTAGAGCATTTGTGAAAAGGATTTTAGTTTAAAAGGTTATGAACAACGAAAGTGAAGAATGATCATCGCAGTAAATGTTCCAATTTAAGCAATTGGAAAGAAGAAGCCTGAAAAACAAAAAAAAAAAACCAGGGCTTCAACGGGATTCGAACCCGTGACCTCCGCGTTGCCGGTGCGTTGCTCTACCAACTGAGCTATGAAGCCACACATTGGGAGCGAGGTCAATTTATTATGAACAACGTTGCTATTTTTCTTGCTGTATCTATTAAATGTGGAATTTTTAATGACGTGTGACTCAAAACTTGACACAATTTGTAAACTGGCCACCAAATTGAGCCGCACATAAAAATAACCACGACTTAAAACTTTGATAGAAAACAGTACAGATGGACAAAATTCAAATTTGAAGACGATGAAACAGATTGCAACTGGAATTTATGTAGCCTGACGACATTTCGCGATGCTGGTTTTCATGCGAAATGACGTCCGAAGAAACAGAAATTCCATACTGATGACCTGTCATTACTCAAATGAGTGCGACTGGTTTGGGACACCAACATGGCGCCAATTTTTCGTTTTGGGAAACCAACATGGCGGATGTGCCGTCACTTGAACAGGCTCTAAGACAGTTCTGCAGTAGGCTTGGGGTAGTCGAGGATGAGGGTGGGCTCATTTTCCAGAACAGCAGGCTGGTAATCAAGGGTGGCTTGGTTCTTCAAAAGACTAAGTTAGTACCTTCGGCCACACAAAGTTTATAATTATTGAAAAGACCATTAACATTTGCAGTACCCTTGGGAACCGTTTGGTTTAACAAGAGAGAATTTCAGGCTAGTATAAAGATAACTTACTGTATTACAGCAGCTTTCTCAAAGTAATGAATTGCTTTTTCACAGAACTGTGAGTCAATATAGTAAGCCCCAAGCCATGAGATGATGTCAATATTAGATGGAAAATATCTGTAGGACTAAACAAAATATCAGAAATAACGATTAGCACACTTAAATTTTTATGATCACACATTGAAAAAACAAATGATTCCACTTTTCTATGACCTTGCTCCAGTTTTGCACGAATAAAACAGTATTAAGTACTCAAATAGTTGTACCAAGTAACTCAAAACACTGTTATCTCGGGGTTTTACTGTAATGTATTTTCAATGGCTCAAAACGGTTAATGCCATATTCCTAAGTCTTAACCTTTAGAGATATTCATGAGTGATTGTTTCCAATCAAGATATTACCTCAAAGTGATACTGGAATGCCTGTGACTTGTCCTGTTCACTGTCGTAAAGTTCACCAAGTTTTGATAGCACTGAAGGATCTGTAGGTACAACTGACACAAGCTGCATGTACCTTGGAGAAACGCACCAACAAAACAATCACATCATCAGTTGGACATAATATACTGTTTGCAGTATAGTAACCCTTAATTTTCCTCCCAAAGTAAAGGCTGGACTCTTGTAATACGGTTCTACCTTTTGAGTCTGTGGATGAAATCCATGACTACTCAAATGAAACCTCTTCAGCGCGGTATTAATTGGGAACTTTCACGACCCCTCAAGCTACCAAGCTTTAAACGTCATCGTGTTTAAATTAAGCTTTTGTTTTTGTACTAGAGCGATTTTCGTATGACCTTGAAATGAAAGCGCGCGAACAAAACAGAAACGACAAACGAACGGAAATAGAGCGATTTGATTGGTTTATCGAACGGACAGACAAACGCGTCTGGCTTTTCATTGGTTAAGCGAACGCTCAGGTGAAAAAACTTCATGCCCGAGAACTTTCTAGAAATCAACCGATACTTCGCTTTGACGTCATACTACAACACGATTGGCCAATCGAACAATGCCTTCTCCATATTAGGGTTTCTTTGGCGGGAAAACAAAGAGGCCATGTTTTGATCTTTCATCCATTGGTTGATGAAACAAAGAACGAACACTTACCGAAACCTTTTTTCAAGGTCATACGAAAATCGCTCTATCTGCTTAGTATGTAGTTCTAACTTTTGAGTCGGTCCACGGGCGAAATCCTATGATGTGACCATTCAAATGAAACCTCTTCAGCAGATTCAACTTTGAATTGCATCGCGTTTTCTCAAAACTCGACACCCCGGAAAGGTTAATTGTTTTTTTTTTCTTTTCTTTTTTTCACCAGAACAGCTCGAACAGTTAACACGGTTATCTTATTGAAGGAGTTTAAGCCCTCTCCAAAGCGCAAAAAGATGACGCGCGCGCACTACTTGGAATCAGCTCACACGATTGTAGAAATGAATGGACTCATTCAGGACAACAAATATCATTTCGAAAACTAGGGTCGACATCACTGTCATACATGACGTTGATTTGAGATATCATGAATGTTGCCCAATGGGGCAAAGAAACTCGAGAAACAGCAAAACGGGGCCTTACAATGTATCTATCTAGTTCTACAAATTACCATTCTATAGCTTGATTTTTATCTTCTAACAATTCATATCTTTGGTTCAAAGTCAAGGAAAATTAAAGACATACACGCATGTGAATTAAAGCAGATATATAACAATACATCTAAACGGATTAATAGTAAATAACTACCTTAAAACGCTAAGCAAAGAGGTTACATCATTAGAGCATTGTGCACAATGAGCATAATTATCTTAAATTTTTCATTTTTAACCCAGAAATCTTAACCTAACCTACCAGTGAACTTATCTAAAAACTTTGTTAATAGAACCACATCTCTAGGCCCCTAGCTGGGTTGCTTTTCAACAGGGTGTCTCTGTGATTGCATTTAATAAGCTGAATCCGAATGGGTCACAGAAAAAGAGGATACAAGTTTGCGATCTGATAAAGAACTTGAGGGTGATTTCTGAGGATCGCTTGAAGCTTGTGAAAACAATCAAGAGCATCTTCCAGCCGGTTCATCTTCTTATGCACTAGGCCTATTAAATATGAGAGAGAAAAAACAGAGCAAGAAACAAAGCTAAATCGCATCGTTTTGTAGAAAACATGACTGTTCCTGGCCACCTGAAAGATTTCTCCCACCTTCGAAAGAATGGGCAAACACGTGCCATCAAGTTAACACTTAGTCACGGCCCAAATCGGATACCAAAACTGCATTTTTATTCTATTTAACAATTAGTCGCCGAAGGCGACTTATTGTTTTGGTATAATAAAATTGATGATTATTCGAGGAAATAAAATTATTGATAAATTTCCAACTCCGAAACATCAAAAAATCTGGCTGCCATTTTGAAAACTGCTAGCCTTCAATGTTATAATCACAGCGCTCTATTTTCGATAATCATCAATGTAATTATGCTAAATCAAGTTATCATAAAAGATTCGAAACTAACCCAAAATGATATAAAAACTGTCAAATGATTAGGACAGAAAACTTTAACCTCCAACTGACCCCCCTCACAACATAAACTACATTTAAACCCGCTCAAAAGAGATCGAGCGATCTTGCAGCTCTCGGAAGACCTCACGAGATTGGTTGGGAAACAATAATCGTACAAAGTTAACAATGAAACCTAGCCCGAAAACAAAAGAGCTGCGACCCATAGGGGTCCAATTACATTAGAGGTTCTGAAGAGAGTTGCAAGACTAATGGAGAGATCACGTGGAGGCAGAATGGCCGAATGCATTGTTAGAGCATCGAATTGTAACGAGGTCACGCTTTCAATCCCTGCCCTAACCAGTAAAGGGGTTGTTCTCGGTAGCGGGGAGTTCTACTCCTCGGTCTTGCTTGTAAACAACCAACTGGTCTGACTCCCGCCAGTTGGAATTCTCAAGGTTATGGGCCCCAGTTGTTCCAAAGCTAGATAACGTTATGGTGTAGTGCAATTAGGTTTCCTGATACTTATCACCTGTATAATGATTTATCCAGTGGATAACACTATCCAACGTTTGAACAACCAGGGCTTGGTTTAAAGAACAAGTAATTGTGTTACCCCTGTGCCATACCTAAATTGAATAATGCTTCAGTACAAGATGCCTCAACACTGTAGGCCTCCTGATAATACTCTCTTGCTTTCTCATAATCACCACTAGCAAACAAACAGTTGCCTTTGTTAACCAATGCTGAAACGAGATTGAAAACCTGAGTGAGATGTAGTTACGTTACTATGTTGTTTAAGAATAGACCTTGTCACGGTTTTCGACGCCATCTTGACGAGTAGGCAAACGTGTGAGAAATTACAGTGTTTCTATGAGAATCTAATGTCAGATAATTTCCGTAAAATGGCTGTTCTGAAAAAAAAAAAAAAAAAGACTTGTAAACTAAAGCTACAAAACAAAGGATTGTGCTAAATAATTTCGGGGCGTACCTGTGCTGAAATTTCTCCAGAGGTTTGCTTTAGATTTTCCATATATTTGTCTGTAATTTTTTCCGGAACTTCCGTACAGACAAATGGATAGAAAATTTTAAAAAGTAGTTCTAGGTCGTCTAAGAATCCTTAGGAGTGAAGCTTTAGTTTACAATTCATATTTTTTTCAGAACAGCCGTTCTACGGAAATTATTTGACATTAGATTCTCATACAAACACTGTAATTTCTCACGCCGGTTTGCTTCCTCGTCAAGACGGCGTCGAAAACCGTGACAAGCTCTATTCAATCCACTCCACTCCTTTTCAGCGGTATCTTTTGACGACTCCACCCATCCTTCTAAAATTCCAGTAAACTTCTAACTTCTCTTTTAAAAAAGTGACTTTAGGAACCCCTCCCACTCCCCTCCATCAAATTTCAATTTACCTTTCTTTGGGAAAGTATGTTAATTTTAAATCTAGATAGTGATCTGAGCTAGTAACTTGTTCTCTTTAGTTAAAACTTAGAAATGATTTTTAGGATTATTATCCTAAGAAAGCTAGTTTCCAACTGAACCAGAATATAAAAAAGAATACTAATGACCAAAAATGCACTTGCACATCTTAAATGAAACAAAGCGATTACCACTAGACCTACTTCCGTTATCTAGTGAGGGGTGGCGAATGGTACCTCGAAAAACGTGGGTCTCGGAAAATTTTGGCAGGATCTCAAAATCTCGGAAGCGTTTTTGATAAGTCTCGGAGTCTCGTTTTTGCATGGTTTGTATTTACTTTTTTTGAGTCTCGAAACTTTTTACCAAAGAGTGTCGGGCTCGGATTTCTAACTAGGATCTCGGCGTCTCGGCGAGTCTCGGATTTTACCATTCGCCACCCCTCTAGTGGTGTGCCGGTCATCAATCATCGATCAAAAACTTTAAGTGAAGTTTCTTAGCAAACAAACAAATGAAAAATTTGTTTTTTGTCTTTTTAATGGTCCTATAATTAAAGAAAAAAGAGTAGAGTTTTATCACAGAAAAAACTCTGAGCTCAGTGGTGCCCAGTCAAAACTCAACTTGCATTTTTTTTATTATACATGCACATGCACTTGGACTTGCACAAAGGTGAAAAATAAATGTAATTCCAAATATTTCCGATAATCGATTATGAAATCTCAGCTGATTCCCTATACTAACATTATCACATACCAGCAGGGTTATAGCGATCAGCTGTTATTGCCAGGTCTGCATACTTATCTGCTTGAGATACCTCATTTTCCTAAAAAAAAATATGCATTCAATGCCACACTTTTAACAACAACTTGTATCTCAAACTTGTATTTCAATACACTGACATAAATAAAACTTTACCAACGATAACAACAGTAACCTTACTAATGGTACTAATCAGACTTACCAGGAAATACAGAAATGACAAATTAGTTGCTGCAGTTGACTGGACTTTGGAGTCTTTCTTCTCAAAACCTTTAAGAGTCTCAATTGCCTGAAAAGGAAAAGCAGGTATAGATTTAGTTTTAATAAATGACATGAATACTTCATTTAAACATGTAATGTCACAAACAGTGTGTGTGTGTGTGTCCATTCCTGTCCTTATAGCTATGTATTATGTTATGGTTTAGCGGGTACAAAAAATTGCTTTGTGTACTCTCAAAGTGGTGTCAAGTTCTACCTGTACAGTACTATGCACTAACAGTTTATAATGTTGCAAATAATATTGTATACATCCACATTTAAAATATGTGGAGGAAACATCTACAGATGTAAGTAGGAAGCATTAGCAGAGCACCTTTTATGCAATGCAGCTGCACGTGGAGTAAGTATGGGGAGGTCACTTCCCCTCCACATGGGGAGTCTGAGGCCGAAAAAAGTTCATTTCAGTACATTTGGAGTGACAAGCAAAAGAGCTAGACTCGTTCAAAAAAGGAGGCTGCGTGGCCGACTGGTCAGTACGTCAGATTCGCAATCCGGCACTCCCGGGTTCGAGCTCTGGTGACTTGGTGGATTTGTTCCTAGTCATCCCAAGTTCAAATCCTTGGCTAAGATTGTCAATAGCCAACTGGTTGCCTCCTGCCAGTTAGGGTTTTTAATCCTGTTATGTTGTATTTGAATTATTTGTTTCTAAGTATTTGAGTGGAGTGCCTGTAAATTAGCTGGATAAGCTAAGTGCACCTTCCACTATAAACAAGCCTTTAAACCCTTTTTTCAACTATAAGTATGCATGAGGATGGCATTTATACATGTATTTTTCAATAAGTTCTTATGTATCTAGACTTTCTCAAAGCCACTTTGTGAGCGTCTCTTGTGCCTTTAAGCTCATGCAGTTGACTTGTGGCAAGTCTAACATAGATCATGACTTTTTCTCATTGAAAAAAGGTGCTGAGAAACAAATACTTGATGTGTGACAGATTATTTTTTATCCCACTTTAAAAAAGTAGAACTCTAAGTAATGCGTTGCCCAGGCTTTCAATTACTTTTACAAACCTTAACAAGATCCTTCTCTTTCAAATATGTAATAGCCTTTGTTATCTCAAGTTCATTTGCTAGTTCCAAGTAAGGTGATGCTTTGACACACTCAATACACCTGGAATGAAAAGACTTCTAGTGAGTAGAGCAATTACATGTAATAGTGCTTCTTAATCTATTAGGCATCCTGCTATACTACACTATAATGCTGCTACACATGTATCTTTCTGCAGGAAACCTTATTGCAGGCAACTACGGGAGCTCACAATCCTAATCTCCAGGTTGCTGCTATGCATGCACGGCTTGTATGTAGCCAGCATTCATTTCGACTTCCACTAATAATGCATGGAATGCAGAGAATGCAGTCTGATCACGTGCGTTTGGACCTTCTGTCATGTGGAACGTTAAACACAAAGAACAGCGATATGTCTTGTCACACTTCCTAGCCTTTGGTTATTACTAGTTAACGTAATTATTAATAATCTGTACTGTAAACTGGTAACTCGCAATGTCAACTGATGTGCTAACTATGACTTACCAATCAAACCCTGCAGCAAAACTGCTCTCAATGGCTGGGGATATGAGCTTAGCAGCACTCATTATGCACCTATCAGCTTGGGATTTCCTTCAAATAAAGTGAAAAAAGTTGAATTGAGTTAAATAGGAAGAGTCCAGTACAAAAAGGTATTACATGGCCATTGTATAATCAAAATTAATGTGTACAGTCATATTACCACATAAGAATAAAGGAAAACTTAATTAAGAGTATTAATTTTTTCAGTATAAAGAGGTCTTACTTTTGCCTTTCTATTTGCCGTAATTTGTCATTCCTGATTACTTCTAGAATCAATGCCTGCTGGGGATCATCCTGTTTAAAACATGGAGAAAAACAATATTATTCACCACACAGTACCTCGCATAAACTTTCAAAGTCCCCTTGAAGTAAAAATAATGCTGGCAGCCTAGGAGGATCATTCCTAGAAGCAACCACAGCTCCACTTACATACACTTTTTCTACTTCTTAAGGATGTCCACTTAATGCCATCATTTTAGAAAAAAAAACAGCCTATTTTTCGAAGAAAGTGTTTCGACAAGTAATTTATTAGTAATGATAGAGGCTGTGAGCAGTGAGTCCTAGAATCAGTGAAAGGTTCCGGCAATTCTGCATTTTTGCAAAAAGATCAACTCTGCTACTTGAAAAGAGCAGAAAAATTAACTTTCTGCATTCATTTTTCATAGAACAAAATTCAAAATTGTTACCTTTTTTGTTAATGCCAGTAGATTAGGTGAAAAGTTAAAAAAGGTACCTTTTTCAAAAAAAAAGGCGGGTATTTTGAGCTTTCGAGCAAAAATATTTTAACGTCAATATTGCTCGCTTTTTATCCATTTCTCACTTTACCAAACAAAACTTTAAAGCGCGAAAAAGGTACCTTTTTTGCAGTTACAAGCGATGTCATCAAAAGCGCGAAAAAGGTACCTTTTTTGCGGTTACAAGCGATCTCATCAAAAGTGTGAAAAAGGTACCTTTTTGGCGGTTACCAGCGATCTCCTCAAAAATGCGAAAAAGGTACTTTTTTGTGGTTAGAAACGTTCCTATGAAAGCTGTTTCAATTCCTACTGATTGACAGATTGTCAACCTTTTGGCACCATTTGAATTGTTTTGCTTGAATTGACTAACCCACTTGTCAAGAGACAAATATGGCGGAATATATGGAAAGCAATGTCACTCTAATAAGGAATCTCATTAAAGAGAATAAAACGTACAAACATGTCAGTGAAATTCTTAGACAAAGCTTTCCAGAAGTAACAAGAGGCTATTCAGAAAGAAAGGTGTGATTGTTTTGTGGTAAATATGGGATAAGACGACTGAACAAATACAAAGTGGATTCCATCATTCAGGATTGCGTGAACAAAGTAAGCTTGTTTTTGTTTTTGTATTTTGTGCATCAGTTTGTTTGAATAGGGGCGTTCCATTTTTATTCCGATCTCTCCCTATAGATGAGCAGTTTTCTACTGCCTCACTTTTTTGTCGGAACCATTTGAAAAAACTTTTCCTACCCTCTCATTTTTGTTGGTCCCTTTGAAAACGGATTCCTACTAGTTGTCTGCTGAGGATACTCATCCATAGAGGGAGGGGGGGGGGGGGGAGGAATTCGGAACTATTTTTTTTTAATATTGCTATTCTTATAAGTATACCCAGCGGGAGCCTCTGTGGAGGAGAGAGGGATCGGAATAAAAATGGAACGCCCCTATTCAAACAAACTGATACACAAAATACAAAAACAAAAACAAGCTTACTTCGTTCACGCAATCCTGAACGATGAAATCCACTTCGTATTCGTTCAGTCGTCTTATCCCATATTTAGCACAAAACAATCGCACGTTTCTTTCTGAAAAGCCTCTTGTTATTTTTGGAAAGCTTTGTCTAGGAATGTCACTGACATGTTTGTACGTTTTATTCTCTTTAATGAGATTCCTTATTAGAGTGACATTGCTTTCCATATATTTTGCCATATTATTTTGTCTCTTGACAAGTGGGTTAGTCAATTCAAGCAAAACAATTCAAATGGTGCCAAAAGGTTGACAATCTGTCAATCAGTAGGAATTGAAACAGCTTTCATAGGAACGTTTCTAACCTTAAAAAAGGTACCTTTTTCGCGTTTTTAAGGAGATCGCTGGTAACCGCCAAAAAGGTACCTTTTTCACACTTTTGATGAGATCGCTTGTAACCGCAAAAAAGGTACCTTTTTCGCACTTTTGATGACATCGCTTGTAACTGCAAAAAAGGTGCCTTTTTCGCGCTTTAAAGTTTTGTTTGGTGAAGTGAGAAATGGATAAAAGGCGAGCAATATTGACGTTAAAATATTTTCGCTCAAAAGCTCAAAATACCCACTTTTTTTTCGAAAAAGGTACCTTTTTTAACTTTTCACCTAATCGACTGGCATTAACAAAAAAAGGTAACAATTTTGAATTTTGTTGAACTATGAAAAATGAATACAGAAAGTTAATTTTTCTGCTCATTTCAAGTAGCAGAGTTGATCTTTTTGTAAAAAAGCAGAATTGCCGGATCCTTTCACTGATTTCATAGGAAGCCAATGTATAAAATAAGACATAAAATGAATTTTATGTATCACATGCTTAATAATATATAACTATGTACAAGACAAATTACATTTTTCGTTGTGGGTATAATGTAATGGCAGAAAACTGTGGCTTTCAGAAAGATTTGATGTAATATCAAAATCAAAGAAATGTTTATGAGCATGACAAGACTCACTTATGTGAGCTTCTTTCTGTCTTGGAGTTACTTTAACCTTTCTGTTCACATTAGATGTCAGAATTATTATTTTAGCAGTATTCAGATAAATAATTGGTTTATAAATAAACCACACTGATATAAATGAATCTTATCCTTACCCCTGTCAAAGTGTACTTGTCCTCATCATCAAAGCCAAGACTAACAGTCAAAAGCTTTTGAAATGTCTTTTTCATTTTCTCTTTGTCTCCCAAAGCATAGTAGCACAAAAGTAGGTTGAACCCTGTCTGAAAGCTCGCCTTCTCAGCCATTATGTGTTCAAATGAGGTTACAGCATCACTGAACTGTCCCATCTTAACAAATGAAACACCAATATTTTGCATGATCTTTATCCTGACAATAGAAAAAAGAGTTTGTTAAATCAGACTTCAAGGCAAAGAAAAATTCACCACATTCACTAGCTGCCCATGGATGGAATTGCCAACCATCAATACACTTTTTTTATACAGCATACACGCCAGCCCTCCCAGATTATCTAGGAGTCTCCCAGATACAACACCAATCTCGCGGTCTCCTGTACGGGGGTCGCTTTATCTCCCAGATAAAATCATCTTTTGAGCTTTTCTGTGCCTTAGTTTGAAATTTAGCCCATTTTAGCTCAACAGTTGAATTTTTCTTATTCGTAGTACTGTTTCTGGGGCATTTTGCACCTATTTAGTCACCGACAAAGATTATTTCTGGCATCAAAATGATGACCGCAAATTTTGATAGTCTAAACTTTATGTAAGACTTCATATAATGTCCTAAGTCATTCCCATTTTTGTCGTGGGTGGGGGTTCATTAAATTTCAGGAGCGGGGGTGGAGAAGGGGGGGGGGGGGGGGGCTGTGGGGGTGTGGGGCTGGTAGTGAAAAAGAGAGAGTCTCCAGATTTTAGATCTCCAGAGGTTGGCATCTCTGATACAGCTGTATCTTGATTTTGATGGTTCAAATGATTGGGAGGTTTGAAAAATCCATTATCAGGAATAAAATTGCAGTGTTAGACTGGTGAAGGAAAGTTAGGTTTGGTTCAAATTATCAGGAATTTCAAAAAATCGAGGGTTTGAGAAGTTAAGATTCTTTAATTTGTACCATTATAATAGTGATTGTGCTTGTTTGTAAACTAAGCGAAATAAAAGTTCCTACATCCAAAGGCCAGTATACAATTAAAGTACAGGTTTATACCTCATATCCTTGTGGGTGTTTGGCACTTGATCCAAGGCCATTCTATACTGTTTAACAGCTTGGGGGTATTTCTTTTGCTCATAGTAAATATTTCCCATATTAACTCGCAGCCGACCTGAAAGGAAGGACATTGGTTCATCAAACATATTGGTTAACAATGTACTGAACAGACTGAGAATAATTTGACAATGTTCATATGCATTAACACTGAACAAATGTGATGTAAAGATCACTGGATATTGGCCAAGTTTTTTTTTGCATCTTTAAGGACCAAAATAAACTCAATGTGGATAAAAACATAAAAAAGAATGAGGCCAAAGTATATCCAACCATCTTGACCAAAACAAGCTGTAGACAAAGGATTTATTATACATAATGTAAGGCCAAAAGGAGAACTTGCGAGATCAACACGGGAAAGATTTCGTAAGTGGGCAAGATTTTTAAGGCCTATCTTGCCCACTCAGGTAGTCAAGTAGAACATAGGAATGCTAAACTACATCTTTCCTGCTCATGGACTCAGACCTATAATAAACTACAATGTTTCACCTTAACCCACGCATCACACAGTAGGCAATGCATACTGCAACACTCTGCTACAAATATTACAAAATAACACAAAATTAAGCTTACCTGCATTGCTAAACATCTTATTTTTGACAATGACCTGGTAAGTGTTCAGTGCCTCGGCATACATTTTGTTAGCATGGTACTGATTGGCCAGATTGAATAACACCTAGTACATAAGGCAAGAGAGATATCATGTTTAAATAACAGAGGAAAGCAAATGTACTGTTCTCTCTGTAGAAGACAACTTATTACTGGATAAACTATTACGCATGTATTTGAGCAGTAATGACTTTCCAACTGCATCTCATAAAATTAATGTGAAAAGAGAAAAAATGTCACTGAATTAGCTTGTCTCAGTCACACCAATGAAACAGGGGCAGATCCAGAAAATTCAGAAATGGGGGTGCAGAACACTTGCCAGCTATATAGATACTGCATGTATTTATTTTGCAAGAAGAAGGGGAGGTGGGGAGTGTGTTTAACTTGGACCACGCCAAAATCCACCCATGCACAAGTTCTTATTAAAGGAGGGGTGTCTGGATTTAAGCTCCAAGTGACTTTTCATAAACTGCTAGATTCTCATTGCAATTTTCCTTGTACATGTATGCTCAAGAAACATTTTAGGGAGAATTGATACCACTCGTAAATATGCACTAACTCAAGCCCATGTATCTCACACCTCTTCAACTGACATTTCGCAAATCTCCCTTGAAAATGTTTCCAAGAGTAAAGAAAAAGATATTTCAAGAATGCTCAATAAAGCACCAGTAAACAAGAAACAGTGGAAACATGGTTCTACAGTCTACTTACAGAGTAAGTTAAGTCAAGGTTGATCTGATCACCAAGTGATGTCTGCTCCCGCTGTCGACACAGAGCACGTTCTTTCCTACCTGCCTCTTTGGCTTTTTCAAGCGCCTTTACAGATAAAACCCAAAAAGAATAAAAGTCAAAAGGATTGAAATACTAGCCTGCAGCATCAGAAGATTAAACAAAATTACTAAAATAAAAAAGGAAAACTGATTACTGACACCTCTACGTTGAACAACTGGTAATAATTCTCAATAAAACCATAAAAGAGCCATTTCTGAAAACTAAGGGCTGTCTCAGAACATCTCAGGAAAGAAAATAAAACTGAGTTATACCGAGAATCTTTTGATACAGTCTGGTTTGTTGTAGAGAAGTACAGTATATCTTACCAATGGGAATTCTCCTCTATCATTGGCAAAACAGCTTTCCTCTATTAGTTCATTAACTTTCTTTTCCATTTGCTTGACTTTCTCTTCTGGACTGTAAATAAGACAAAGAAAACAAGTGAAGCTAGGTATAATTTTCCCTACTTTACCCCTCTCCCCCAAGCAATATTGTAGTTTGTGCACCCCTGTACACTTCACCCAAGATCCTAAAAGTGTTTGTTCATCCCAATGTTGTTTGGAGGGGGAAAGGGAGGGCAATAGCCTATTTGCAATAAGAGACATGTGACATCGTTTTCATGAAAATGAAAGTTATATGATTTTGCCTTTGAAAAACGATTAGTGGGTCATATCTTAAACAAAATAATGGTGATTTGGTTTTTCAAACCCGCACCATTTTCTTAAAATGAATAAGTTCGTAAATGGTCACGTGACTAAAATGTGATTTTTGAAATTATGAATTACCTCTCGCTGAACACAAATTTTGCACTTAAACTTCAAGGAAAACGTTGAAAAGATGATGTGATAACGTTTACAGCACATCTGAGCGTAACTACGAAACGTTGAACAAGATATAAGCAAGAAGTAATTTTGGCCGCCATGTTGGAGGGCAAGAGCATGCCCTCCAACATGGCAGCCAAATTGAATACAAACCATACTACTTTGCTGAAAAATCAAGTGCCATAAAATATCTCCCTTAAATGCGTTTCCTCTCAAATTTCGGGTGTAAGATAATTTTTGTGTGCTCTAACAATTTTTGGCATCAGCAAGATTCCAACTCATTGTTTAAAGGAAGCATTGGTCACGTGACCTGTTAGTGCAATTGGCCTATTCGCAATATCTAAGCGGTTAGAGAAATGCACATTGTGCTAAGTCTGAATATTTGAGGGAAGGTTTTCAATAACCCTTCCAAGGATTTTTGTCCTCAATTGTAGCTATAAACAATTTAATATAAAATATGTACACCTCAAACTCTTACCATTTTTTTCTGTAGTGTAAATGGGGCTTTTATATCATGCTCCGTAACAAAGGTGGGGCATTAATTCTTAAATACCCAAATTAGCACCGTGGCGCTTATTTGAGAGGGGCACTTATTAAATTATTTTTGGCAAAAGTGTGGCACTTATTGGAGAGTGGTGCTTATTCAAGTACCGGTGTTTAATCGATCATAATTTTACAGTATTCTTCATTAATTTATTTTAAATTCTGGCTTGCAAATGGTCCAGCTATGATCTTATTCTGTTATCTTTATATCTTTTCAATGTGAAAAAAAAGTTTGACTCACAGTTGAAATGATAGTTAAAAAAGACCAGTATTTTCAACTATTTTAAGAAGTTCTCCCTGACTTTAGGAAGAACTCAGAGAACACTGAAATGTTTATAGGAATGATCAAACAGAATAAAACACTGATCTGTTTGGATGCAGTCTTGTTATTTCTTTTAAAATAAGTTGTATAATGTACTATTATATGTCTTTAAAGATGGTTGTGTGTCAGTTCTAACATTTTCATTTGATGGATTTAATCGTTTTTGTTACATTACAGGTTAAATAAACTGAAAAAAACATATTAAGAAAGGATGGTGACAGGAAGCCTGGGACTTATATGGGGTCCAGGCTCCCCCTGGATTAGTTTAAGGTGGCTTGATACAGTTGACATAACATTAGAGGAAAGACAATGTGATTTTACAAAATAAACTACTGACAGCTAACTGAAAGCTAAGGGATTGGGAACTAAAAGGGTTATTACTCTAAAAAAACAATATTTACATCATCATCATTCTTTCATTCTGAGAACATGATGAGTTTTACACTGTACCTTTCTTCACCCTTTCCTTCAAGAGGTGGAGCAGGTAAACGTGCCTGATTAAAGGGATCAAACTGACCACTTCCAGTCATTGTATTTCCTGTTAAAATTCATAGAAATTATACCAATAACAATGCTTAAAACTCAAGTGCATGAATGTAACAAGTGCATCAGACTGAGTGGAACAAACTGTATGTAGTGTAATAGAAGAATAAACAAATAGGCCACTATCAATATTTTCAGTATCACACTGAATTTTAATAGCAGAGCTCCTCGCGCGCGCGCAAAGCGCACGCGTGAGCGCAGCCCCATAACTAAAGTAATCTACCCATCCCAGAAAATTTGGTAATCACGTGACCGACCGACCGAGCGACCGACCGACCGACCGACCGACCGTCCGTCCGCACCACAGGGAAACCAATGTTCAATCTCACACTTTCTAGCTAGTTTGGGAGCCCAGGGAGCCTAGGAGAAAACTATCAATGTTGTGATCAATTGACAGCTGTCAAGACAAGGTATCCGCTGACCAGTATCACCTGGCCGTATCGCAGGCTCAGGTGTCGACTCATCCAGGGCGAGTATTTTTTTGAGGTTATCCACTGACAAGTTACTAGTTTTCAGATGATCGCAGGCTCAATTTTTAAAAAAAAAAATTCATATGAAATATGCTGTGTTTATGTCATTATGGCCCAGCACTATTAACATTTTGATTTCAAACTGACCTCGGAAGCCAAAATTCAGCCAGTTATTTAAAAATGCAAGAAGGGAAAACAGATGGTTTTCACTTTTCTCAGGATAGTCACGCTTTGGTCACGCTCCACGTCCAATTTTTATGCCCTGATTGGTCAAAATTTGACAGGTGAGTTCATGCGGAAAATTCATACAACATCTTGAAACTTGTTTGCTTCAACAGCTGACGGAAGCTGACAGAGTTTTGTGTCAACTTGTGATGTTTTTAATAACTGTCGTTTTCACTGGATGTACAAGATGAAATACAGCTGCTACCAAGAGTCTTCTGTCAACGTTATTCATGGCTGGTTTGTTTATTGAATTTTTGGTTGAGAAATGCGCTGCTTGTCAAAGTGGGAAATCTGATTTCGGATGGCATCGTTTTTGTTTTTCACCTTGCTGGATGCGTAAGCGATTCAGGCCTTACTTGATAGCTTTCAGGAGCTGCATCTCGAAATATGGTAAGCCTGAGTTATCATTGTATTTATATCTGTTTTCGTGAAGTCGAGCGCAGTTTATGAGGCTAGTTTATGCATGTTTGTATTTAGATTTGAGACACTGATCCGACCTAGTATGAGGTTTGGCATAAGCTTACAGAACTTTGAAAAGCCTTTAGTCGATATTTCACCGCACATAACAAGAAAAACCGTTCCGAAGAATATTTAGATATTATTTTGACTGTAGAAAGAAAACTTTGAGCGATTTACTTGTCGCGAGTTCATCGAGGAAAACAGCAAACACCGGGAAGCCGGCGGCTTAAAATTAAACTTAATTTTTAAGCTTAAAGACTCTAGGATTCTTATAGACACTGAAATTCTTGTTTTCGTGAATGAAACTTGTTGTCTCTGTAAATGTTCTACCGAATTATATTTCTGATCTTTTATTTATTGTTAGTTGTCTTTTGCAATTTTCATCTCTTTGCCGTTATTTGTTTACAGTCGTTCATAAACATCGCTTGCAGGAGTACTCAACGTACCGCGCATATTACACATCGCCGTGACGGTCATAAAACTGTCAATAAAAAATAAACACAATAAATTCTTTATTATGTTGAAGCGTAACTCTGTTAAAATTTCTTTGCAAACTTGGTAGGTGATTTTCGAATTTTTTTGAACGGTTTCGCTAAAAGCCCACGCGTGCTTCGATGGTCCTGAATATTGAATAAATGAAATTAGTCTTGAAAAATTGTGAAACTGACTGCTAATTGTCTGAGGTCAGGCGGTCTGTATGATAAAAACAGCGCCTCATAGTACTCTTTCACCTCAGATGTGATGCATAAAAAGTATAAAAGGTTGATTTGCACGCACCCAGATTTGTTGGCAAGATTTTCTAAAGTAAACTTGTCGAACGTAAAAATTCTGCCTGATTTTTTTCCAAGAATTTGTTTTCCACGCCTAATCTACCGTGATCAAGAGCCATTATTGCTCTAAAATGTGACCGAAGATGATTGCCAGTGCTATTTTTTGGGTGTACATATGAGGCTATCAAACTCGATGCAAGATTTGTTTCACTCTAAAATCACTTAGCCTGTCCCTCAAAAGTCACACGAATGTGCCCTTAATTTAACTGATTTGTGAATTACAAGTTTATTGTTTGTTTTAAATTATAAATTTATTAATGGAGCTTCGCGTTTAGCCCTGGCTAAATCTATATATTATATCAAAATAATATTGGTCTATTGTCTGAATGTTACACCTCACCTACAATCCCGATAAAAAAACTTGGAACACTTCCAATTTGGGGGGCATACACAGAGAGAGTCTCCTTGCTCCTGGGCAGTGTTGTTAAAATGCACAGTTTGGGAAAGCTTCAGCGATTTTCAACTTTGTGAAGGGGGAGGTGGGGAAATGGACTAAGTGCTCAAACTATTTTGCCTGGGGTTGTACAAACTAGCAAAGCAAAACAACAGCTAGTAAGGACTTACTCGGTCTGAGTGAGTAATACTATCTCTGAATCTACATTGTATTTTACAGTGTACAAACTACCACGGCACAAATAATATAAACTTTTACATGTTTTCTTCCACTGAGGGATGGCAAACAAAACTATAATAATGTAAATAATGTAAATGTTAAGTGATTTGTGTATTAAGATTTTCAGCTTTTAAATAGTATTGAAACCTCATTGTCTGGAAGAAAGTCTGCTTTTGTTCCGGCAACAACAATCATTATGGCAAAATATTGCTTTAATTTTAACTTTGGTTAACAAAATAATACTTTTATTATAACTGTAAATCATTAATAATTCCTTACTTTCTGATGATGCATAACCAACTCCACGAATTGCTGTCATAGGACGCGCTGTTCCTGTATCCTAACAACAACAAGAATGCTATGGCATTTAGCATAAGGTAGACTGAACAACCATAATCATGAAGAAGCATTTTGCAGGTATGACCAAGATAGGAATGGCTTTAGAATAATTCGATCACACTGCATACCAGATTACAAAACAGTATTTCAGTGTAATATATGAAGTAGATAACAAAAAAATCAATTTCTTACCGCAATCCCAGTTGTAGGTCGACCCATCGAAGATCCTGGTACTTTGCCACGCTAAACAAGCACATGAAAAAAATACCAATTCATTGTTACCAATGACACCAATCAGGTCTGGCCAACAGATTTTTGAAGTATGGGGTGGAACCACATGACTTTCTTGTTCATGTAGCCAAGCAGAATTCATGGCCCCTTGCTTTCAATGATAGCCTTGGATATTGGATTGCCTTTACACTAGAACAGCAAACTTGGGAGTGTCATAGGACATTACAAGTAAATTTGTCATGCTTATTAACCCTTACCACAAGTACATGTACACAACAAAGTGATGTGTGACTGTTTTAGGCTTATCTTGGGAGTTTAAATACACACATACCCCAGCTGATGTTGTTATCTTCATCCCAGTTTTCTGTAATAAACATGAAGCACAGCAACAGTGCAGACATTATGTTAA
Organism: Porites divaricata; assembly: GCA_038088405.1. NCBI lineage: Eukaryota > Metazoa > Cnidaria > Anthozoa > Scleractinia > Poritidae > Porites > Porites divaricata. Next base: position 185,878 of record JBBMOI010000013.1, on the reverse strand, counting down.
CATTATAAAAGGATTACGAACAAATTTTTAACAAGAAAAATTAAACTGAAGAATGTTGTTCTATGTTTTGATATTTCGAACATCATTAAGAATGAAAACCATTCAGTGGACATCAAAGTTCTTAAAAGAGTTGAAGTTTTAATAAACTAGATTGATTGTCCTATGTAACAAAACATAATAAAAAATAAAATAAGGAGTTCTTAATACACAAGTACAGGTGTAGTCAATCAGATTTTAGAATTTGTTACACAGGTACATGTATGTACTTTAAAATTTTTAATATTTCACAGGCATTAGATGTTCAACTTTAAAACAATGGATATAAATGTAGAAGTAAAATTTTAGAACAGAATTCATCAGGAAATTGATTAATATTTTTCATTGGATAAAAACCTTGTACCAGAAAAATTTAAGCCATATTTCATTACACTTTTCAAGGGCTATAAATGAGATGAGTTACCGTATTTACCCGTGTATAATGCGCGCCCATGTATAATACACACCCTAGTTTTTGACCACTTTATTCTAAAAAAAAAAAGATTTCACGATAAACACTAAGAATTAAAACTTCCATTTTTCCATTTCATTAACAAGAGCTGGGAATTCATTAATGACATGTTTACAGTAAACTACAAATATCGCACGCACCGAGCACTTATTTACACGCCTTTCTATTCAATAAGAGTCAAATGTTTTACAAATCGTGTAACTTGCATTGAAGTCCCTATTCATAACTTGAATTATTAACATAACAGCAATTCACAAACATTTCCGGTATTTCTACTCACTGCACTACTGGTAGCTTAAGTATCACTACTGTATTGCGTTCGATTCAAGTAAAATGTTCAGTGTCTTTAAACAACACATTCCTAAACAACGAAACCTTCAAATTCTGACTCAGGGTCTGATTCAAATAGGTTTTTGATGCTTGAGTCATCAAGTTCATGAGTGTTCTCAGTTGAATTGTAAACCAGTTCATCTTCTGATCCATCCAAATTGTTTGTGATGCCACACTTCAGAAAAGAGGCGGCGATCATTTCTGATGGAATGGCATTCCACGCTTGTGAAATCCACGAACAGATCAGTTTCTCCGAAGCCTTCTTTTGTCATCCAGTGGTGGTAAATTCGTGAATTCCGTCAGCCATCCACTGCATCCACTGCTTTCGGACTCCATCTTTAAACGCTTTGTTTAAAGATACATCGAGTGGTTGGAGAAGGGAAGTTAAACCGCCAGGAATAACAGCAAGTTCAATGTTCTCGCGTTTGAAGGACGCTTTCACAGTATCTGTCACATGATCTTCAAATGAGTCGTAAACAAGCAAGCTTTTTCTTCTCCCCAGGCCACCGATCTGTGCACGCCATATTAAAGATATACTACAAAGCTTTTGTCTTCTTTTGTTTTCTTGACCAAACAATGGAATCCGTGTATAATACGCATCGTAAATTTGAAGGTCGATTTCAGGGAAAAAAGTGAGCATTATACACGGGTAAATACAGTACATGAAATATAACTCTGAAAAAAGGTTCTTATAGGAGCCCAAGAAAGTAAATTTCAAATCTCACAGGAATTGAGAAAACAAGGCAAAATCATCATGCATGAGATTTGTATAGGCAATAGCATGATTTGTAGTGATATTTGGCATAAATACCACGAGTGATATTTCGAAATTGTTATACGTAATTTCACGAGCCGTTAGGCGAGTGAAATTTGAGACAATTTTGAAATATCACGAACAAATCATGCTATTATTTGTTTATACTACTACCTGCAAAAGGTTTGTAATTTTCACATGTAGGTATTTCAAATTAAGCTGAAATACCACTGCTCTAAGCCAATCAAATTGCAGAAATTTCTTGTGTAGTAGTATAACATTAAGGAATTTAAAAGCTTTTGAAGTTTTTTTTTTGGGCTCCCATAAGAACTTTTCTTTGGAGTTATTTCACATAACTTTGTTATTACATTTATGGCCCTTGAAAAGTGTAAAAAAGAATGCAATTGGATTGAAATTATTATGGTACAGGGTTTTTGTAAACTGAGAATTAAAATTACTCTATTTCCATCTTCTTAACACCTACCACACCAGGTCTCTGCCCATGACTTGTTTTTAGAGCTTGCTGAAATTCTTCATCATCCTCAAGGTTCTAAGAAATTTATTAATAACATTTGTCAACTTAGAAACCATTTAACACTAATATTTACATGTATGCAATTGACGGCATACAATAGATTTCACCTTCTCAGAACCTAATCACAGCTATTTTTAATTGTCTTTGATCTATTAATTAAACGATCGATATGACAAGATGTACCATGAGAAAAAGAGAAGAAAAGGTGGACACTTTGAAGTCAATTTGTTGTGGGATAGATCTTTCACTATTTCACTATTTTATTTCCTTGAATAACTCTTAGGTTTTTTAAACCTGTATTAAACGGTGAACCTTCATTGAGGGGACAGTAAGCCATTCCTCAAAGATGACTACTTGATACATGCGGTATTCAGCTACATGTTCCTTTGAGCTTACATGTAGTCTTTAATTTATTTTGGTACTAAAATCTTATCTACAGTAGGAAAACTTCCCTAGTTAATCTTAATGTTATAAAGACAGGAGGAGAAAAATTGACCAAATTTAAGCTCTTCCTAATATAAGCTGAAAACAACGTAAGCTTTGATATCCGAGCTTATGTTGTTTTCAGCTGAATCATCGATGTGCACAAAAAATCGTAGCATGCCAACGTCTGACGTCTGATCTCACCTCGGTGTCAAAAGCTGGATTGTACTCATTAAAGCCACTGTAAAGATCATCTTCATCCTCCCCAACGAGATGGACTGACTGCAGCATCCTGTCAGCTTCTGCTTCGAAACTTAACTTTTTTCACCTAGGAGCAAAGATGAGTTTGGTATCCATCAACAAATATTAACAACAAATATGGCCGCCCTAAACAACATTCTCGTCCCAGAGCCACTCGGCTCAAAACGTAATGTCCACGCTAAACCGCATGCGTAAGTTTCCCGCGCTGATTTTCAAAATGGCGGCAGTTCGTCGGTTGCTAGAATCTCGACATGTCTACACACAAAATGAATGGCTTGAGGCATGCATAAGCTTTGTCAAGGAAGATAATGAGGTTTGCGTTCATCTTCTTCATTACTTTTGGAGTTTAACCACGTAATATATTGTCTAAACTGCGATGAATCGATCACAGGAGAGACAGCTGACATCTACCCAACTGAACGAACTGGTGTATGAGCAATGGTTGATGGCTGAAATTCAAGAATCTAGTCTTCCTCGCTTACCACTGGAGCTCGGCAACACGGATATTTGCAAACTAGAGGGATATTTCAACCTACAGGTCTCTATTTGCATTCACTTTAGTTTAGTTATGTTTACGTTTTCTCGTCCAATGTATGATAAGCACCAGTCAATTCCCTCGTTCGGAGAGTCTCAATTCCAAAACCGCCCATCCCACCCCCCTCCGGTCATACCCCGGACATTTTACCGGAGTTTTGCTCTGCACTTGACCCGAATGAGGCCCGCCTGGTCAGATATTTAACTCTAAACACCACAACAGACTCAGACTCTTGTTTTGGGAACAGGCAGTTTATTCTATTATCATTAATTCCTACTTACATAATCCACTAGATATCCAATCAAGAGTTCATATTTGATACACTAAAAACTGTGGTCTATACACTCAAAATCTTATGTATACTGATCAAGAAACAAAAATACAAAACAACATACAACAACACAATCAAAAGCTGCCTATGGAGTGGGTGGGAGGGGAAACTTGCCATGAGATTATAATTAATATTCACTTCATGTCAAAATGCTGGTCAGCATCGCAAGCAAAAGGATTTCGTAATTACCTCATTGTGCCTGTTTGTCATATTCATGGGTCATTCTTCCAATGTTCATTGCACTGTCTTGTTGGGCATTTGAGAGCCTTTGGAAAAAGCCTATTTAATATGGCCTTTCTGGATCCATGAGACAGCCTTCTGAGACTTAAGATATTTCGGTTATGTATAATAGGGTATTTACAATTGAATAAAGGTTTTGAAGCGTGGGAAAAGTTTTGAATAATAATTATTGCTGGTGGATGAGAGATTTCACGTGTTTAGAAGCACTAGCCTGTAGGGCATTTGATCTTCTAAACTGCCAAATTTTGACCCAAATTTTTCTAAAGTCAAATGCCCAGGGGGAGAGGGTCATGGACGGTTTTAGAATTGACTGGTACATAAAAGCCAGCTTTGGGATGTATAGGGTAGGGCCTAAACAATCGATGAACTGGATGATTAATGACAATCAATATCAATTAATCAATTATTGATATTGTTATCAATGTTTTTTGTTTCTATCGAGTGTCATTGGTTATCAATTTCATCAACAGTTAATGGGATTTGATCAATAAATAGCATCGATTTTCATTGATTATCTATATCACAGATTACTAATTAATACAGTACACATTTTGATGCCATTACAAGAATCTCTGGTTTAACTGCACTATGATTCCTGGAAAAAGATTGTTGCTACTCTGAAAACCAGACTACTACCTTTAATATCTGCCAAACTTAAAATAATATTTACTCTGAAGTCACTCTAAATCACTCATGGGAATTACACACAGTAAACTTGAATAATAATAATTAATCAAGTTTACTGTGATAATAATGGAATTCCCAAGAGTGATTTTCAGTGAGTGATTGATATTTGGGTATTTGCACATACAAAGGAAGAAGAAGAAACATAAATAAGCCTAATGCTGCTTAAACGACAACTGTTTCAATTACTTTAATTGCAGTGGGGCTGAATTGATCTAGAACAGCGAGTATTGCTGAGAGTGAGGTGTAATGTATAATCTCAGACATTCAGGGCTCGAAATAAACTTTTTCATTCAGGCACCTCTGTACATTCTAAGTCTTATCTTAGCTATGCTTCCCTCTAACAAAAATTAATGTAATTTGTATATGCAAGATTTGAGTTGCTGGATGACTCAGAGTGCTAATTCATTTTACCGCTGGGAGACGCATTGCCATATTAATTAGAGATCCAGGACAAGGGGTTATCTTATTGAAACAGAAGATGACTTGCCAACTGGCAACCAGGTCTTAAAATGTAGTCGCCAGAACCCAAATTTTAGTCACATTGGCGACCAGTGAGTCGCAATTTCAAGCCCTGAACGTTACTGCTGAGAATTAAAATATTAATACAAGCTCTGTGTACATTCCCAAGATTTCAGAAGTTTAGTTTTGAGGAGTGAAATTTATGAAATTTGCAAACACCCCTAAAAATTTTTTAAAAAAGCAAGACCTCTTTTGTGGGGTGTGACTCAAACTCAGTTTCATCTCTAGACCATTCTAAAGAGAATTTAACTGGTAAATACACTATATGACAGTTTTTTTAAAATAGTAATAATTATTTGGTCATAAAGGTGATTCAGTTTTATAGTAATGCATGAATAATCCCAGGTTAGGTTTTGGGAACCTTGGTAGGTTCTGGTTAGGTATGTGCCATCTAGGACCTCAAAATAGAATAAATGTTTAAATTTATATTGCAATGATGTCCCCTAAGAACTAGAAATAGGCAAACTTTCAACACTTAATTACAACTGTCAAGTCTTGTTTAAGATTCTGTGCAATTAGCATATGTTATTCCACGTGCTAAGAAATGGATGTACCCCCTTCATCTAGGACACAAATTTACGACCTAGCCATGATAAAATGTATAATAATTAACAATTAGTCGCCGAAGGCGACGTGAATATCAGAGAATAGTCACCGAGACGAAGTCGAGGTGACTATTCGCCAGTATTCACGTCGCCTTCGGCGACTAATTGTTTTAGTATAATTACATTGATAATTATTCGAGAAAATAAAATTATTGATCAATTTCCGACCCCGAAAGATAAAAAAATCTGGCTGCCATTTTGAAAACTGCTAGTCTTCAATGCTATAATCACCGCGCGGTGATTATAGCGGGATAAAGCGAAGCTCCTAGCCAATCACAGCGCTCTATTTTCGTTAATCATCAATGTAATTATACTAATAATTATTATTATAGGTGTTTAGGGTGAGTTCCCCCTTCTGGGTCAGTAGTTTCCATCATTTTGCAGCTCAATTATACTCTAAAAAACACAGGTTTTTTATAGCCCTTAAGTGCAGTGCCAGTCTACAAATTGTAACTCTCCATAATAAGATGATGGACACTCCTGTTGTGTTTTCAAGAGACCCTTCTTGGGGATGCATCAAGCAGGGCTGGGGGCTTGTGCTTTGTACATTTTTGTTGGCAGTCACTGGATTCAGTACTTAGTAATAATTTATTCGATGTCTTTCTTTTGTTATCTGTAAATTATTGTGCTGTGACAAAAGATCTTTTCTTATCTGTATTGTAGATCAATTCTATACTGAATGTTGGAGAGTCAGCTTATTCTCAGATTCAAAAAATGAAAGGTCAGGATGACCCAGAAGATCTAAACTGGAAAAGAAATGTAATGTATTTTATTATTATTATTATTATTATTATTATTGTTATTATTATTGTTGTTGTTGTTGTTGTTGTTTCATGTAACTGGTATATCATATAATAAATATTCATACATACTCATTTTACGATAATTTAGCGATCTCTCAGGGTCTGATTGGTCGAGGGCTATGTTTGATAAGAGTGCAGACCCTGGAAATGATGTGATGGTGGTACAATTTCTTTTTCTCTTTCTCATGCACTCAATTTTCTTGAGAAACTTTAACAGAAATGGACATGAAAATTGCCAATAATATTGTAAAAAACAAATCAACAACAATTTTTCATGTTCTGTTCTCTTATCGACAATAGAACTGACGTCAAATTGTTCAAAATTTTGCAATGAAACTACTTGCATGTAGCTAAAGTGTTTCCACTTGAGTTTTGAACATTTTCATGCCAGTCATACTTGGTTCCCCCGTACTTGCCAATCTCTCTCGAGATGGACACTCAGTTGGTTGTTGAAGTACTAGTAAAGCACATGCTGGCCCTTAAGTTCATGTGGAGTTTTACTGGATTTTTGGTGGTTAAACTGTATTTGACATTTAATTCCAACTGATTCCGGCTCTTAGAGTGAGAGCAAACCTCCTGAAACAAGGTTGTTATTTAATTGAGTGCATTTTTCTTGGGCAGTTCTGCTATTTTGTTGTTGTTGTTGTTTTGTTCACTGAAGAGGAAAAATAAAAATTTTTATTTCACTTTTAGGGATTCTTGTAGATAAGCCTAGCTCTTAGACAATGGGGGAAATTCCCCCTAAATGGCAGCCCTGTTGAGTCGTCCAGACCCAAAGTGCTGAGACAACCAGTAACTCTTGGACCAACCCCTCTCCCCCCACCACCTTAAAACCTACATTTACTTATGACTATAATATATATATGAAAGGAAGCTTAAAGCTATATTATAAAGTGAAATTTTCCTTATCTTCAGCCTTCAGAGCCAAAGGTCAAGTCTAGTAGGATGCTACTTCTTGAACTGACAGATGGAACACAGACTGTATTTGGCATGGAATACCAACTGATTCCAGCTCTCAAAGCTAGCACACCTCCTGGAACAAAGGTTGTTAATTTAATCAACATGCATTTTTCTAGGGCTGGTCTGGTAATTCTTTGTTTCAGACGGTTAATTAATATTATAGTTCAAGTGTACTAATTGTCATGTTCAGAGTAGCTGGGTTAAATTCCCAGCCCTTAATAACAACCTGATTACCGTTTACTGCTTTTCTCAGATACAAGTGAGTGGAAACATACCTTGCCGTCTGGGAGCATTGCTACTTACAGCTAGCAATGTTAGAGTTTTAGGAGGGAGTGTGCAGATGTTGGAAGGAAACTGTTATTGGAATGTCCTTCATCAGGCCATGTAGGTTGTTTATGGCTAAATAGCATAATAATTATTATTCTGATTATTTGTGTAATATGTTTTTATTTGTAAAGATTTTGAAATTAACCAGTAATAATCATTTTGATTTCCAAGTGCACATTCAGAGCTTTTTTGAATAATCATCATCATCATCATCATTTATTAGCCTTTTTTTACAACAAATTTAACAGGATACAGCAGGTTGTTAGGCGAGGAGACCTCAAGAAACCACCAGGCTTATAAAGAGAGACCACCTTGACATCACAATATTATAAGAAATAAGGGCTGCGAAGAAGTGCGGCTAAACTAGTTTAGTAACTATTTTAATAAAAACTCTAGCACTTTGTTCTTAAAGACAGAAAAGCTTGACAAGTTTGTAACACGAGGTTGCCTTTTTAGATAAAATTTCAGCGATGAGGAAGAATTTTGAAGTCTGCTCTTTTTCGAATTTTTTGTTCAACATACTCCTGCCTCACACCTTAAATTTGTTTTTCATTCCCCTGTTGTACAGACTAAATTTCATAAGTATTACACATTCTCTAAAATTCTGTTTTTCCATCATAGAGGGCAAGACCCACCTGAGCAGCCTGGTATGATAAAAACAGAAAGCATTGACAATGAGCAGCTAACTCTTGATTCAGTGAACACTGAAAATAGTACAGCTGGATATTTCATGAATAATAATCAGAGGCCACTTGTTAAGACAGAGACTCATCCAACAAATTCTTCCTCCGTGGTACCTACTAGCAATGATCAGAGGAACAACACAAGAAACATTTCTGAATGTGGAGGGAGATCAATTATTAAACAAAAAGGACAAAATCAAAGTAGGACGGACAGTGGTACTGTGTCTGCAAATTCCCTCAGTAATATTAAAGTGGAAGATGTGGGCAATCAAGATTTCTTTGATGACGACGATGACATAATTGCTGCTATTGCAGATGAAGATTATTTTGGCGTTGATGAAGAGTTTGACATGGAACAGATAGATGAGTTAGAGCTGGGACTGCAGAGTGCAAACAACACTGTTACTGCAGCAAAAAGGAAACCAAATGCTAGCACAAGAAATGTTCAAAATGTGGATGTGGAGATGTTGTGTGATGGTGATGAAATTTTTGAGGATGATTTTGTTCCAATTGAATTGCTTATGGAGGATGAAGAATATGAAATAAAACCTCTTCAACAAAAAATTGGAATGTTTCATCAATCAAAGAAAACAAGAATAACTTCCCTGGAGTCCAACAGTTATTTTAGGAATTTAAGTTCTTCAGATTCTTCTTATCATAGAGTAGAGGCAAACAGAAATTCTTTGCGATCAAATGATGTTTACACTGTCAAGACAGAAACAAACTATCCTATTTGCTGTGATTTGATGAACACAGAGCCTTTGTCCTCAACAAAAGCAAAAGGCATACTTGCAAAATCCTCTGAGGTCTCAAAAAAGGCATCACCATTTCAAGTGAAGAGGGGTATTGACTCCACAATCATCATCGACACTGTTCCTCGTGACAGTCATCCATTTCACTTGCTTGATGATGAATCAAAGCATTTTGAAGTACAAGGTAAGTAAATGGTACAAAGTACATTCAACATTACTTTGCTACAGATCTTCACGTTAATAAGACATTAAAAATCAAGTTAGGTCAGAAATTTACATGTATCTAACAGATATATCACATTCTTTATTAAGCCACCGGTACCCCTCTTAGACTCTTATATTAGCTTCTTTAGCATCCCCTCAATTGCTGCAGATTCTTTATTATTATCATTATCTTTATATTTATCACTAGCATTATCATTATCATCGTTATTATTATCCTTAATAAAATTATTATTAAATTATTATTATCATTATTATTATTATTATTTTGGCAGTACAACCGTGTGGATGCCCAGAGTAAAAAATACATGTAAAAGCTTGGCCGGGCGGCAAACTGTAACCAGCCACAGTATCAACTAAAATTTGTAATAACTAAGACACAATAATTTGCACAAAAAAATAAACCTGGGTAAAAATAATTTGATAAAAGCAGCGTGCAAAGAAATTCGTGTCTGATAGCCCGGGGCTAGTGGATTTTGCTTTTGGGCTAGTGGTTTATGTTGTTAACTTGCTCGACGGGCAAGTGCAGTGTTTTAGGGAAATTCAAATTAAGGAAGGGTTAAGGTAATCAATTCTGCTAAGGGTTTTGGGGGTAGTTTAAATGACTTGTGGGCTAGTACATGCTATCTACAGCTTGCCCAAATGACAGGCTGTAAAACTGACTTTCTTTGCACTCTGCAAAAGTGTCATAAAAAAAATTTACAAATCCTACAAGCTTTATGGATGTCTCAATTATAAAATAGAAATGTTCAAATGACATAAGTTAAAAGCCATTGTTCATATAGCTGTCCATTAAATTTTGAGAATGTCCAAGGTATGTCAATGAAATTTTGATAATGATTAAGTATCTGTTAAAATACATGTAGGTTTCCAAATAGATATCTAACTGCTCAGCTTGAACTTTCTTTTTAAATGCTACCTAGTATTTAAATTGCACGTGGGGGGAAATCTCTATTCCTCACAAGCTCTGCTTGTCGGAGATTTCCCCCGCCACAGTCACTCATTCCAAGTTCTATGCTCATTTTACATTTTAATATTGATTAACTATTTATTATCTTTTCTATTCTACTTGTAATTTATTCTGTGTGGCAAAATAATAAAATAAAAATAAAATGAACTAGACAGGATTGCCACCTACAAGCTCTTTTATATTTTGCTCAACCTCTTTCGGACAGCCTCCTGAAGGACATCCAGATGATGTTATACTAATTAACCTTGTACTCAGGATATCAGTTTGTCAGCTCTAGTCTCAGCTGACTGTACTAAGTTGTCTTCTCAAAATCTTTAGACTCTCTATTTTTCAGCCATGGACAGCTCTTTTTAATCACTCTGGCTTGCTTGCTGGTCTTGTTAATGATCGTGACATCGAGTCTCTTAGCTTTTACTTGAGTTGTGTCAGCGAATGATGGGGCGTCATTAGTCATGAGATCTAAAGATCTGAGAAAAGAATAAGATCTTGAAAGCATTATTATTATTATTATTATTATTATTATTATTATTAACTTTTCTTTATGCACACTATACTTAACTTGTAGATTTGGAATATAATGCACCTCCCTTTGAGTACCTATCAAATGTTCTGAAAAGATGTCCAGTCAAGGAACAACTGATTGTTAGAGTTAAGGTTGGTGTCTTGAAATAGGCCATTTCTGAGTTCCCCCGGGCCTCTGTATCAAGACGAGGTTAGGTGCTCAACCTTTGATATGGAAATGATTTTTCATTCTCATGCAAATAAAACTCATTTCTACAAGGAAGGTTGAGCACCTAACCTCGTTTTTATACAGAGGCCCGGGGGAACTCGGAAATGGCCTATTGTGGATTACTATCCTACAGTCAGGTTTCCTTAATGTGTAGGGTTGGTCTGAATTTTGTATAAATCTTACCTAGCTTGTACTGCATCTTCTTTATTTTTGTTTCAAATTTTGTCCCTTCAAATTGAAGATGCTAAATGACTGTTTGTTTCTACGGGTGAAGGGGAAGGTAAAATGTTTTGCCTGATTTGTCTGCAAGAGGCTGCATCAATTTTAAGGTGTGAAGGAAGCCTTTAACTTTATGATTCCTTCCACTTCCTCCCCTCTGGGGGATTGTCCAAGTCTCAAAACCACAAGCCCAGAAAGGAATTTACCAGTCCTGATTTTGTTTACCGTCTGCTTAAACCGTGACCAGTTAAACCTATGCTTTTCCTTTTATAATAGGCTCAATTTCCGCCACTATCTCGGGTTATTAGTGAAGCTCATTTCTAGGACAGCCCTTTTCACCAAATCATCATTATTTTCTTTTCTTAGACATACATTGCCACCATTGTTTCTCGTTCCAAACCAATGTCACCAAACTGGAACGTCACTGTGAAACTCAATGATGGAACAGATACTGTGGATGCTGATCTCAGTGACAAGGTTAAAAAACAATCTGTTTTGCAATTCAGAAAGTGAATTAAAACAAAAAATAGAGCGATTTTCGTATGACCTTGAAATGAAAGCGCGCGAACAAAACAGAAACGACAAACGAACGGAAATAGACCGATTTGATTGGTTTATCGAACGGACAGACAAACGTGCCTAGCTTTTCATTGGTTAAGCGAACGCTCAGGTGAAAAAACTTCATGCCCGAGAACTTTCTAGAAATCAACCGATACCTCGCTTTGACGTCATACTACAACACGATTGGCCAATCGAACAATACCTTCTCCATATTAGGGTTTCTTTGGCGGGAAAACGAAGAGGCCATGTTTTGATTTTTCCATCCATTGGCTGATGAAACAAAGAACGAACACTTACCGAAACCTTTTTTCAAGGTCATACGAAAATCGCTCTAAGAGCTTGAAAAGGTTTTCTGAGTGTGAATGTTTCCTTGCAGCCTGAGACCAGGCTCTGCATTGGGAGGAAAAGGGGGAAAAAATCGGCGTGACCCCCCCCCCCCCCGTGCCTTTTCCCCCCCGGCAGAGCCTGGTCCCAGGCCAGTTTCTTTGGTCCATGATTATGTGTTTCTGAACCTAGTACCAGTCATATTGAGACCCCTTTCTGGCAGAGAGAATAAAAATCAATCAAAACTAGCCATAAAGTTTTACAATTACCAAAACGTCAATACGTAAAAACCTGGATTTTATAGGCAAGGAAAGATTCTTCAAGTGGCATTTGAGAAGTGCATGAATTTTGCTACCCTCCCACGCTGACAATTGTAGGGGTTCGTCACGCGTTTCTGCCACACTGGGGCAGGAACTTATGATGAACCCCTAAGAACGTGCGTGGAAGGCTAGAATTTTGCCGGAATGGACATGACTTAAAGAACTTTAAAAAGTATTTCAATGATTTTCAGGAAGCGAAAGTGTTGTAAGCCAAAACTTAAAGTACTTATATGAAAGAAGATCATCTCAGTCATAGACGCAACTTTTGCAGTTGCGAAAAGAAAGCCTGAAAAAAATTACACGATTGTGCGGGATTCGAACCCTTGACCTCTGCGATACCGGCGCAGCGCTCTCCGGTATCGCAGAGGTCAAAGGTTCGAATCCCGTACAAGGCTGATATATATAGGTGTTCTTATTGACCAGCATCTCTCTTGGAAACCACATATTGATTTCGTCTCAAAAAAAATTTCGAAAAGTGTGGGAATTATCGCGAAAGCCCGCTTTTACCTATCATCCCAAACTTTGATGACCTTGTATTACTCCCTTGTCTATCCTTTCTTAACGTACTGTAATGTCGCCTGGTCCTCCACCTACTGTTCCAACCTAAACTGTATTTACCTTTTGCAAAAGCGTCTAGTGCGACTCATAACAAAAGCTCACTATCTAGCAAATACCGCCCCTTTATTTAGCCAGCTTAAAGTCCTTGACATATTTAGTATTAATTCATTTTCTGTCGCTACCTTTATGTATTCTTATCACCATAATCTTTTGCCTAATAG
>JBBMOI010000013.1:105000-170000 GCA_038088405.1 Porites divaricata | reverse complement strand
AGTAGAGAGACGCTCATTAGTAAGCCTATACCTAATTATTAGCAAGAAGACACTGACTAGGCACTTAATTAGTATGGAGGAACGCATTTTTTCCCTAGGTTATAACAATGAGTGACGTCATAGACTCGACCCTTATGCATATTAATAAAGGGAAGGCACCAACGAGGCTTATCTTTGCTGAAGCATTACTACTGTTCTAACTATAGGCAAACTGGAAAATTTTACCGTTTCCGGTTGTTGGTGTTTCGCTTATAAGAGGTGGTCGCTTACCAGAGGTAGTCCCACATGGACGTTCGAGTGTACATGTACCTACAAAATACTGTTAATAAACTAGACTACAATATGTGCCCGCCTGATACGAAAAAGTCCTAAAAATCACTCTTCAGAAGTGGCCAAAAAATTTGTGGAAACTTACATTTCACTACTAATGCAGTGGCTCGAAACCCATTGGAAAGGATCCAGAAAAAAACATGGAAAGCTGGATACTTTGTTATACCTGCCAACTCTCACGCCTTAGGTGTGAGTCTCGCGCCTGCGGGTTAAAAACTTTGATCTCACGCCGGCTAACGCTTGCGGGCCAATTTCTCACGCCTGATTGAAAAATGTGAGTTGTTGCCGTCTTGCTTGACACAATTTCCAAAAATATGTTAACTCAGACCCATGTAAGGAACGAAAACCATTTGTAAAATGAGTAAATGACAATACCTTCCTCGCGATCTCTGATTTTGTGGATAAGCGTTTTCTCGATAACTTCGCCTTTGGCAGACTTCGGACGTCTTCGGAAGACTTCGGATTTCTTCGGGAATCTTCGGAAATGATCGTGTCGTCTTTAAAAATCCCAGCACTCCCAGGATAAAAATCTCACGCTTATATCTCAGAAAAAGTTGGCAGGTATACTTTGTTACAAAGAGTCTACAGCCTTCCGTAAGTGACCCAAAATGCGAAGAGTTAGTGGTCGCTTACGGGAGGGAGTTCTCTTACGAGGTCTTTACGAGGAGAAGCTTTGGAGAGAATGTATTGCGTGCAATTTTCAGGTTACAATAAATTATGAGTAAATCCATATTGTTTCTAAAAGTTCTTCCCATACTCTGTAGTGTAGCACGTGCTGCGAATACAGAGATCAGACCATTGTATCAGGTGGTTTTTCAAAAGAGGTTAAAAACAATGGGAAATTCTTAAACCTTCATCCTAAAACGTGGTCGCGGACGCTTACGAGAGAACTATGAGGCTTTGACTGGAGAAATTTTGTTTTGGGTTGGATGAGTGGTCGCCTACAGGAGATGATGTAAAGAGGTGGTCGCACATGGAAGTTCGACTATAACTGAAAAAGATCCATGTGTAAATACCCAAGGGCATAATCTATATACCGAAATAGGAAGGGTCACTCGAAAAACACAGACATCTGAATATCCAACAACGTAAACTACCGTACTAGAAACATTGCAAAACAAAAAGAAAGCGATCACGAAGAGTGATACAAATCCCCCGCGACGGATGTAAATGGTGCGAAACTGTCCCATGAACAACCGCGCGAGCAGATTTATAATTCTGACTAATTTCTTCCCATGTATCTCAATCGTGAAAAAATGGAAGTTCTTGTGCCTCTTTTAGGCATTCAATCAATGTTACATGATTTAAAATGCATCTCACAACTACTTTAAATTGATCTTTCCATAGAGAACAGAGCTCTTTCAAAGAAACCTAGCCTCTACTTCTTGTTTGATGGATTTACAGTTTTCGCCAGACAAGCCTCAACCACGTATTCTCCACTTGACTCAGCCAACATCGTTAGATGTTTCCGAAATGATTCGTCATGTCGGTGCATTGTTGTAATATTAGCGTGTATAAGTCAATAAAAAGATTTACGCAACACTCAGTGGTACTGGTAAATTCATCGAAAAAAAAATTAAGAACTCTATTCAGAAAAGTTCCTTTTTAATGGCAAAAAATGCTTTTGGCGATTTCCCTATTTCATACCGTTGGGGCTGGGAACGAGTCCTTATTATGGGATCATCATCACAAGGCCTACATAGTCAGAAACAGCTCACCGAGCTTTACAAAGTCTCCAAATCTGGTGTTGATCGAGGTTGTATTGAACAACAGCTATTCCAAAACCTGAAAATTTATTTAGAAATGTATGTATTGCCAGACATCCACACACACGGATGTCTAAATATTTCTTATTACATTTTGGGGCAGATTTTGGATGGCTGTATCAAGTTCGGCAATATTTTGCCAAATCAATATTGATACTATCTATTCAGAGAACCATTAATGATTATTTTATTTAGCCAGTAGGCCAATTCCGAGCTGCCCCAAGTCCCTGCTTTCAAGCGAGCCTCAGTGCGAAGCCATTGCCATGAAAATTACTTGGTCTCGTGGAAAACTCATTTTCAAGAAACGTTTTGCATTTTGTCTCGTTTCCAAAGTGAGAGTTTTTGAAACCCGAAAATAGCCTCTAGCCATCCCTATAAGCATACAACTATCTTTCGAAGGGGAGATAAGAAGTTAGTGGTTGCCGCTTAATCCTTTTTTTGCGCAGGAATACATCAACGCCGATAACTTCACAGCCTTTGGCTTTTATCTAAAGTGCAAAATAAAATGCTGGGGATAAGACTGGTCGTGCGCTATTTTTAGGTAGTTTAACCGGTTTGAGAGGTTTTGTATTAATTTTTTGGTCGATTAATGGTTTTTTATTGCTTGACTGAAAATTAAGAAAAGTGATCATTTGTTGATTTATGTTGTCGGAGGAATAGGCGGTTACTCGCCTGTGACTGAACCGTTACGTAATTATGCAAGTTCTATAGAGCGTTTTTACATGACGTCACAGCAGCCAAATTGGATGAAACGGCGGCTATGTTGGTGTCCCAAACCAATCCTGTGGGAGTTGAACTCTTTTGATAAGTGAACGCTTTATTTTGTTCCGATAAATTGGCGTAGATGTTGGCCACGTGAGTGAAAGCGCTCCATAGTTTTGGATGGTGCTATCTTTGATTATTTTGCATTAACGGTATGTACAGTGTATGCTACTTCATGAGGAGCTGGTGCATTTGCGTGCAAAGATCAGAAGGTATTATAGAAGTCGGGTTTACATGAAGCACCACTCAAACAGGAATTTAAAGAATATTATGGTATTTTCCACTTCGGCCAATTACCTGGTTCACTGATTTGTGGCGCTTAAATTTGCGCATGTTAATTACGGCGTTGCCAAACGGGCTTTTCTCCGTTCAAAAATCAACCTCGTTCCCAGGTTCTCTCTCTAAAACAGTAATTGGATTCGGCTTTTGTATGATCTAAAGAATTATGCAGTTCTCGGAGTGTGTTTTCCGTCTCGACGGATAACACCATCCTCGATTATTTGTCCGGATCCAAGTAAACGGGGTCTATGGCTGAGTATGAGCTGAAGAACTGTGGTAATCGATGATGGAGTTATCCGTCGAGACGGATAACACCCTCCGAGAACTGTATAATTCTTTATCATAGGAAAGCCGAATCCAATTATTTTATTATTTATTCAAAATAATTCCTAGTATGAACAATTGTTTCTCCCCATGTAAGGGATTCCGGAATCCGGGAAAAATTTGCTTATGGAATCCAAAATACAGCTCAAGGAATCCGGAATCCCACTAAAGATTGGAATCCGGAATCCAAGTTTCACTGAAAAAAGAAACAGGAATCCACTTCCTGGAATCCAGAATCCAAGACTGTCTTGGATTTCCTTACACGGGGCGAATTGTTTAAAGACGGGCTAAAACAGGCTTACCTTGATCGATAATACGATAATAAGTTCTAGTCTTCATTTGCCTGTTTCCTGGCAAGGTCAGGATTTAAGGGGATGTTTAATCTAGAAGGTAGTCTTCAAATAACAGATTTCATATGTCGAGTTGTATTCTTGAAGTTCTTGCTATGTTTTTAGGTAGAAGTTCGGCTATTACTTCTTCTCGAAAAGTGCTATCTTCAGGTCGTAAGTCTAATAGAAAAAATGTTCTGTGGCTACAGCTACTTCGAGAAAGTGCACGCGACAACCCGAAAGGTAATATGGGACATGATCAATACACTGTTCCTGACACTGTAGCTGTCGAACCTACTTTTGTTGCTTTCCTTTAGCACTCGCAAACATACGTCCGTGGCCTCTCGTGCCATTCTTTCAAATTCCTTTGAAGAAAAGTGAACTTAAAACTACCCACAATATTTTTCGGAATTGTCGCGTGCACTTTTTCCGACAACCTTTCTCGAAATAGCTGTATATAAGTTTGTAAAAACGGTGATCCACTTGGTTAGCTGAATTTCCGTCCACTGATCTGTGATGTTTTGAATGGATCTCAAAACAGGATGCAAACGATTAACAACGATTTAATGAGCAGTTGCAAGAAGACGTGTTACAGCATCGGTGGACGCCATGATCGCTCTCATACATGCGTCCCATAGTTCCTAGCGAACATCTGGTACACTAACTTCCGGTTTACATGAACATTACATGATCAACCAGTGAGTTTGTGTCTTTCCTATTCCCTGTTTACGAAAGAGGCAGAATAAACAACTGTAAATGGTAATGTGATACGAAGAAATTTGGGGCGCTTTCCATTCAAACAAAAAATTTCCGAAAATTTGGAAACAGCGGCAAATGGTACAGAAATTTCCCGGAAAAGTTACCAGAAATTCCGGAAATTGATGAATTTCAGAAATGCGAACCATTCAACGGAAAATTCTAGAAATTCCGGGATCAAAGTTGTATGAAAAGAAAACTTTCAGGAAAACACTTTCGAAAATTTGGTTATACCTCGCAAGGTTGTCCTCTTTTTTGGAAATTTTGGAAAATGCTGTTCCATTCACCACCGGAAGTTGCCAAAAATTCAAAAGGAACGTCTTGGTTGAACGGAAAGTGCCCTTGCTCTTTTAGATCGTTTTAACATGATGTCACAGCGGCCATGTGGGTGTTCCAAACAATGAAATGGTGGCCGT
Organism: Porites divaricata; assembly: GCA_038088405.1. Lineage (NCBI taxonomy): Eukaryota > Metazoa > Cnidaria > Anthozoa > Scleractinia > Poritidae > Porites > Porites divaricata. Next base: position 165,038 of record JBBMOI010000013.1, on the reverse strand, counting down.
GTTGGGGAACCAAGTCATCCCTGTGGGAGTTCAGCCCTTTTCTTATGAAAAAACGTTCATTTGTTCCAATAAATTAGCGTAGATGCTGGCCACGCGAGTGAAAACGCTCCATAGAATATACAGAAATTCACTAATTTACATGCTCCATGTGCATTACGCACATAATACCGTTTGTGCCATACCTTAAGCTCTACAAGTCCTCGTATTTCAGTTACAAAATCGGTATTTTCCAAACACTTCTTTGTTGCCTTACTTATGTGCACTCTCAGTGGCTGAAAAAAAAATTCGATTTTTTAGATGTCTTTGGAATAGAAAGTTAACAGGTCAAAATGCATCAGTGCAGGAATGTGTTCGTGTATAGAGTATACAATATATGGTAGGTTCTTGTAAGTAATGCATGCTTGGAAGAACGTTTTTCATTTTATCATCAAAAATCGAAAAACAAAAAGGTACCAAACACCTTGAGGTAAGGATTAAGCCCTCATTGTTTACTAGTTGTTTTTCCATGATTTAATTTTAAAAATTTAAACACAACCATCCGTAATCCTACTGACTTTACGCGAAGCTTTCCTAAATAAAAATCCAAACAAACAAATCTCTGAACAATAGAAGAATCTTAATTGCCCTATATTTCATTTTGCAGCGGCAGTGAAGGAACACAAAATGCTTAAAACTAAATATCAAACGTAAAGTTTCGATAATTACTAAACAATCCTGAGACTAAAAGCTCACAAAAAACGTTACACACCAAGCTAAACTGCAGCCTAAAATGTATTTTTGAAAGAATTTGTAGTTAAAGTCAAACATGAGAAACTTCGAGGTTTTTACTGGAGTAACTCCATTGGTTGTCTCTAAACTGCTTAACTTTTCGCCAAGACAAACGCAAAGTGCATTTCTGGGACAACCTTTCCCACTCTTACTGGGTCTCCCCTCCACCTCCCCCGGAGTCGGTATGGGCGGAAGGGAGGGCGCATTGGCGTAAGCTGACTTCATGACCAAATTTCTCACATCCATAGGTTTCCAATTTTTTAAGCGATGGCTCCACTGCTGGCGCTTCAAGCGCGCGGAGGCTTTGCTATGATGTCTGGTCAATCAACTGGGTTGGGTTCAAGTAGTCGGTTTGTTGAAAAGCGGAATGAAAATGGCTTTTACAACTCACTTTATACCCGAAACAGAAATGATGCAATATAGAGCGAAAATGACGCGATTAATAAAACAGAAATGACGTGATTTAGAAAATGAATGACGCGGTTTAGAAGGGAGGTGCTTTAGAGCAAAAAATAGCTATAGCGACTCGTGAATAAATCACACCGCTGAGACCCAATTAGAATGCAGAGATCACCAGTGATTTCCAAATGAGTATAATAAATTACACAATTTGGTCTTCATTTATACCATACCGGTGATGTTGACCTGAGCCGTGAGGCAATGTTAACTGTGTCGCCAAATAAGCAATACCGTGGTGTCCTCTTACCAACTAATCCTGCCGCAACAGGACCCGAATACATGCCTGGCAAGAAGGATAAAGACGAAATTTAGACTTCAAGAGAAATAAGAACTTATCATTTATCCAAAACTTACTGTTTCAAACGCTAAAACTGAATACTGCGTAAAGTGAAGCAGGAGACCATTATTAAAGAAAACCTTCAAGGAGACCTTTTGAAAAAAAACATGATGTCTCATAATTTTATGATTTAAGTCTCAAAACACATCCTTCAATGACTTAATTTCATTTATGAACGTACAGAAAACCACAAAATCTCCAGAATATTCCAAAATTGAAGAACTGTGACCTTGGTAAAATAGAAACTTAGAGTTGGTCCCTGCCTTTCTTTACTTCCTTTCTTTAACTCTCTATAAGATGGATATCTCTCTTAGCAGCGACATTAGTGAGGTTAAGATCGGGTACCAATACCGATACCAGTACCAATATCTTCCACAACCGTAGTCGTTTCCGTCGTGCATAAATGATGTTGTAAGTTGTTGAGGACGGATACCGATAAAACATGGCGTTCGCAGACATCTCGTTAGAAGAAGCTCTAGTCCTTGAAGCCTATGAAGAAGACATTTTAGATGAAGAAGAAACTCTGCTGGCGTTTGAATTGCTGGATAAATCAAAAGACCCGATATTGCACAGAAACTACGCCAGATTTGATTTAAACCAATTTGACGAAACTGAGTGCGAAGAAATGTTTAGATTCTCGAAAGAGGATATACCTCGACTTGCAGAAGCCCTCAGATTGCCAAATAAATTAACAGGCTATCAGGGTACAACATGTGACAGTATTGAAGGATTGTGTTTGCTTTTACGCCGCCTGGCTTATCCCTGTCGCTATGTAGACCTAATTCCTCTGTTTGGCCGTGCAAAACAAGAGATTTCCATCATTAGCAACCTAGTGCTCGATGCCATCTATTCAGTGCATAGACACCTGCTGAACACCTTTACTGCTCCTTGGATGAGTCCCAGAAACTTAGCAGCATACTGCGAGGCCATTCATAACAAAGGTGCGGCCTTAGATAATTACTTGTTTCGCTTGACATTTCTGAACACAAAAATCAAACACAACTTAATTAGATCAACAAACGATCTACACTGTATGAACCGACGAATTTACCTTAAATATCGTGTTAAAATAAACTCGCTCTTATCGATTCAGAAGCGTTATATCGATTAAAATGTTTAAAGAATAAATGCATGCTGTGTTTTTAAACGAAACGGCATTCCATCTAACCTTTAGCAAGAAGACCTGAAGTCGGGGGTGAAGACTTCCAATATGGAGGCGACTTCCGTAGTCTTGACTACCGATAGAGATCCCAAAGGCTGAAGACGCATGCGCGTAACCTACTTCAGGTATTGGTATCGGTATTGGTACCCAATCTTAACCTCTCTATTTAGTCGTGCAGGACCCAAAGTATCTGTCTTCGAGAGCTGACTGTGAGGATAATTGTTCCTACCTTGCCATGCCTTCCGTTTGCTTCTCCTATATTAATATTTTATTGTCTTAGTAAAGTCTAAGTAAATTACGTGCCTTCCTGTATACTAATGAAGGGATTCCTTCATATTAATGAGTGACTGTCTGATAGTTTCTTTGATATATTAAGACCTGTCTGTCACAGAGGACACATTGGCCGTCTTTATGCTCGAGACGTCAAAGTCGTCTAGTGGGCTTGAACGTCTCAGACGGGAAGCATAAAAGTTGACGAAAGCATCAGCGGAAAAAAGCAAAATTTTCTCAATAAAAGATATATCACTGAGTAACTCTTCTCAGTCGTTTCTGGACGGGTTGGACATAAATGCGTCCCGTTAGGTTTTCCTCCTAAGTATCTCCAGTTTAACACTGTAAAAAGGCGATCGCCTCTGGCTAGACGAAAAGCCGCTTTATGCGAGACGACTTGATAGCTTATTACAAGAAACTCAGCCTCTTCTATCTCGATAAAATGACTAAATAAATTCTTGATGCTTTCTGACTCCTCTGCTTTTGGTGACCAGAAAGTTAAACTCGTTTTAGCAACCTCTTTTCTTTACGCCCATGCAATAGCCACTATTTCCGCTTTTAAAAGAATGCGAAAAATAATAACTGTACCTGCAAATTCTGAAAACCAAGTACGAGGTTTAGTATGATAGAACTCTAGTATCTCTTACTCACAATAATGGTGTTTACTTTTTTCGTGGCAGTACTTAAAATAGTCGTGAACCTCTGTGAGAACAAACTCTTAGCTCATTAAGTGCTGTTTAAGTCAGTTAATCATGCATGTGTACTGCAAGGAACGAAGCCGATATTTGCATACGCTGACTTGATTCTTCAGTAAACCCCAGGTACTTTTTAATTCAAAACAATGTATAACGGCTTCATACTGATGCTCACGATTGAACCAGACAGTCACTTTCCTTGAGACACAAAAATTAAATTTGTTGCCCCTGAAAAGCAAATACAAGAGGTTAAAATACACAGTGACTTGAGAAGGATGAAAATCAACCATCTTCATGATCTTCGTGTGGAGCCGAGAGAGAATAAAAGATGGTTTTGGACGTATTAATTATGAGCGGATGTAAGAAAATATCTGCCGGAGGTTTACATTAGTGAAAATACGAAAATTCTCAAAAAAAAAATTGCAAAGTAGTACTAGGTAAGCTATTAACAAAAATGTGATCCGACCACTGTTTTAGACGTCAGGGGTTATTGGCCTTAGCGAGTCTCGGACCAGGTTTTGCAGGCCCGACGGCCGTACGTCGTTTTAAAAATCGAATCAATCTTGATGCGAACAACAAATAACTTTTTCAGATAAGTACATAATTTTACACATTTTAAGTGGTGATTGACTCAGTTTGAACGAAAATGTAATATTTTGGAGATTTTTCATTATTTTGATATTTTGAACGTTTTCTTTAGATGAAAAAATGGCAAATTTCAGAGTCCAAAATCTTTTTCTGGTGCCTCGATTTCAATTAAGCCCGCACAGTAAACATTAACCACGAATAATCGACGGAGATGAATTTGACGACGAGGGTTTCGTTTGTAAAATCGCGTAGCATACCACTTTTTATTCTAGATTTACAGTCCTGAAGAACGCCAGCCTTTTTTTTGAGAGACCTGCAAGTCAGAGCCTTCATTTTAGCTGCAACAAAATCCGCATAAGCCTTAATTCTTTTTATTTCTAGATAATGTGCACGTACCAAAAATGCAAACTAATTCACGCGGATCCGGAGCGAGTGCAACACTTGAGTGCTATGGCGTAAAACAAGGTGTGGTGTATTGTGTGAGTCAGTCCGTCCAACCCTTCCAACACCATAAATTAGAATTCCTGGACAGGATAAGTAGGGAGGAGCGTAGGGTGACGACCCTAATAACGGCCGCGAAGGAGACTAGACTGTACAAACGTGGTGCGGACGCAGGCGCGGATCCAGGATTTTGAAATGGGGGGTGAATTTTGTAATAATGTAATAGAACCAAAGCCTGGTTGAGGTGTTTGTGGGCTCAAAATGAATAAATTGATTGGTAGAACCGGTCATCGCTTATGCACATTCTCCACCTCAATCAGAGAAATCAGAGAAATCAAATATTATTTCAATATCTGAGGGATAAGAAAAAAAAGAAGGGGGCTCAGAAAAAGGGGGGTGAAAATTCACCCATTTCACCTCCCCTGGATCCGCGCCTGCGACGGAGTGCGGAGTTCTTCACCAAATGCCGAGTGCGTGATGTACTGCTGGCTCATGAGCTTTTCACAACGCGACTGGAAATCACTCCTGGTCCTGGGCAAATCTTCCTGTCACAGGTACTGTAATCTACAAAGCCAAAGATTTGCCCGACTTCAGTAGCTTAAAGCACCTCATCGGAAGAATTATTCCTTCCCCATGCAACAGGAAGTTAGCCATCGCAGGGCTACGTGAATTCGCGATTTTTTTACTCCATCGCTACCTCACCAACCCACTTGACCAGTCAAATGTACTCGAATTCTTCTGGAATTACCCCCTGTAAATCAGTTGTGTAAATCAGTTGTTCAGAGGAGCTTATCCATGTGTCGTCATGTCAAAACGTCAACGGATAATACCAATGTTAAATGGCAGGGTAAAACACGCCTCGAGTTTACATTGCTTTTTTGCGACTCTCTGTAGGACAACTTAACACTGTTTTTTTTGTTTCTGAGCTCTCTCTCGCAAGTTTTCAACTTGCACTTAAAAGTGATAGCAACGTTTACAAAGAGTAGAAAACGTGGCGAAGCTGTCTTTCTAGTCAAGTAGGTTCCTCTTCTTCCCCAAACAGAGGTTTATATTTCAAGGTTTGCAGAATGATGCAGTGGGAAAAAAATAGTTTGCCCAGACAACGACACAGAAAAAAATTGTTTGTGTCCCCCAAAAATTTCATCACCCCGCGCCAAAAACATAATGGTCACATTTTCCTTGCTTTTACGTAGCCGCCCAAAAATAGAACGGTTTCCTTGGTGACGTACAAAATGTAGGTCCCAGTCGCGCGTAATCTCGAAGTTCGCGCGATGCGGCGGAAACAAGATGGGGGCCGCTGGCAGTTGTGGTAGTGGTGAGTTTTTGTTCGTTTGCTTTGTGATTCTTTAGCCAGCCAGCTCAAAATATTGTTTCTCTTATTATAGGGAAATTGGTGAAGCAAGAAATACCAACATTTAAGGTTGTTCTCGTCGGTAAGTTGTGCATTAGCTTGTTGTTTTGCGTTTGATAAGTGGAATATCCGGCAGATTAAGTTCATTCCTTGTTGTATGCGATGTGAGTTCGTTAACGTAGATTTATTCGCAGCTGTAGGTTTGAAAATAGGCGTAAATTTAATGATCTCTTTTAGCAGGTTTTCAAACCCGCCGCTTGTTTATTGAGGGGAACCGCGATCGGTTCAGGGTTGTAAGCACAGCTTTGTTGAACGAGCGAGCCCATTGTTTACTTCGATACAAAACTATTTGTCCCCGTCTTTTGGCTAAGCTTTACACTGTTCTGCCCTACAAAGGTATTCATTTATTGGGAAAACAATTGTGCTTTGATTTGGGTTTAGTGAATCTTAGGGTGATCATTTAATGGCGTCCACGATTTTCATCAGTGACCGCTTGTTTGTGTATTATTTGCAATGTCATTGTTTAACATCTTCATGATTATGATTTTAGCTCAAACCTTTTTCTATAAACTCATTGAACACTTGAATTTTGTAATGCGGCATTTTTTTTGGAAAATCTTGATCAGTAGCAGGAAAACTATCATATCGACGAGATAAGTATAGCACCACTTGATTATAAGTGATCAGTAAGTATCTCGGAAGTCAAAACAAGGGAAAGTGTAATTTTAAATTCCTTGTATCAAGCTACCCCCCTCTCTCATGAAACCCCATCTAGAGCATTAAGTTTTTTACCGGTAGTTTTAAAGATCCCAGAGGGTTTAAATAGCTGTATCACAGTTTTCTCAACTTTCAGCATTTATATTAAAAGCTTATTAATTTCAGTGTCCATGTGATTGAAGGTCTGTTAACTCAAACCCTTGCCCATAATAATGCTAACATTTTTCAATCCTGCACCTGCAATGAAGGAACATGAAATTTAAACTAAGGATGAAAGTGAACCATGACATGCATGATACACTGAGTGCTAATTCAGAGCAATATGTTATAACCTTTCAACAGTCCCACAACAAAATAGAATCTAGCTTGTTATACATTGTATCATATCTACTAACAGTAAAATAATATAGTAATCATGAAATTTTAATGTATTCATTTAGGTGATCCTGAAGTAGGAAAATCCAGCATATTTTTACGGTACACAAAGAATCAGTTTGACTACAGTTATCAGCCCAGTGTCTCAGTAAGCATAGGAAATGTGGTGAAACATGTCAATATTCCATATGAAACTATTGTATCTGTGGCATTATGGGACCTTCCTGGCCGAGAGGAAATGGACTTGAGAAGAAGTTACTACAAAGATGTGGATGCTGCCATAGGTGAGAATTACAGTTCAAAGAGGGCAGTTGGCAAATGTGACCTGGTTTCAAATCCCAGTGTTGACTCCACATGTGGGTTCAGTTTACTATTGGTTCTCTCCCTTGCTCCGACAGGTCGTTCTCCTGCTACTCCAGTTTTCCCCTCTCCTCAAAACCAACTTTTCCAATTCCAATTTTGGCCAGGACTGGTACAATGAAGAACCACTTTGTGGATTTGCTATGCCTCTAAATCATCAACATTGTCAAGTTGATGTTGTTCGAAATCTCTAAGTTGTAACTTCATCAGTAGGATGCATGATGCCTAAAATGTGTTCAATTCCACAATTTGCTGGTTTCAGCTCCATTAGGGATGAGCTACTGTGAGAAGAAGCTAAGCAGGCTTACTTATTAGTGATAAGCTGGCTTTTTGTTTAATGCATCTTCAGAATTACCTCGCATCTTCAATTGTTTTCCAGTACAAATTGCTCAAGGCATTGGTAAGCTCTTTTTTTGCTGGCAAAATTCACTGGCAGCCACCTCTAATATATTAAGTTACCTGTACCTTCCTGGAAGTTATGTTGTGATTCAATTTTTTTTTCCTGTTTTGAATCTACCATAGGTTACATTTTGCATATCCAAAACCAAAAAGCAAAATGTAGCCTTTATCTGAGAAATACACGTAGCAGAAGATACGTACATATTTTCGTATCATGTGTCCCCTTTGTAAAACAGACAAACTAATGAATAGTATTTTTTACAGCAATAATTTTGTATGTAGGCGATTATATATTAGATTGCAACTCAAATTTGAAGAAATAAGATGAGTGAAACAAGCTCTCTACAAACAAAACAAAATACGAAACAATACAACTGTACTGTGAAACTAATCAAATAAGTTCGTCAAGCCACATTTTTTAATGTAAAAATAGAAAAATTTGCGGGTGGCAATCTTTCACATTTCCGGTGTCTGGCATGGTGGGTGGTGGAATTTAATTACAGTGTCTGTTTAATACAAGTTGTCAACAACAGAAATGACCATTTCAGATACTTTTTAGGTTTCCACATCTATTTAATATAGGTGTCCGCTTAATAAAGGTTTCATTTAAAGTAAATAAGGGAAATAAATTTGGGCACTTCGGCTACTGTTCGCTTAATACAGGTTTCACTGTATTAAAAAGATTATAAATTAAAATAAGTGCTAAAATGTCACAAAGTCAGATGATTTTCTGAAAAGGTATAAAACTGTTCAGAGTGTAACTACACTGGAAAATAATAATTATAAAAATTATGCTTAAAAGACTCAAGGTTAATTTGATTTCCTTAAACAAAGATCTAGACTGTTTTAGTCTTTAACATCTTGATAGTGGATCCTTTGTTTTCCCCAGTTTTTTCTTACACGAAGCAGTCTTAAGTTATCTTTGTGTCATGTATTGCCACCCTGTACATCTTTATTTGCTGAGATGTCACTAACACATATATAAAAGTAAAATCAACAATGAAAAAGCCTGCATTTCTCCAAGGTTAACCACCGAGGGCTTCAAGTTCATTAGCAGAAGATGAGTGAAAAGGGTGTGTAATATGTAGTTTTGGCAGCCTAATTGTTCCGCAGGAGTTGTAAATTGTTCATAAGAACAGTATTGTCCTTATCCCCCAAACAATGTGGGCATAATCAAAGATCGGGAGAATGATACTGTTATAGAAAAGAATACGTGAACTCTGAAACCGCTGAACAGCGTTACGAGTTAATCCCAAGGAAGATTAACTAACCTGACAATATTTTTATTGACTTTATTTTTTGTAGTTGTGGTTGATATGGATGATATTGACTCTGTAACCATGGCAGGTACTTGGAAGCAGGATATTGTTAACAATGCTGTGTTCACAGACAGTTCTGGGAATCCAAAGGAGATCACTGTTGAATCTAATAAATTCATACCAATTTTGCTATTGGGAAACAAGGTAGACAAGGTAAGCTGAATGATAAAAACGGATATTTGGTGTTCAACAACTGTGCATAGATTTTAGTCTCACCTGCCTAATAGGCAGATTCATCATGATGTCATTGTTTACATTTTTGCTCATTAGAATACAAGTTAACCGATGGAAGATGTAACCATATATATCAATTAGGTTCAAAAATTAAAAGAGCTGGTTATTTTATGCAATTTGTGCAAGTTTCAGCTCTTGGCAATCAGTAACAAAGAAAATAGCAGCAATTAAAAACTGCAAAATTACTGGGTGGCAAAATGTTAATCAGCTCATACATTCTTTGTAAATTTTTGGGTTTTTCAAAGAGCATTTCTCCAAACTATACGGTATATCAGGCTCAAATTTCCAGAGATAACTGAAATTGTTATCAGGGCTGTCAAAAGTAGCTGGCTGCAGGCAAAAATTGCCACTTACTTGTTTAGTATCGGCCGGCTACTCTGCTTAGCATTTCTTTACGAATGGCGTTTTTTAAAATTTTATAAAATATCCCTGGACTGGCCCCTTACTTTGACAACTCAGCCGTCTACTTCAAAACTTTCTGACAACCCTGGTTATGGTCTTTCATCAGATAATGATAAGCCTATGTGCTAATTAAGTAAACAAGGATTTGCCTATAAGAGACCTTTTCCTTGGTTTTTTCAAAAATTGACGTGAGTCAGCAAAACTCTATCAACACCACTGGGAAAGAGTGCTTTTATTTGAAAAGATCAATGCTGCCAGGTTTGACATGCAATAGGTAACATTTTGACCTTGTTTGCAAAGTAACAGATTTTTACAGAAATTTGTAATGGTGGGGCGGGGCAAGTTTGTGCCCCCCCCCCCCCCCCCCATCATACAAAGGTCCTTAAAAGTTTTGTGACTCTGCAGAGCTATTTTATCTTCCACTAATTGCTCTTAAACTTGGCAAGTTTATTTATTTTAAGGCCCTCTCAAATTTCTTGAAATTATTGGAGTGTCCATTGAATTTCACTTTCTTATCCTTGCCAAAAGTTAAAAAAATTGTGTCTTTTCAAAGTTATGTCAATAAGTGAGTAAGTAAGTAAGTAATAATAATAATATCTTTATTTTAGTGTCAATGTATTTAGCTTAACAGTTAGCTAATTGGGGACTCTTTCCTACTTACTGGCACACCAATCTATTACATGACTTTTAAATTGATGATCTTACCTAAAACCTAAAACTATATACAAATGTCCACAACTCAAACTTTACATAGGTCACAGCATTTACTATTATTATCTATATGGCTCGAAAGGTCCATAGTGCCTAGTGAAAGTGCTTAGTTTTTGTGCTTACCTTACTATACTGATATTAACAACTGCGTCGCTTAGTGGAGGTGGGTGCCCGTGATGTCTGGAGGCTTCCACTTTTGGCACAGCCAGCCCCTAGACAGAGTTATGCCCCCATGGCTGGCAAACCCGTGCCCTCCAGCCATGAGCCCCCACTCCAATGGAACCGGGCACCTGTCGCACTGATTTATCAGTGGAAAAATAGAGTGGGGAGGATGGAGGTGAAAAAAAGGGTAAACAAAGAGAGTGACTGCCAGGAAAATGTTGTACTGAGCACATGGAGGTGATGCAAGCAAGGCTGACTGTGCTTGAGCCAAATGACAGACCGCTGACCACGCCCTTGCTCCTCGTTGTTAACTGTGTTAAATAAAATTGATTTAATTTCATTTAATTATAAAATTGTACATCATAACATAAATGTTGTGTTTCATATTTTTGACTTTAACTTTCATTTCTCTTACAAGAATGTAGTTTGAAGACCGGGTGTCTAATATACAGAAAGAATTAATTTTGTGCAATACTCAAAAAGGAATACTGTTTTTGTATTTAGTGTATTTACTATTGTTTTCACCAGCTTAAATATCAAAAGACAGAGGATGAAACAAATGAATTGGAAGATATGACAAACGTAGAGACAGTGAGGGTGTTAGAGGGTGTTGCATTACAACATGGATTTGTAGGCAGGTTAGTAAAACAGTATATCATTCTTGGGACATGTCATTTCATTTTCTACGGTCTACATGTACTCGTATTTTCAACTGATGTCAGGGACCGTACAGGTCATTGAAAACCTGGAAATTTAAATTTATTCCAAGCCTGGAAGGTCATGGAATTTAATTGCCATTTTTTGAATTTCATAGAAAATTAAAGTTATGTTAGATAAATTCCTGCAGACTGTTGCAGCAAGGGCAATTTTAGATCTAGATGTAACAGTATTATTAAACAGCGCAAATGGGTGCTCATTTTGGTGCACACCAGAGTTCGTGTCTGTTTAGCCTTTAGGCTTACTTGTGTGAGTTTGTGAGTGAGAAAGAGTGAGAAAATTTTATCCAGCACAACAGTCACTTTTCTTCATATGCTGGTGGCTGCACAGCCAAAAATTTCCCCAAACTCACAAAAATGAGCCTACTCACAGGCTAGTGTCTGTTGAATTGACTTAGGTCAAAACAAAGAAAGTTTTGTAAATTTTCATTGGAACAGCTAAACTTAAGGAAATGAAAAATTTTGAAAGGTCATGGATAAAGGCATTGAAAGCCATTGGAAAATGAAGAGTTCAAAAGAGTACAAACGCTGACTGGGTATAAATGTACACAACAAACTATACATGACAAAAAGAACCTTCTCTGATTGTGTTTTAGTGTAACAGTATCAGCCAAAGAGAGTGATAACAGCGTCCATGCTGCAATTCAGTCCCTCGTACGGCACTTACTTCAGCAGAAGATGAAAAAGGCCAGGCAGTCTTCGAAAGGAGGCATGTTCTCCAAGAGCGAAGAGATTGAAGAGAAGAACTATGTTACGATAAGCCCTTTGGAAATCTCAGAGCAAAAGGAGTTCATACCGCTTATTGTCACAAAAGTTCCTGAGGTACCAGTCATAAAAATATGTACATGTATTGTTGTATGGTTACTTCCACTGTCACTTTAAATGTTTGTTTTTAATGATTAGAATTACCAAAAGGAAGGTATTTTTCCTCTTTCCGTCCAAAACTCTCCTCCTATTTACCGTTTATTTGCTTAATTAATTATTTTTACTTAATCGCTCGCCGCGCGTGGAAAAAAGGACAACCGCTCGCAGTCTGGTATTATAAAGACTGTAATACAATGTAAATGGAGTATTAAAACTCATGGATTTCTGTTCCAGGAAATGCTCTATTTATAAACTGTTTTCTGATCATCGCATTCACTCTCATTTGTATGTTTGTAAAATGAACTGAATGCAGCGAAAGGAATACATTTTTTTTATCAACGACTAAATCCATTTCTCATTCTGTAGACGCCAAATAGCTTATGTTCCACTATAGATGGACTTACACTATTATTTGACTTGTTACGTCTCATTCGAAACTCCCTGATGGGTTATCGTACTTTAGAACATTCTAGAAAACCTCTTGTCTCTATAGCGAAATTATTTGTTTTCTTTTTTGTAGTAATCGCAATATCTTGGTTAAAGATCATAGTAAGTTACAGTCTAACCCCGCTTAACAGACACGTCATTTTTACGGACAGTTTGCTTTGTCCCCGGGGAAAGAAAGCCGGTCTTACATTACGTTTTCTCTAAATTCGACCTGCTTAATACGGAGACCCGGTGTTAGTACGGATATGTTCTTCCAGTGTCCGTATTAATGGGGTTTGACTGTACTAGAAATACTCAAAGTATCTAAGACGAATGGTAAGGTTATACAGAAATTTTTAGCCTTTGTCGAACTTTTAACTTTGCTCCTTTAATTGAACAGTTACTTTATAGTCGTTCGGTGCCCCTGATTTGAGGAAGCAACTCGATCTGTTCTAAAATTCGTGTGATTTTGTTTTGCCTTCCAGTTTGATGTTTTCTTTTCCGAATGTAATGCTCCTATAAAAACAGTCCAGGAAACAAGTACAGGATTACTTGATGCCATGAATAATTTCAAGAGGGCATGCAGTATAGCTGGTGTAACGGGCAGCGCAAAGGCTTCACTCGAGGAATGCATTGATGGCTTAAAGCAGCTGATAAGAACAGATGATGATGAAGATGGTCTTGAGGTTTGTAACTTGGCCGAAACGGTAAAGACAGTAAAGGGACTCTATCACGGCTAGTTAAATAGTGAATGACAAAATCACGGCCTCGTGTCAAACAAATTGTCTCCGAAAGAATGTTAGACTAATAAGAAAGAATGTTAGACTAATAAGTTTTCAAAAACCACAATTTCAATCCAGTTCAATCTTTTTTAAGTTTGTTCATCATTGCCTCCTGTTGTTTTTACTGTGTTGTTTACACCTTCATTTGACGTTCTGAGCGGTTATTTTTGTTTCACTTAATTTTGTGGCAGTTCCGACTGTTTAAGTTTTGACAAATTTCGTGACACAGCTCCAGAACGCTTTGCCAGAAAAGACGCGAATTGCGAACACTTTGTCTTGAAAGACGCGAAATGCTTCCTTGAGAAAGTCCAACCACATTAATTTTTTGTTTTATGCGATCAAAATGGTGACTTTAATAGCTGGACAATCTTCCTTCTACATGTTCTTTTCGGACATGTAATTGGAAGATCAAGGAGGCTTCAGGGGTTGAGAAAAGACGCCCTCTCTTACTCATGTGGGGGTCTGGAACTACCGAACATCTCCGAAGCAGTTCTCTTGTCACGAGACCGCCCTTCGTTCGCCTGAATGTTGTGCAACCACGCATTTTCTACCGAAGAAGGCTGAACGATTCAGCGAAATATTTCAGAACGGAACGTGAAATGAACTTTTAAACTGGACATACATGTATATCCTTTTATGAAGAAAAAAAAAATGCCTAATGGCAGGTTCAGAACCCTAGCTGGCAGAAAGCAAACCAGAATTTGTAGGTTCAATTTGTGGGTGTCAACAGTCCATTTCGTTTACTTTCCTCTTTAGGCACATGAGGATGGAGGGTACATAAAGCTAGTGGTCAAGGATGAGTGTAAAGATCATGTTACTGGTCCTGTTCAGAGGGTACTCAAATCATTTCACAATGAGGTAAGAGGGCCAACCCCTTTTGTTTCCACATTTCCAAGGAATACCACGTTCCTGTAAAAAAATAAATTTACTTCGGAGTTCCTAAAGTACAGTGGCTGACAGTGGCCATCGAATTTCAAATGTCAAGTTTTAAGTGATTTTTCGAAATTGCTAACTCAATTAAATTAATCAAGTTTTCATTTTCAAATGCTTACTGTTGAAACTGTATGCAGTTAATTTTCACATCCACATTAGTCTCTGTTACACATTATTTTCCAGCCTAACGTTAGCCACAAGTGCATGTACATAAACAAGCTTGCCATATGATTCTCTTGTGAAAATTCCATTTTTAAATCACTTAGTTAAATACTATTACTAATAACACACTCTAGTCTTAGTGGATGTGTTTGTTGAAGCAGACGGGGGAACCGCCTCCCAGTAAGCCCAATTGGATTAGCGCCGGTCTGAATGCGGGAGGCTGCGGCTTCAAACCCCGGCCGGAACAACATTCAGGCTCGTTAAATAACTGAGGAGAAAGTGGAGCCTTTGTAACCTATATACGTAGGCAAACAGTTAGACTTTCTTGTCTTCTCGGATAAGGACGATAAACAGCAGACCCTGTCTTACAATCCTTGCTCCTTTAAAATCTAATGTACGTTGAAGGACTCGCCCACTATTCGTAAAGAGTAAGGAGACGTACAAATGTAGTCTGCGT
Organism: Porites divaricata; assembly: GCA_038088405.1. Lineage (NCBI taxonomy): Eukaryota > Metazoa > Cnidaria > Anthozoa > Scleractinia > Poritidae > Porites > Porites divaricata. Next base: position 149,948 of record JBBMOI010000013.1, on the reverse strand, counting down.
AGTCCTCGGCGGTGTGGTCTACCTCTACCAGCGTGTGGTTGGTCTGGCTGGATTCACTAGACGGGCCTCGTGGTGAATGAGACCACAGCCGCGCACATAAAGCCTGAAGTCGGGATAGTTTGCCGGGTGCTGGAGCCTACACTAATTAGAAGCAGGAATAAGAGAGGGGATTGTTTATTAAGTATTAGTATAGAAAATAAATGAGGACCTGGGCCTGATATTTATTGGGTAACAAACTTGAATCAAGGTAGGGACAAACTGAAAAAGCCTTCAATTAGGCTGGTGATTCTTGTCCCACTTATGCTTATCGTTGTTCTAAGGACTAAGTTTCTAAATACTTCCTCTCTGTAGGTTGGTGCAGCTTCAAAGAAAGTTTTAACCTTGTCGCCCGGTGCTCTTAATAAACTTCGGGAAAATGAAGACAAAATAAACGAGTTAAAAGTGACCGCGTTTGACCGTGCAGTAGCTCGAGGAATGAGTCAAAGACGAGCTAAGGCTGCTGTTATAAACATTGATGCAAACTGTACGAGGATAGGAGAAGCAGTGGCCACAGCAATGGAGACCATGACAGCTGTGGACAGCGATTATAAGAAAATCAAGGCGGCCATGCTATGGTGACCTTACTGTATTTCCGTAAAGACGGGGAGTAATGTCCCCAACAAGACGTTAACAACGTACATGTAGGTTACTATGAGGTATGGATGTTGACTTCTTTTAGTCCGAAATTGAGTACAGATTTTCACGTTACCGTTTAGGTCTAAAAGAGGATACGATTTTGTGCTCCCTAAAACTAGGGCCTACCGTTGGATATGGTTTTTATCATGCGTCCTTTACGAAAAGCATTTTAGTCTTAAACGGTGTGGAAAAAAAATTCACATATTTTGACCTGAAATAAGGTAGTCTCTCTGGGGTTTAGGGTTAGGTTTTAAAGAGTAGCTTGAAATATAGTATGTTACGTACAGTGTATGTAGGCTAACTAACCGCTTAAGAATGTACAGAGCGCTCCCCTGCCAGTCACTTTGGGCCTCGGTATATGTGAATTGACGAAGCAATTACAGTAAAACCCGCAATTGAGAACCTGCATTTTTCCAAGTTAGCCATAAGAGTTCTTACATATTATGGTAATTAGCACAAATTTAGGCTTAGTCTAGGTTGTTATAAGAGTATTTAGTATTTGACCTATTCCTTACATAAACTTGCATACCAGTACATTGCAGTTGGATTGTTAAGGCACCTGTGCCTCTAAAGAGGATCCTGAATGTTGACTTGCCTTAATTGCCCAAGTGTACAGAATTTTTATATAAATTTTAGAAAAAAAAGGACCTGTTTTAAATTTTAGCCTAACAGGTTCTTACTCGCGTGTTTTTACTGTATATTATAGAGTTCATTGAAAATATGATCCTTGGAATTATGTATGACAAACCGTATTTATGAACTGAGTTCTTTACTATGATACAAGATACAAGATATTGCATTTTAAATTTGCTTTGTCCAAGATATAATTATGTCACGGAGGGTGGTTGTTCTTTTACCGTTCGTTCTATTAAGGATTGGAACTCTATACCAACATCTCTGAGAGTTTTAGACAGCTACTCACGTTTTAAAAAAGGCCTTTTTAAGAAATTTTTAGTTACTCAGTTTTTTAAGCTTTTTAAGATCAGGAATACAAAAATGATACGAAACTTTAGGTGTCTACGTCAGTGTATATGGACGTTAAATTACTCGAATCTAGAATTTTTTTCAATTTGTACTTGCCTTTTTGTAGCAGCTTTTAATCAACTCCTCCTTTTTATGTCTTCAGGGTTTTTGTCTTCTTGAGCCTAAGCGTGCACAATTTTTTACTCCTAACGGCTAACCTGTTAAACCTTAATTTATACCTTAGTGTACAGCTGTAGGTACGCTCTCGTAGCTCACGCGTTCGCTTACGTCTCAGTTATAATGTAAAATAATGTGTATTGTTATACATTGTACTCATTATATGTCTTCTCACTGATTAAGAGCCAACAGTTAATTTTTGAAATCACCGCAGCCTACAGGTTTTAGTTAGTTATCTGCTAGCAGATAACTGACTAATCTGTAGGTTGCGCGCGCAAAGCATGATTTCCAAAAGCAATGTCAAATCGGTTCCGTGCGACGGCTTGTTTGTCGTTATATTCTTCAAAACCATGTATACTAAAACAATTATTAGACTCGGTTTTTCTGACATCCGGAATAGTAACTGCTATCAGCCTAGGCCTTCGGCTCGGCTGATAACACTTTCCTCGACCTTGATTATTCCGAATATCTCACAAAGAACCTCATCCAATAACTGTTTGTTAAAGAAACAGGTGTATTATAATTCGATAAAATGCACTTCATGTTGTTACCTTTATGTTTATAGCTCATATGAGCATACGTCTACCATGTGTTTTTATATTTGTGGTTAAAAGAGCTGTGTCACGCAATGTTGCCAAAGTTAGCCTTTAGGGCCAGTAAATTGACGAAGCATAAATTTAACTGCTTAAAACATTGACGAATAGTGACATAGCAAAAACAACAGACGGCACGTATTTGCAAAATTAAAGATCATCACAACGAATTGCAATTGGAGTTTTTGAAGACCGTTCAACCGAGCAGTTTTTCAAAGTTTATACAGCTATTTCGAGAAAGGTTGTCGGAAAAACTGTGCACGCGACAATCCCGAAAGGTAATATGGGATATGATCGATACACTGTTCCTGGCGACTGTAGCTGTCGAACCTACTATTGTTGCTTTTCTTTAGCACTCGCAAACACATTTTCATGGCCTTTCGTGCCAATTCTTTCAAATTTCTCTGAAGAACAGTGAATGCAAAACCACCCACAATACCTTTCGGGATTGTCGCGTGCACTTTTTCCGACAACCTTTCTCGAAATAGCTGTATGTGTTTCTAAAGTTACGTATAACGCCTGGGATAATTTTGTTGTCGTGTACAAGTAATATCTTTTAATAGCGAGGAAGGGGAAAAACAAAACAAAATAAACTGGACCGCTATGACACAGCCCATTTAATCTCAAATAAATGTTATTATAAAAAAGCAAATGCTGTAAATACCCACTTAACTACAAACAACCGTATGTAGCACAATTTATTTAAGCTTATTTACATACATTCGTACTGTAAATACTGACCAAGGATCTTTGAGAGACTTTCTTTATTGTAAAGTGGTTTATTTTTTTATTTAAAATCCCTAAACTATTTGTAAGTTAATTATATTACAGGTTTATTAAAGTACCTCTATACTGAGCAGTGTCGGACATTTATGACGTTATCAAAAAATGGAAATAGGATGGCACCATCGGTTTATAAGGGGCTTTTTACCTGATGCTGGTTTATGTATATGTTTTACAGTGAGACTTTCATACACTTTACACCTTTGATATACATTTAAGTCAATAGCCCATGAGGCCGAAGGCCGAATGGGCTATTGACTCAGAGGCCATGAGGGCGAAAGGAATAATTGTTTTCGTAAAATCCAACTAGTTGGTGGAGACAAAACAACTTTAGCTAGTTAAAACTAGACTTCAATCCCTTTTTGCCGCCAACAAGTCAGTGCTTTTCGCTACTAGTAGGCTATAACATATAGCCTAGTAGTAGCTCAACCAATCAGAACGCAGCACTGATAATAGACCACTAGTTGGATTTTTCTAAAGAGGATTTAGGCCCGTTTCAAACGTCGTGCTACTGACGTGCCGAAATCAAACCTTTTCTGCAGCTACTAAACCTGATCTTGAGTCCCAAATCAAAAGTGATCTGAAATGTATTGATCGCTGGCTCAAAACTAATAAGTAATCTGTTAAGTCTCAATGTCGCCAAAACAGAATTTATGGTTATTAGCTAGAGGCAGAAACTACACTGTCCTTAAATGACTAGACAATGAACATTCATATAGACGGTGTCCCAATAAACCATCAAAGCAATCAAAGCATCCTCTCGGACTTATCATTGATAAAAATCTCTGAGGAAGGCCCACATTCATGAAGTCTCTAAAAAGGTATCCTCTGGTATCGGTGCTGTTAATTAAGCGGGTTAGGCCATTTGTTTCAATGTATACTGCAATTAAAATATACAAAGGTCTTATCGAGCCACACTTCGATTATTGCAGCGCTGTATGGGATGGCTTGACCCAACAGCTTAGTGAGAAACTTCAAAAACTTCAAAATCGTGCTATCAGAGTTATCACTAAATCTAGAGGGTCTCAATGGGGTGGTGGCTTTTACGGTTATCGGCTAAACTTTTGGCTCTTTTACGGCTATCGGTTATCTTTTTTCAGTTACGGTTAACAAAAAAGCTAAAAACTAATTTCTTTTGTTTCAAAGAGTTAAATATTACTAAACCTGTATTTTTTCTATCTTTAAAGTAAAATAAAGGTCTTAGGATCATCTGGGGATGAAATAAGCTATTCTTTTGAAAAATTTTAACATTTGATAGATCATACTTTTTGTAAAGTATTCCACTTCTAATATTATTTTACGCCTAGAAATGTCCATAGTCAATTTTAAAAATTATCTTTGTGAAAAAAGCCAAGCAAACACACGAACGCCCAACTCAAGGCCGGGGTGCGACATTCATTTATAACAGAAATGGCCGTTTTTCACACTAGACACGGATTATTCGTGTGAGACGGGTTATCCGTTTGATAATTCGCGTCAGATAGGTAATAAGTCTTAATTTAAAAATGAGATTGTTCTAATTTTGAATGAACAATCCGCCTGACTTTATCCGTCAATTTTGACGGACAGTTTGAAGATGGATTATCCGTTTCAGATAGCCTATATACAGCCGCCCCCTCCCCTCAGAAAAAATAGGAGAAGGGGTGTCTGTGGGGGAGGGGGCGACTGTACACAGGCCAGTCTCAGACGGATAATCCATTTCTAGCTCTAGTGTTAAAGCGCCCAATAGCAATATTCCCGTGTCCAGTAGCGAAGGACTGTACAGAACGACCTTCTGCCATTGCCTTGTCCATAGGCCTCATTAATCCCCGCGGCTAATGCGTTTTGGGTCGATCACGTGATCCGAGCGAGGTTTTTTCTCAGATACGCCACTGAAATGCCTTGACCGAGATTGCGTGAGAAGACGCCGTAAAGGGAATTGGCATGGCAATGTCTACCGTAGCGTCAGAGAAAAACAGGGAATTGTTGTTTATCGGCAACGTGTTTTACAAACAATGACATCTCCGCGTGTTGTTTCACTAGTATTTCGAGAGCACGATCTGAAAATCACAAATATTAATCCCAAGCAAGAAGCCACATTTTTGCTATAATAAAAAACTTGATTCTTCGATCGAGAGAGCGGCAGAAATGGAGCCTAGGTCTAGGTCAACACCTAAAAGGCGTTTGGCCTGATGTGTGTACGGAGTCAAAAGTAGCCGGGAAATAAAACACGCAACCATAAGTGAGTTTAGCACCTTCCTGGAAATTAACAAATAGTAGGGAACAATTTCTTTTACAGTTAGCTCTTTTTTACCCCTATTTACGGCTAACGGTTAAAATGTTTCAATTTTTACGGCTATCGACTAAATTTTTGGCTGTTTTACGCCTATCGGTTAACCCCACTGAGACCCTCAATCTAGCTAAAGTATGTCCCAGTTGTAGATACCTTATTAAATGTACAATTAAGTGCGTTAATCATCTCGTTTGCCCCAAGAACACCGAATTACTATTTTCGCAACGCCAAGAATGTTCCCAAAACCAAGAACTAATTACCTGAAGCGTAGGTTTAGTTACAGTGGCACTCTTGGAACAAACTTCCTGAGGAAATACGTACATCAAATTCCTTCGGTCTCCTTGAGAGTTCCCATGGATGGTGTTTTTAACCGTGTATAAAGTTATCATTCAATTGATCGAATTAAATTTGACTTTAGCACGGCAAGCTTTGCCGTGCTCCCCGGCAGCACGTCGACTTGGTTTCAAACGTCGCGCAGCGGTACCGTGCCGAACTCAATGCATAAATTATAAATACATTAGAAGGCATTTTAATAATCCATCATAATACGAAGTGACAGAGGTCAAACAATAGGGAGCATGAGGACGTTTTCGACGAGACGGCGAGGTGAAGACCGATTAGGATTGGGGCGAGTTTAACTGCACATGCGATTTTCAACTTTCCCGCCGTCGCCCTCACGTCGGCGACGTCATTTTACACCAAACGGCAAATGTCAGATTCAAGTTGAGAATTTCTCACAATAAGAAATAAGCAGATAAAAACTGTCCAGAACGATTCTTATTTATAAAACTGACGTGAGACTACTTATTTTTAAGTTAAAGTGCTAAACAGTAAACGACGATTAAGGGAAAAACTTGGTCACGTGGTACAAATTCACGTCTGCCGTTTGGCGTAAAGTGAATCTTATTAGAGAGATTAAGATTCACGTTTACGCCAAACGGCAGACGTGAATTTTTACCACGTGACCAAGTTTTCCTCTTATTTTCCGTTTACTCTTTAATGTTTCTACTCAAAAATAAGTTATTTTATGTCAGTTTTAACCATAGGAATCTTTCCGGACTGTTTTTATCTGCCTATTTTCTATTCTGAGAAATTCTCAACTTGAGTCTGACGTTTCCCGTTTGCGGTAAACGTGAATCTTAATCTCTCTCATCTCTCTTTTGCCGTCCCAGTGAAAACGTGAGTATTTATACCGCTATTTCTTTCTTGTACTCTTCAATCCTTTTTTTTTCAGTTTCTTTATTAGCACCAACCACCTGGGGATGTGCCAAGCAACTCTAGCGGCTTTCTGTGCTCTCTTCACAGACAAAACTCAGGAAAATGATCGAAGACTCTGAAGCTAGTTCAGTGAAGACAAAACAATCTATAGCTAAGTATCAGTCTGTTAAGATAAATAAGCTGTTACATTCAACGAATTATTTCTTGTAAAACAATATATATATAATATATTACTGACTCCAATACATTTTTTTATTTCTTAGTAGCATACTGAATCCGAATTTTCTTAGGCGATAAAGAATTTTGGAGTTCTGGAGCCTCCTAAAAAATACAGAGATAAATATTTTGTTCTGAATTCTTTACACTTAGACAACAAATCCACTACATAGCTCATCGATATGTAAATGTACTCTTAAGACTTGAATAACCACACTTGAAATATTTCTCGAAAAGGAAAACTACTGTTTCCACCGTTTTTGAAATAAAGTGCTAAAATAAACTTACAACTGAGAGAGGAAAATTGTGGGATGAGATTGCCACAAGACTCAGTAACCTCACCCAATGCAAATTCAATGTGAACAAGAGGTCGTTGAGAGACAGGCTCAATCTTCTAATGTCCAAATTCAAAGCAAAAAATAGGGAGGAAGAAAGAGCAAGTGGTATTAGTCCAGAAATGCAAGAGATAGATACTCTGCTGGAGGAGCTGTGTGAAAAAGAGGAAGAAGCTAAAAATAAGCCTTCAACTGGCAACAAAAAGCAAAGCCTTCAAAAAGAGAAGGCAACAGCTGAAGAAATGCGGTTCAAGGCAATGGAAACCATGGGAAAAACTCAAAGCGGGTGGACAAAACATATGGAGTGGTTCCAGCAGAGAAAAGCAGAAAAAGTACAGGAGATGCTATTGGATACTTGCAAAAGAAAGCAGAAGAGATGACATTAAAAAGAGAAGAAATTGAAATGGCGGAAAGCAGGAAGAGGCAAGAGGATCTCGTATAACGGAACAGCAAGCAAAAAATACTGTAAGATATGCTTAAGATTATTCAGCAACAACAAGAAGAACAGCATGGACAACAGCAAAGAAACCAACAGCAAACACTACAATTTATGCAGTCTATGCTAAACCAGCAGCACCAGCAAACACAGGCTATGTTAGCTTTGATTGAGAGGCTAGCTCCCATGGAAGAGCTTTAACATTTTTTATTGCAACTTTTCTTTTTCAACTATTGCAACTTTTCTCTCAATAGTGACATAATTTTGCATTCAACTGTTCTTTTAACTCCATTTTTGCTAGAGTGGTAGCTGATAGATGTTAAGTTATCATTATCATAATCACATTTTTTTTTAGTTTCATTGATCCAGTTTCAATTTAGCTGTATTAAGCATGTGTCATCAGGTGATTACCCTATAAGAATGTGGGCTATGAAAATATCTCATATATTAACTTGAGTCAAGTGATTATTGAAAGCCCTGAATACATAAATTGCAAAATATAAATTTGATTTGATTTTTTGAACTTACAAAAACTTTTGCATTGTGAAAAGGTTTATTTCTTCAATAGTTACATTTGTGTAAACAATGTATAAGTTGTTAAACTTGATATTAGAGATGCCTCAACTTTGAAAGTATTTGTCTTTATCAGCATTAAATTGGGCCCAGTTGTTTAAATGGCGGAAAGTGCTCCTTCCCTAAAGAAATCGTTATAGTGATTTATCTGCTGGATAACACTATCTAACTTCTGAACAACTGAGCATTGAACTAAATGGCATGCCATTTGTTGTATAAGTGGATGCAAATAGGAACAACTGCTTTTATTTTTTGTGGAACAATATGTCTGCTTTGTAGTACAATGTATGATCTTTTAGAGCTTGTGCCGTTTCCCCAAGCAGGGGGGGGGGGGGGGAGGGGGTGTCAGATTTTAGTCTAGTTTAGGGAACCCGGGAATTGCCACTTAAAAATAAAAATCAAATCGACAAGTTTAAATTTACGCAACTCAGCCGAAAAGCTACTCTAGGGTAGTGGGGGTCTAATTAAAAAAATTCTGAGGTTTGATTACCATGTAAGCATGTTAGGGCGTTTCGCATGAGAGCACATACGACATATGTTTTACCAATATTACTTAAGCCAATTTTTAGGTCCTTTTTAAAATCAAGGAATTTAAAATAGTTTAAAATGTCTCCAAACAGCCACTCCAATGACACTCGAACAGAGCTCATGGATCCATTGAACATCTTCATCTGAGGTGTGAGAGCAGCATTCGATGCTAGGAAATTTTGGTGTGTTATCCTTCGTGCGATCCTTAAAACTAACCAGTTTTCTCACCACCGGTCTAAGCAACTTTATCCTAACTTTTGTCTTTTTAACTATTTTTTTGTATACCTCTGAACGGCTTGACAGAATCTTTTTGAAATCTGATCATAAAACTTTTATGATTTGTGCAATAATATTAATTGCCTAAAACTGTCATTAACATTCACATAGCATGCAGAAAACAAAAGAAAGCACATACAGCACACAGTATACATGTACTTTTAGCCAGGGGGGATCGCTTGGGATCTCTCATTTACCATTTTTTACATTTCGTTAACAAACCAACTGTTACAACAAACTAATTGCTAGCCATTGAATTGTTAACTGAGAGTTGCAGTTGTGTCCTCCTCTAAATTTTTTCTGTCGTGAAAAGTGGCCTGCTCGCACATTTTAGAATGACTCGTCTTGGCTCTTGATGTCAAAGGGTGACAATATGCACTTAAGTCTTGTTCATTAAACAAACATGTTAACAGTTTATAGAATTTCCTGTATTCATTCATTAGTTTTTATTCCTCCATACCTTAGTTGAATTTGTATTAGTGGTAAGCTTGACATAGTATACCCTAAATGCTTTTTAAACTCCATAAATGATAACGTACCCTGATGGTATTTTGAGCTTTAGTGTTATGTTTTATAGCAACTCAATTTTTAAAAGTGTATATTCAATTCACAAGGACACACATTACAACGTAGTCGATAAAACAAATCGAATCTTTTTGTTTTTGTGACTATTTGACATTGTATAGTAAATGCACTGGGTTCTTTGTACACCGGCTAATGTTGAGGAATAAACGTTCTTATATTTATGTCCAGTTTGGGTGAAAAATGAGAATTTAAAATATTATGAGTCTCCGGAAATTTTGGTTGAATGGATCGGGCCCTGTGAGTTCCACTTGGTCCCAGACTCCGCATGTAACCAGCCTATTGCGCAGAGGAAATTCTTCTGGATTGATATTTGCGCAATACAAATTTATAAATATTATTAATAAATATTACTATTTTTGCTCGCGATGGCTTCATTTGTCAACAATACTGACTTTGCTCTCTTGATATCCGGTAAGTTTAAAAAGCACTAATAAATCCAAATTTACACAAGGAAAAATCTAGGAAAGAGTAATGGCGATTGTAATTAATGATGTATAGGGTGTACAAAGAATAACGTTTGGCCTTTAAAAATGTAATAAACTCTTAGGTGTGACAACTAGGGGTGGGGGGGGGGAGCTACTTCCCATACATTCTCTTAAATGAAATCCAAACGATGTTCTCACAACTTGCAAGGCGATCAGCAAGGGTCTTGCCAGCGGATTTGTGTACTGATCATGCGCATTACGTCAAAATTCATAGATCAACGGCCTTGAGAAGAAGCAGAAACATGGCGGTCAAAGGCCATTCTCGTCCCCAGAGCCCGTCGTTTCTTGCCGAGTGGCTCTGGGGACGAGAATGGTCAAAGGCGGGACTGTTTCTCACTATTATATTTTGGTAATTCGGGAATTTGTTGATTTTATGTCGCTTTTCAGACATAGTGTGTGGTTTTCTTTTTCTGTTAAACAATTTCCCTCAGCAGAGTTTGGAATATGCAACATATATCTCCGTACAGCTGATAAGAAACCGCCGAAGAGTTGAGCTATCGAGTAGTGTTTTGCTGCAAACCTTAGGAAAGTTAAAGTCGCTTCAAGGTACAGAGCTTTCAGTAGTAGTTGTGATTTGTTTATTAGGATCGTTTTGAATTTTTACTTTGGATTGAAGGTGTTGAAAACGAAGTGAAACTGTGTTGTAAAGTGTGAATGTTTATTCAGTTATGATATGTAGAGTTGTAAGCTCATATTTATAAAGCTTTCTGAATATACTTGCTACCGATAAATTTGACACTTTCTCCAGTAACTCTTATCAGCATCAAGTTATCCTTGCCCGGCAAAAACGATGTAACCTGTTAATCGATCGAGCGCGTAGTTGTTGTTTAAGATCTAACACGGTTGCGTTTTAGTTTCCCCCGTAATTTCAGTACCGAAAGACAAATAAGATATGCAAGAAAAACAAAGATGCATGATATTATTTTTTTTCAATTTTTTAAGCATTTCTGATTTCCTCTACCGGTTCGCTTCTTGGAAAAAGTACTGCAATTATCCGCTGACCACCACGCAGGGAGACCGCTTTGCAAATTGTGAGAACATCGTTTCTCGGTCCAAGACCTCGTCTCTTTCTCCCCCCCCCCCCCCCCCCCCCCACCTCCACTGGTGACAACATTCGGCTTTTAATGTTAAGACGACATGTACGTAATAAGTTATTAACGATCTAACTGGTTATCAAAATGGCCGCCGTCCTTGTCGGGGAGGAGAGCGGGCTCATTTCTCGCAAAGCGGCTGACATTCGAGCCTAGCAGCTCTAATTCAGCACTAATAATATATAGATTTAGCCAGGCCCAAAAGCGAAGACTTCGTGTATATACTTGTAGCTGTACAAATACGTGTGTCGCATAGCCTTGTGAATCTCAATAAACTCTAAGCCAAACAAATTAAGGATCCTTCCATTTGCCTTTTGAGGGACTGGAGTTGAGTTATTTAAGAAAAATTACAAACACATCTAAACTGAAAAATCTCTTCCATCGCGCTTGGAACTAAAACCGTAACACAGTAGAGCAGTAGTATCAAGTTTTATTGAACTGAATGTACGTATGCTAAGTAAATGTTGGAACAATAGTCGAAGTCCGCAACTGATAGGTTCTTCTGAATTATCTAATGTCCGAAATTGTTTTGGAATTTCAAGAAGTGTTGCTTTGAGGCAAACGAAGCTACAAACGTATAAATCTTTGGAACAAATATTCCCAATGCCTGTAAAACGATCGCCAGTCTTGCTGCCTTTGAAGGACCGTTTAGTTGTGTAAACAGTCTATTGCTGGTTTTCAGTGTCACGCCATTCAAAATAGATTAAAATCAAAATCAAAACCATTCGACAGATAAAGTCTAGAATCTTGGAAATGAAAGGAGGTAAATATACAAAGACCCTTGCCAAGATTTGGGTCGAAGGAATAATTCGTATACGAGATATCCGAAGAAATGTTTTACCCAAATTTATTGCTGGTTTTCAGTGTCACGCCATTCAAAATATATCAAAATAAAAATCAAAACCGTCCTATAGATAAAGTCCAGAATCTGGGAAATGAAAGGAGGTACATATACAAAGATCCTCGCCAAGATTCAGGTCAGAGGAATATTTCGTATACGAGATATCCGAAGAAATGTTTTACCCAGATTTATAGAGATTTGTATGGAGACGCCATGCTGGTGCTCACCTGGATGAGCTCCAACATGGCGGACGGAAACCAACAGAAACATCTGTTACCGAGTTTTGCTACAAAAGCGTGAATTTATTCTTCGAGAAACTCATAAACATTAAAGTAATACTTTTTCTAATACATGAACTGTTTAAATAGCAAAATTTCCTGAAATAAGTCACTTTTTAAACCTACATGACAGCTCTCCTGGCCGTCATGTAAATATCGCGTCACGCAAAAACTTAGAAATTCAAGCGTCCTCTATCACAAAACCAAGAACCCTTTTGAAGCGAAAATTTGTATGAAAATTAGTTTTCAGCTGCTCTAATGCATCGTGAAAGTAAAATCTCGTTAGGATCGATAGTTTTTTAGTTTGAATTTTAGTGACGTCATGTGAAAACCAACAATAGAGCTTTGTATGGAGACACCATGCTGGAACTCATCCGGATGAGCTCCAACATGGCGGACGGAAACCAACAGAAACATCTGTTACCGAGTTTTGCTACAAAAGCGTGAATTTATTCTTCGAGAAACTCATAAACATTAAAGTAATACTTTTTCTAATACATGAACTGTTTAGATAGCAAACTTTCCTAAAATAAGTCATTTTTTTAACCTACATGACAGCTAGCTTGGTCGTCATGTAAATGCCGCATCACGCAAAAGCTTAGAAATTCAAGCGTACTCTATCACAAAACCAAGAATCCTTTTGAAGCGAAAATTTGAATGAAAATTAGTTTTCAGCTGCTCTAATGCATCGTGAAAGTAAAATCTCGGTAGGATCGATAGTTTTTTAGTTTGCATTTTGGTGACGTCATGTGAAAACCAACAATATGTTATTCAGAAAGGGAAACCTGTTCCAAAAATACAAACTCGTGGCCTTATTTGCAAAATTCCAAAACTAATTCAAAACTGAAATTCAGAGGGGCTTATAAGTATTCTGACCTCTGCTCCAACGTTCATTAAAACCTACTACCACAAAAGAGAGGGATCGACTTAAGCGCTACTTAAAAAAAAGATTAATGACCACCAAAATCGACTTGATTCATATTATAGCTGAATGAAAGATGCAGGTTTTTCAAACGTTTTGTGGCCGAAAGGTTTTTAAAACCAAAAATATCGGACAAAGTCGGACAAAGCTCGTCATAGTTCACTGCGTCATTTACAATTCATATTTTAGCGAATCGAAGGATTTACTAGTCTGGGTTCCGGGAATAATATAAATATTGATTAATTTCAGAGGCAAAATGCTTCGAGAGGCACTTTCTGCTTGAGTCCAAAAGCTATCATGTTGTTTCTCGTCTTAGCGTTGAGTCTCATTTCCAGCTTTCAGGAAACGAAGCAAGCTGTCGTTAATCCGTCGAATCTCGACAGACATGGGTAAGTTGTGACTAAGAACTTCCTTAGAAGAAATTTATCTTGAAAGTTGAGTGCAGAAACCTCGGAAAGCAAAAAGCTATAATTAAACAAATTAAGAGCAGACTGTAAGATTCGAACTATATTGAAAAGTCGCTGCCACACTATCTCACCGAATTGGCTAAAAATTGGCATGTAGACTTGATTTGGCGTCTTTAATAAGGAATAGGTAACTTTAGGTTCTAATTCCTCCTATTTCGGAAATTACCGACACGGCCGGTTTTGGGGTGCTTCGGACCGGCGCCATATTGATTAATAGAAGATGTTTTTGAGCCTTCGACTACAACCCTGTCTTCAAAGCTTATCTTCCTTTGCCGATACACATTGAAAGAACTATCCCTCTTTATTGTATTTTTAGAAACTAGTTCGAAATTGACAACATTTTCGCAACGATCGATTAAACTTTTGGCGGGTATACTTTTTGAATTTTTTACACCCGTAAAATTAACAGAAATTCAAAGGCGTATCTCTCTCTTGCCACATCGCTTTGAAGGTTGCCACTCAACCTGAATACTCATCGTTTGTAGTTAAATCTAGTTCGTTAATAAAAAAAATTGGTCAAATTTAGTGGAGCAGAAACAAAAGTAATGAATGGAAGAGTGTTCTAGCGACTTTGTCAATGAGCTTTACACCGATTACTCGCCAGGTGTTGCCAAAATTACAATCGATCATAGAAATTCTGTCACTGAATCTGAGTGGTCTATACAACAAAATTAGCCTCTGTAATATAAGCGATAGCTCTGCTGCGAAAAACAGTATAAAAAGGCAGATTGTATGAGGAAAAGGAAAATGAATTTGTTATATTTATGCTACGGCGCGTAAGTAAAATGCGGCCATCACAGTTGTGTCGATATTGCATGGTTGCTAAGTAACGCTAGCGACATGCGCATTAGGACTGCCAGGGCTTTTACCATGTGCTCTTGCCAAATGGCGGTCTCTGTACATCACGTTCGTTTGTTATAAATGATTAAATCCTGTTGAGATTTCAAGACATGGTGGCAGCGGTTAAACAAGTAAAATGCTGAAGTTAAGCCCTCCAGAGAAATTTGATTTTTCCAAACTGCTTGACTGGCCAGACTGAAAGCAGAATTTCCTGCGATTTCGACTCGCGACGAAACTTCACAAAGAGGAAGGCGCCATGCAAGTCAGTGCTCTCATTTACACAATGGGAAGAGAAGCAGAACATGTGTATAAGTCTTTTACCTTGGCTGATGGAGATGATGCAAAATTCGACGTGATTTTGGCGAAGTTTGATGAAGATTTCGTGCCGAAACGGAACATAATTCATGAACGGGCACGTTTTCACCAAAGGATCCAAAAGCAAGGAGAGACAGTCGAATCGTTCGTACGAAGTCTTTACGAATTAGCCGAACACTGTGATTTTGGGGACAGCCGTGATCAGCAAATACGGGACAGAATTGTCATTGGAATTCTTGATAAAGGTGTGTCGCAGAAATTACAGTTAAAATCGGATTTAACGCTGGAAGTCGCGATCCAAATAGCTCGCCAGTCAGAAATGGTCAAGTCTCAGGTTACTGATCAGAATTCCCTCGCATCGAAAGATGTTGAAGAGGTGCACAGTAAGAAGAAACCGACTACTCCCCGTTGGAAAAAGGGAAAAGGAAAGAAAGAGGATCCATCTCAAAAGCAAGGTCAGAAGAAGTGTGGCAGATGCGGTCTTCATCACTCAAAGCCTGAACACTGTACCTTTATAGATTTTTTTACGCATGTACGGGCCTGAGGAAATGTTACCTGAAAAGAAGCTACGATCCTAACTTTCTACCTTCGAGTCTTTTTCCTAGCCATAAGTTTTTCCCTCAAGTAACTTTTCTTTGTTTTACACAATGATTGATCTAGCATGCTTATCCTGCGATTTTTGAGGCTTAGTCCTGTGCCGTATTCTGATGTGATCTACTTTATGTCGCTTTCCCCGATCTAACAGCTCCTTACTGAACAAAAACGGTTTTAATTGTGTCTATTCAGGGAACTAGCTAATATTTTTCCAGCGGTACGCACGTTGTTCCCAATTCCCCATAGTCCCTGTCTTAAGCGCTTTCATGTGCATTGGTTAAATTTTCTATTCATAAGCCTACTATGCTTGTAATCGCGCGCGCATTCTGGCGTCATTTATCCTTAAAAAATTAGTTTATTTAAGAAAGATTGAAGTAAAGGTGTCATGAGACGTTTGTGTTTTTATGAATTATTTGACGCGGTCCTCTTTTTACGGCTTATGTCCGTTGGTGAAATTGCTACTTGGGTTTTCTTGGATTGAAAAGGGCGGGCTCTTTCTAAACGCTGCCGTTGTTTATGGGACCTTAGTATTCGGAACAGAATCAGTCGATGGCAAACAACGAAAATACTTTTATGTGGTAAGTTACAGTGATGAACCTTGCCTTGAGATGGTCATTTTTTGTTTGTACCTTCAGTGTTGATCTGAAATTTTTTTGTTATGGATGGGGGAGTGGGGGTGGGGGGCGGGGGCAGAGATCAGAACATGCACCACGTGTTGTTTACGAGACATTTTAAAGATATGGAAACTGTTAAACAGTCTTCTATATACAAATCAGAATAGTTGCAAATGCTTAAAGGAGGCCCTAACTATACAATGATTAGAAGGGCAATATTTGGAAAGGTGCATGGTCGTGGAGTTTAGGAGATTTGACTAAGCAGCCAATTTCCCGCCAAACATACTGGCGTGGAGTGGCGCCAAAATTGTGTTCGCTCGCCCCGGGCTGGCTCGACTTTTGGGATACGGTCATAGAGTTTAATATAAACAATGAATTCATCATCTATATAGCCTGCTCGCCCCAAGATGATTGCATTTTGCTTTTCAGAGACCCATCAGTTACTTTTTGACCCTCTCCGGAATCAGAATTTATGTCCGTGTGGTGTAATACTGGTGGTGAGGTCAGTCTACAAGCCGAGTCGTGAAAAACACCGACACTTTAGCCTTTAAGTTCAAAACATTTCTGGCTATCGGGAAAAAAAAGAAGGAGCTTAATATACCAAAATAAAATTTCATTTCAAATTTCACTTTGTGACCGTTCGAAAATTATTGTGAATCAGACTGAGTGAAAGTTCACTCAAATAGAGGGGCGAGGGGGTGGGGGGAAGGAATTCTTAACAGTTCTAGTTTGCTGGAAAAGGGTGTTACTAAACAGAGTAACGCAGTAACGAGTAACGAGTAACGGAGTAACGAGAAAACGAGTAACGGGAAAAATTAAACAGGTTAAAAAAATAAAAAAATAAATCCTAATGAAAGAAAAAACATAAAAATGGTTGTAATATCCTAATAATGACCTAGGAGCAACAATGGAGGAAGGTGAGTTACAGGTTTTCTTTCTTTTTGCCACAATTATTTCATTTCTTAGTAAAAATAGCTCTGCCAGGTATTACTAAATGAAAATAATAGAACCTTGTTGGGCCCTTATTACGGTTATCAACTAACCAATTGCATGTACTCGATTGCCAAGGCTTAGAAACAGTTTGCTCGCTTATTACTCCTGAGGTTATTACCTTTCCTGCTAAACTTTCAATGTCTTTTACTCGTCCTCTCGAAAATAAGGGATTCGACTAATCATGGCTACCTTTCAAAAGTTAATTATAGTGAACGTTTCTATCGGTTTAAAAGGAATAATAAATCATGTTTAAAAATAACTTCCCGATGCAAAGACTCTGAAGTTTGAATATTGGCGGCAAAATAGAATAGCAGAGCGAGACTAGTCTTAAGATCGATTTTCAATTAAAGTAAAGTAAAGTAACGAAACATTCAAATGCATGGGTTAGCTTAAAGTTGCGTTTTACATCAATCAATGCAGAATACAAGCGAAGCATAGTTACTGCCAGGGCATGAAATTAACTCTTTTTTTGTAGGATTTACTTAGCTACTTGATATTTCAAAGTCAATTTCATTAAGTCGAATAAGTCTGGAGCGTCCCTGAGAAAAAAAAAATGTAAACGAAACCAAACAAGAAAAACCAGAACAAACAAGGAGTAAACGGCCGGTTTTTATACTAGATGTTATTTTGGAGTTGAGATCCTCCAAATTCAAAAGTTTTGAAACCAAATGATTCTAGCAGGTCATCAAAAGTAAGCAAAGAGGACCCCTAAATATCTACTAGGAAAACCAAAATGGCATTCGCCGGCGACTGAGTTTCCTTGTGAAATATGTGTCATTTTGCGTAATCCTCACAGACATTGGTACCTGTATTAGTTGCAATTTCACTCCCTGATAACTTGCAATTCATGAACTCATTTTGGACCAAATTTTAATTTGTTAAGCCCGGGCTTAATGGCTTAAAGGTAGCTACTATACGCCCCTGTCAGCACTGAATTCTGTCACGGACTTTTTCCTCTTCTTGTCACGCTTGCGATAGTCTGCTACACAGCCGTTTTTGGTGTCGTCACGCAACGCTCCCCTGCGGCAAACTTAAAAAAAAGTATTGGCGTGTTACATGAAACGCCTGAGCTAAGATGGCAACAACTAATAGTATTTTGAAATCGTACAAGAGCCCTCGTTGCCAGTGACTTATGATCCTTTCGGGAAAGGAATGGTCCTGTCTTCTAGACTTGCTTTGACGATCAATCTCTAATTTAGCAGCTGAAGTGCGGACACTTGCAGACGGTTAGTTTACCATCCTGTGACTACGAACAGGGACCTGCATTTGGCATAAGAAGTACTTTTTGCTTTATATTCTTACAAAAATTAATTAATCCATTAGTTATCACAATCGTCCACACTGAAACCATGAAACTTAGGGTAATCCCATACCCTGTCTAAAAAAGAATGCGTCACAAAACAAACTTTCTAGATCTGTTTCTTTTCTTAATGATCTCAATAAGCACAACGAATACAGCGTTGTCTAACTAACCATACGGAAATCAATGTTACAGATGCAGATGTCGATGTTCGTGATGCTACTACCCGGCTACTACTCATGAACAGTGACTTAAATCCAGTATATGCAGTTTTGTTAAGTTGTAAATGTTCAATGATTTGCGACAATTGTTCAGAAACTCGGCTCTTTTAAAATAGTCTACGTGATCCTGGGCTGTTGGAAATAGCCTTTTAAGGTGAACGATAAACGGAACGTTTTGTTACTCTAGCTGCTGGATTCACTTGCAAATAACAGCTGTAGCCAGGTGACTTTTTCCGCACGAAAACACCTTCTACTTTGCTGGAGGGAGGGGTAGGTTGGGGAGGTTGACGTCTTTGTTTTAAGCACTTTTTGGAATACACATATTTTTTGAGATTGGTAAAGGTCATTTTTAGGATATTACAACTGTTTTTATGTTTTTTCTTTCATTAGGATCTTTTTTAACCTCTTGAATTTTTATCCCGTTACTCGTTTTCTCGTTACTCCGTTACTCGTTACTCGTTACTGCGTTACTCTATTTAGTAACACCCGTTTAATAGCGTCAAGAAGACTGAATTAGATTAAGGTTGTTCATTTCACTTCCGTTCCAGCGTGCAGTTGCGCTTGACCTCCTAAAAATAGCTTCGTTTCCCACCGATCATTCCATGTCATATTTTTCCGACTTTTATTCAGTAATGACGGTACGATCAAGTAATTTGACTTGATGAGTTCTTTAACTTCATTTCATGTACTAGTTTTATATCTTACGCCGGAAAGATCTGCCAAATGTGCATAGAAGCAAAGGCAGGTTCCTGTTTACACGTGTAATATCGAATACCATCAGAAACCCATAATTCGCGTAAAGCCGCAGTGCACGGTTTGTTTTTCTAGCCTTTTGATAAAAATTGACAAAGTTTACGTTATCTTTGCCTGAGAAAATATGTAAGTTGTAGCTTTATACAGCGAAATACTACAGAAAAAATTGTAACTGTGCACACGAGCGGCTCCCGATTGGTCTGGCAAATCGAAGAGCGAACTTGAGCTAGTACTGTGTGTAACAAAATGTATAATTTTCATTTTAGCGCATATTTCAAGCTCTTCGCAAGATCAGAAACAAAAGATCATCTTTTTACATTACAAGTGAAGGTTTTTTAAGCGATAGATAGGCTTTAAGAGGCACGATCAATTTCTAAGAATTTTCTTTTCAAATATTCACCGAATTTCGTTTGGAAGTTTTAGCGGCCAAATGGCTGAACCATTGCGTATTCATGCAATTATAGTTCTGCTACATTACATTTGCCCAATTATTTTATTCAGCAGTCTAACTTATCTATAAACAAACTATGTTTAGTTCAAATGGCTTAGTCTAAATCGATGTGGCATGGGTGATATTGACCTTCCAATTTCTACCAAATTTGTGTACCTTTTAAGTACCGAAAAAGTGCCGTGAGAAGTTATAGCCGTTCGTAGATCAGGCTTAACCATTTTCAGATAAGAGTAGGTAAATGAAAGGAGGAAGGATAGTTCTTTGTGACTGTACGAGTCATGATTAAGTTATTTCAATGATAAGGCTAAAGATAAGGCTTTCAGTTCACCACCATAGCGGCCCCTCGAGGCCTCGTCAAAACTGTCATTACTGTATCTTTGAAACCAAAGAGAATTCGAACCTTAGAATATGCATTCAGTATTTAGGACACCATTCTAAGACTACACGCCAAAAATCAGCCAAATCGATGAGGTACCGTGTCAGGCCGAAGTTCGAATTTTACAGACAATTCACTCTTAAGTTTTTTCTTGTACAAGCAGTTTCAAAACCTGGGTATATAACTATTTCAAGATTAATCATAACTATAACAAAATTGTCAAATCTTATTGGCTATCAACTGCCCTGATTTCAGCCTTAATTGGACAGTTTAATAGGACAGTACGCGTCATGCCTAAGTAATTGGACAGTACGCGCCATCACGCGCTCGCTTAAATGGCTTTTTTTTCACTGCTAGCAAAACAAAATTTCGAATTTCTTGTGTTTTGATTTAAAAAATAGCCTATTATATTACAAATTTTGTTAAAGTTATGATTAATTGGTAACAGAACTTCGTGTCGTCCAATTCGGTCTGTAATCATACTCGTGATTAAACAAATCGGACTCCCGCTACGCGGTCGTCCGATTTTGTTAATCACTCGTATGATTACAGACCGAATTGGACTCCACTCAGTTCTGTTACCATTACAAATAGTATGTGTAATGATGAGCATTCTTTACGAAGCTTTACTTCCAGGACGGTATTGTCTGAATTAGTTCTAGACTCAAGGCCTTGCTTTTACTCGGTTCCAGAATATGTCATTAAACAAAATGGGATAGATAATGTGGATCCTTGGCATTTTAACAAGGTGGAAACGGTTTTTTGACTCCCAGATGGCTTCAATATTTCAGTCATCTCTTTTGTTCTTTTTCATCCTCAATACCATGGTGTAAGCGTGGATATGTTCAGCATCGGTACGATACCGATAATCTATCACAACAATCGGATATGAATTCTCTGTCTATGTCAGGACAATCTCTAGCAACTAGTTAGACCTTCTGTAGTGCCATTTTAACTTGATAACCACGTCAGGACAAATCGAAATTTGTAGGGGCTTAGGGTATTTTGGTTTATTTTTGGAATCAGTGCCAATAATGCACTTGGTAAGTGATTTAAAAATGATAACTTCTTGCCGACAATTTCGCTCAGTAAAAACACGTGAAGTTGAGCGAGGTTCAACTTTTACGCTTTCGAGCGAGCGTTCATGCATTGCCTCGAGCGAACGTAAATTTTACGCACGTACGGACGTAGAAATTACGCAGCAGTGGAAATGAACCCTGAGGGATGAAAAATAATTCAAACAAGGAAGTTCAAAAATCAGCTAGAGGTATACAATGTTGATGGTTCCAAAAATCAGGAGTTTCGATAGTTTTTATAAAAAGTCAGTGACTGTAGTCGACATATCAAACATGGAAACAGTTTGTGGTATTTTCAATGGAAAATAACTTTTTGTCTGATGATTTCAATGCTCGCCGATAGTTTCGCGGAAGTAATGGCTAGACACAACAAAAAAACATTTGAACACTTTTTAAACTTGCACTTTATTCAGACAGACAGGTTCAAATTATTAATATGCTTATAAGCTATATCCGTCTACAGATGATTTGTTTGGTCATACTTAGTTGAAAAACAGCATCATTTTTAGAAAAGAAAAAGTAACTATCATTGCTGGGGTCTAGTAAACCAGTAAACAGGAAAAGCGGGTTTCACTTTAATTTAGAAAGAACAAAGCGTGCACGAGCATGCCTCGGCACATTTCAGGGAAAAAGGGAAAATAATGGGCCCGATCCATTCAACTAAAATTCCCGGAAAATTTCGGTCCAAAACTCCAATCGGAAAAGTTTCGAAAGAATTGGTGCACCTTTTAAAGTGGACCACTAGTACCACTTTTCCCGGTCGGAAAGTTTGGTTGAATGGATCGCGCCCAATGAAATGTGTTCTTTTTCTTTCGGCAGAGTTTAGTAGATCACTACAGACTCTGAGCCACCTGGTGGGACACTGTTATTATTATTGAAAACAACAGTTTTTTAAGTGCGTGGGAAAATACATTCAAGATGGTCTTAACTAAGCTTAGTACGTCATTATTGCATTCGGCGCTAGGAGAGTGCATGCAGTCTAATCTCGAGCGTAGTATACCAAACGGACATATTTTTGGTCGTTTGTGTACCTTTTTACCGTCTTGCTTTTAGGTAATGTTCTACGTAAGAAGAAGGCAAAAATCGCTAATTCGATGCAATCAATTAACATATGAATGAATGAACTTTATTTAAGTGTCAGAGTATTTAGCTAGATATTAGCTAATTGTGGACTCTAAAAGAACATTCCAAATGCAAAATAAATAATTAAAATAGGGATGCTACGAGTGCTAAAAATCTATTTTAAAATTTACAATCATTTTGAAGACAGGGGAAGTTCATAATAAAAATCTAAAAATCTGCACTATTCACAAATTTAATATCGCTTAGTTCCAAGAAAACCTGATACTTAGAATATTCACGAATTTATGATTATTTAGCTCAAAAGTAATAAAATTCCATTGCAAACGTGGTTAAGTGATACATAAGTTACAACTGGTGCATGTGCTCTCAATAAAACAAGTCAAGTTCTTCTTTCTGATGTTACATCTAAAATTGTCCAGCGAGGGTCACTATCGATTTCTTGAGGATAGTCTGGACCAAAGGTATGGGCTCAGGTAGCTAACAGAGACAGAGTGTTTTCCATATCTTACTATTGAGTAGCGAGTTATATCAAAATTTATTATATAGATACTGATGAAATACCATCCTGAGGGTTTTTCCTTTTACTAAAAAATCATATCTTCATCGCGCGCAGTGAAGATACCACTATAATTATTATCTTTCACATTTGAGGATATTGATGTCGCCATTTTTGAGACAGGCATTTTGCGATAGGTGACCACTTTAATTGCACTATTTTGCTGTTTCGAAAATGAATAAAAGAAAAGTTGTGTTTGATGTAGGAATTTCATCAGTATCTATAAAATAAACAGAATATTACATGGCCGCTTGGGGATACGAATTTTATATTCTCGTGCTGAAAGTATCTCTCACTTGTTTACTTCGCTCACTTGTGAGAGATACTTTCAGCACTCGAAGATAAATTCGTATCCCCGCGCGGCTGTGTTTACAATATCCTCTATTTGTATTTCTTAGGGAGTACCCTTCGTTTGCAAAATTAGAAAGTTCACCTGTGTTTTCAGGCGTTAAACAATTTCTGACTTGATACATTAAAATTTCAATTTCTTTAAGCCTCCTATTCGGTAGGGAGAGGGCAAGTTTGCACGACGTAGAAGAACTTCGTAAGTGTCTGTCCTACAGTTGTAAATTGTTCTTAAAGCAGGTTCTTGCAGTCTCTCCAGCAGATTGCTTACAAAAATGACATACAGTTTGGCAATACGTCAGGTGAGGAAGAATTGCTGTTAGGTACAGTTGACGCCTGGTCTTGCATGAGATTAATTTGCGCAGTCTTGCTAGCACCCCTATTCTCCTGGACCCAGTTGTTCAAAAGGTGGATAACGCTATCCATCGGATAAATCACTATCCACTAGATAGCGCAATTGATTTCCCTAACACTTATCCACTGGATAGTGATTTATCCGGCGGATACCGCTATCCAACATTTGAACAACTGGGGCCAGCTCGCTTTTTTACACATGTCGCTTATGTGTTCAGTGAAACTGACCTGATCATCTATGTTTACTTCAAAAATTCTTACATTGGCCGTTGGTTTGAGTTTTTGATTATTGATGTCAAGGGCAGACTCATCCTTTGCTTCCTTGTCAATGTTTCGAGGTGTCATTACTAAAACTTGGTACTTCTTTGGGTTGGCATAGAGAAGATTTGCCTTATGCCAATGTGATACATTTTCCTCTTCTTTGTGAGTTTGGAGATAACAGCCGTGCTATTAAATCCACTTTGCCAGACGTATTTAATCGAAAAACCTATAATCGATAATTATCAATAGTAATCGATATCAATCATCGATGAATATCGATTTCCAATATCAATCGATAGAAATCGATCAAGAAAAAAGTTGTGAATTCAATTGACATCGATTTCCGAAAGAAACTGATCATAATTTTTTAATCGATTGTTATCGATTTTTATCGATTATTATCGGAAAAGGCTTAAGTCATTATTCGGTAGAAGTTAAACATTAACATGACGTTGTCCGTATGGTATTATTGAGTCATTCAGTCGTGATATTATGCAGTTCTTTTAATTGATAAAATACTAAAAGAACAAAACACTAACAGGAACAAAATGATCTTGGTTTTAAAATTGTTAGCTTAAGTGCGTTCATAATAAGGAAGGAAATATTACTGCGAAAGTGTCAGAAAATAAGCCTCTGTCGCTGTAGCAACTACATAGATATGCAGCGTAATAAAGAACAAAGTCAGTGTTCTTATGATTTCAGTGAGTCGCGTTAAGAAAGAACTAAGTCTGGATTGAATGGAGATGTTAAGATCCATAATACAAACCAGGAAACTAAAGAACCAAAACAATGGAATCTGGTGAAGACTGCGCCCGGAGTAGTTGCTGAAGTCATAAAAATAAAATGTGTTAAACAAAAGCCGGTCTCATGGGTGTTGCTTTCCAGATAGCGTCGTCATGCTCAGAATATTCATCAAGACCATTGCTTTTTATCGATTACTATCGATTCCTATTGATTGTTATCGCTTTTGTTTATCGATAATAATCGATAAATTATTTTTTTCTGTGACCTTGATTTCTATCGATTTCTGATATCAATCGATTTTAATTGGCGGATTTAATCGATTAATACCGATGATATCGATTGATTTCCGATATCGATTTTTATCGATTATGGTCATCAGCATACATGAACAAGTTACTGGTGTGTACGTTAAGAGATAAGTCATTTTAAAACAAGATCCATAGTAACGGACGGAGTGGTGAACCTTGCTGGCAACCCGTAACTAATCTTTTCATGAGCTTGTCATATTGTTGATTTTAGCGCAGTTTTTTCGCTCGATAAAATAGGAACGCATTAGTTCTAAGGACATATCAGAGAATCCGTAAGCTTCAAGTTTCTTAATCATCATTAGCGCATGACGCAATTCTTCAAATGCCTTGCTCATGTCCGTTGACAAAACCGCTAGGCATTCCTTGTTATCCATTGTTTTTCTCCAGCCTACCATTACCTGGATTAGGTTGATCTCGCAGCTGTGCGTTTTCCTGTAAGCAGACAATTTATCATATAAATGGGTATCTATGCTCTCTGTGAACGCTACTGCGTTCAAGACTGTTACGGGTCTGTAATTAGCTGATAATCAACCCTGTCCTCCTTTTTGAAAACTGGGGTCCAGACTCCCCTCTTCCAGTTACTTAGCCACTGCCCACTTTGAATACAGGTGTTTAAAAGATTTGTTAACGAAGGTGCAAAACTGACGGCCATTTGCTTCAGAATTTATTGAAGGTTGCGTCCCATCCCGTAGCTTTTTAGCTTCTTTAAGGTGGCTCGACTGGATTTTTTAGGGGGGATACCTCCCAAGTTTAAGCATTAATAACGTCGCCATGAGTAAAGATATGGAAAAAAGATTACCACAACTGTATTATATAAAGATGAAAATTTCTTTTGATCTGTGTTTTATTGCAATCGGAGTCGCCATGGCAACGTAACGACGCCATTATGTTTTTTATTTGTCTTTGTGTTTCTCTGTACCAGGAGGTTTTTTAGAAAATCGCCTAAGGGAGTATGTACCTGCCACAATTGCCTCAATTATGGCAAAGTTTGAACAAATTCTATGAGAGCGTTTTCGAAATATTTTGAAACAAAGTTTTAAGCATCATAAAAACAGTGAAATAGCATGCTATCCACACATTTAGCTAATTTTTTTAGAAAATGATAAGCTTTGGAAATGCGGCTTCATCTCATAGTAGTTTGATTCCATGAAAATCTCCTACAAAAAAAGAGGGGAATTGCTCTAAGCGATCGTGAGTAAGAAGAGTTTTATTAACTTGCATTCAGCTGCTTTTGTTACAGTTTTTGCACGTATTTGGTCCATACCTACAAATTTCGCGTTTTTAAAAAAACTGCTCGATAAATTTTTTTATAAATTTGAAAATCCCCAGATCAATTGACAGTAAATATACCCTGCAAGTTTCAAGAACATTGAAAACTGGGAAGGCTTTTAAATAGGGCCTCAAATATAACCAATTTTTCCCCCAGATTTTGTGTTTACAAGTGAGCGTCCACATTATTCACTGGCATTGTTTTCAAGTTTCATATGCACGTGCAAATTTAGCAAACAGATAGAATTTGCATCAAAAAGGACCCTCGGTTAAGTCTCCGGAATATGCTAATAACCGGGTAAAGAAATTAGTGATATATTATAACATCACAGCAACTCTTTGTAAGAGTTCCTGTGATGTTATAACCCGAGTAAGATAAGTAAGTGTTGCATCCTACAAGATGAGCCGTGCCGTTCACCGTCTCAGCCCCCACTGTTATCTGTGACACAAGCCAATTATTAGCATATTCGGGATATTTCTTCCGAAAGTAATCGAGAGTTCTTTTTTATGCAAATTTACTACTTTTTGCTAAATGTGCACGTGCATATGAAACTTGAAAAATGCGAAATTTGTAGGCGTGGACCAAATTACGTGCAAAAGCTGTAACAAAAGCAGCTGAATGCAAGTTA
The DNA here is from genome assembly GCA_038088405.1 of Porites divaricata. Lineage (NCBI taxonomy): Eukaryota > Metazoa > Cnidaria > Anthozoa > Scleractinia > Poritidae > Porites > Porites divaricata. The sequence continues at coordinate 123,152 of JBBMOI010000013.1, read as the reverse complement.
ATACAATTCTTCTTACTCGCGATCGCCCAGAGCAATTCCCCTCTTTTTTTTGTAGGAGGTTTTCAATGGAATCAAACCACTATGAGATGAAGCCGCTTTTCCAAAGCTTATCATTTTCTCAAAAATTAGCTAATTGTGTGGATAGCGTGCTATTTCACTGTTTTTATGATGCTTAAAACTTCGTTTCAAAATATTTCGAAAACGCTCTCATAGAATTTGTTCAAACTTTGCAATGATTGAGGCAATTATGGCAGGTACATACTCCCTTAAGCGATTTATCAAAAAAACTCCTGGTACAGAGAAACACAAAGATAAATAAAAAACGTAATGGCGTCGTTACGTTGCCATGGCGACTCCGATTGCACTAAAACCCAGATCATAAGAAATTTTCATCTTTATATAATACAGTTGTGGTAATCTTTTTTCCCTATCTTTACTCATGGCGACGTAGTCAATGCTCAAACGTGGGAGGTATCCCCCCCAAAAAATCCAGTCGAGCCACCTTAACTCGTTTTCGACTGCACGAGTGTCTATCTTGTTGAATTCAAGGTGAAGACTGTGATACGAATGGCGAATTGCTTCCCGGCTCACATGCTTGTTGAAGTCTTCGATCTTCGCCGAGTTGAAGGACATGCTGGCCTCCAATTTCTTTGCCATTGTTGAGAAGTAATCTCCAAATACTTCCGCTACATTTCTTTGGTCGCCAATTATGCTGTCATTAATCCGTATGGAAATGTTTGTGGTATCGGCTAATTTTCGAACTTAGAAATGGGCTGAAGGTCTTATAGAAACCTCTTGGTCTCGTTTTCAATTCACTGGACTTCTGTACCCAATAGTTTTTAATACTGAGCTTTTTCCCCTCTCCCTTGTAGCGATGTTTCTCCACTTTCTTTTTAGTTCCCAAGTTTCAGGTGAACGATTCCGCGCGTACATTTGTGCATACTTTCTTTTCCTTTTAAAGTTCAAGTAATACGGGCAACATTTTAGCTCAACTTGTCGCGCAAAGGTTAACTTGATAAAACATTGATTGGCTATTCTTGAATGTACAGGGTGACTGACCGAGTAATGCCCCGAACTGATTGTGATTACCTTCCTAATGGTGATTGAACACTGCTTTAGGCAACGTGAGAGGGGATTTTAACATGTAGCATCATGTTGAGGCTAATTCTATATCTGAACCTGAGACTTTTAATCAGTCTCCCTCAAGATCTGGAGGGCATTATTAAATATCGACTAGTTATACTATTAACTTTTTCTCAGGCGGAACGTGTGCTCCAGGCAGACTGTACAGACACAGACATACCAGGCGGTCACTGCAACCACAGTCTACACAGCCACAACTACAAGCTGCGGTTGGTTTGGCTGGTGGAGATGCTCTTCGTCACGGTAAGCAAAAAGTTTGTAACACTGAAGTAGAGCGATATTGGCAACAACATACTAAGAAATATCGATGCAAAAAATTATAACATGTAATGTGCAGTGTCTACTAAAAAGAATTTCACGTTGGCTTTTTTCACTTTAACTTGTACTACCTTACCTATTTGCTGACACCTTGCGCCGTCACAATAACTCCACGATGCACAGAGTCAATCCACAACTGCCGCCGCTATAAGACCCGTTAATGGTTTACAGCCATTGTGTCCAAGACTCTAAGAGATACAGGCACTCGTCATCTTACACGCTTCCAGTTATTCTCCAAGACCGGAAGAAGAAAATGGGGTACGCTGATATTCACTCGCACAATACCAGATATGCCTCAAATCTTAATTTTCATGTGCCACGTATAAGGTCAATTATGGCAAAGACACATTGAAGTTTGCCATAACCAAAATCTGGGAAGAGATTCCTACTAGCATGAAAACATGTGCACTCAGCTACTACCAGTTCAAAAAACAATACAGTCAAACGAATAGTAGTTTCACAGTAGCGTCCATATTTGCTATGGCATCTATCGCACATAATAAGTAATTTCATTTATAATACAGCGGTGTGTGGGACAAAAGCCAAGCTCCTCCATCTGACCACCGTACAATTTCTATCAAAGTCACTTATTCCTTTCTTTTCTTTTCTCTCTTATTTCTTATTTTATTCCTACGTTACTATATACAGTGGAAATATTGTAGATAACTGTGAATAAACTGAACTGAACTGAACTTCCATAAAGGGTGTAGTTGCTCTCACCTGAGGCTGTAAAGGTGATTTAACACAAGTGGTTCCCCAAAGAATCACATACGAATTGAAACACGTGTTATATCTTACTTCATAATTTTGTTTTATCTTGAGTTGGATTCCATTTAAAATTATATTTAGATTGAACTAAATAGACACTCTAAGGTAGTACATGAATTAAACGGCGGTCAATTCAATGTTGATCTTTTTAAATTTCATTTCCTGGACTCAAATCTCGCCCTAACCGCCAGGGGGTATCGGTACGTTTGTCGTTATAGTAGTGCCGACTTCAGTTTCTAAGCCTCGCTTGTAAACAGCTGACGCCAAGTTTTTGCCTCCTGCCAGAGAGGATTTATATAACCTTGCTATGCTTCTTTGATTCCTTTTTATTTGCTCCGTCCAGCCAGCCTTTGTATTATACATTGTAAACACTACCGAGGATTATTACCCCTGCTACGGTTTTGATTTGCATCGGTAACAGTTTATTAGCCTTGTTTTAACCTCACCTCGTTCTTTTCCTTGTGTTCCTTGAAAGACCAAGAACAGCCTACCGCTCTGTTCAGAGAACAAGAATCATCTCTGTGACAGTCATCTTTTGCTGTAGTGGATGGCAGAAAGCTTATTCCTGGTCAAGAACATGTGAAAAAGGTACATTCAAGAGACTCTGACTTGCCACAATAGGGACCCTAGCCAACTGAGGCGATTTTGAGCGAAGCACATCAGCCGGAAGAGGACGTTTTGTTTTTTCGGCAGTAGTTTTGCCAAGTTTTCAAGCAAATTACCTCTATAAGAGAATTGGCACTTAGCGATACAAATTTGGTGGCGTCAAGGCATAGGACTCGCCTCTGGTTGTAACTTGCCATGAGGCGTTCTTTTTGCGAGAAAAGTGCGTATTTCGTAGGACTGATAAAGGGGAAAAATTACTTTTCGCCTCCCATATAAAAAGCCTGATCGCAGGTTATTCGACCTGTAGAAGTGTGTGGCTGAAAAACGCCCTTGCTCATAGTTGGCATGGTGGAATCGCTTGTTTGGTTCATGTTTTTGCGAACGTGACGGTGCACAACGTTCAATAGCATTCCTTCCTATAAAAACTCCTCCATTCCGTCATAATCGATCTGTGAACAAAAGAACAAAGGACAGTGCACCGTCAGGGAGTGCCGAATGATAAATTCACAACTGCGCTGTTGTTTTTATCAGCTTTGATGTTTGTCGTCTTTCGCAACACCAGACCCCCCTTCTACTACCTATTCTCAGATTATTAGTTGTCCATAATCGTGTTAACCACTCAATATGAAAGCCCCAAATTCTCCTAACTGAATGATGAAAATCTTTATTGAGGATGGTAGCGTCACTTAAGCCAGTGATTTACAGGAGGGTCCTCTTAGACTAAAATCACTAATAAAAATAATAATCATTATTTACAAGTAAAAGGTTTACAAAATTTACATGATGAAAGTTTAAAAACATGGTACAGGTTCTAAAAAATGAGATGTAAATCAACAAATGAAAACTAAAACTACATTTAGGGGGTGTTTGCATGAGAAAACTCGCACCGAAGCCAGTTTCATACCGGGATGGCTTTTTGATTTCGTATCGCGTTTACACGATGACTGGGTCATTTCATATCTCGTTATTTAAAGGTACACTTCATGTTAAAATGCATGTGTGATTCAAAATCGCAAGCATTACGCATGCGCTACCTGTTCCAGTCTACCGGCAGACTGATTTCACACCGAAACGGGTGGTCGTTTCGCGTTCACATGATACCGCTGCGAGATTTCGTACCGGAGTGAAATTCTGGCCCTGGTACAAAAACCGGGGTGAACTCACGCCGGGGTGATTCGCGCCGGCATGACGTACATTTTGTGGTGGTATCATGTAAAAAAATAAAGAGCCATGAGAGGGAACCAGAGTGAACTCGCTCCGGGGCGAAAGTCTCCCCGGCGTCATGTAAACACCCCTTTAACAACGTACAAGTAATAACACTCAAGCGGGTAGTAAGTATTTACTTATTTATTTTCCAGCATTATGTTTTCTATAAATGAAGGCTGTAGTGTCTACAGAAACTGAGGTGCTGCATTGGTCGCGGAGTGAAACAAAAAACTTTGGTTTTCTCAACTAAGTCGATACAGTCAATTTACCGTCTTAAAAAGGGTGAAAAATTAACGCTTCTAACGCAAGCTGTTAGTCAGAGCAAAATATTTTACGGAGGGTAAGCGCTCAATGTAACCCCCTGGAAGAGCCTACCTTCAAATGTACGATACAGGAATATGTGCCGCGGGATCCCGCGGGATGGGGTATGGTCTATTAGTTACTCAGTCCTTAAAAGGTGTCGATTTTAATTTAGAGATCCTAATTATGTTGTAATGAATAATTTAAAGGATAATCTTCTGCTTAATCCAGGATTATAAACTAAATATTAACAAATGATTTGCTTAAACATTTCCTTTTCTTTTCCGCATATCAGCGATATGTTCTCAAGGATGTCACTCTAGTCACGGGACCTGTGTTGCACCCGATAACTGCCAGTGTCAACCCGGTTGGACTGGTAACAACTGTGCGCAAGGTATTCAGACTTTCCCACTTGTTGCCTTATGTCGAGAAATCTACATGACTCGGACCCATTTACATCATATTACTCCCAATTATTTGCAATTTTCATATGGCATCATGTTTCGCAGAATAGGACAATTGCACGATGACGTCATCTTACTTCAACTACCAGAATGCTTTGGTTTGTTGTTTTCTAGTGCAAATTAACGCTATTTTTCTTTAACCCTCAACGGGATTGACACATTTAAATAAGAAAGCAAAAACGAAATGAATTCTGGTAGTTGTAGTCAAATGTCGTCATCGTGAAAATGGCCTATTGATTGCGCTTAGGTGAGGTAGGGGCTTGGGAACACTTCGTCTATCACGCCAAACGGATGAGTCTCATAAGCTTTATCGGCCATGACTTACGGCAAGACCTCAATCTTGTTCATATCGGTAAAACACTGAGACGAAAATGATTTTTTACACGTTTTTCATTACCCACGAGTTACTTCTTCATTACTTCTTCACCATTATCATCATGGTTATCATTTCCTTAGTTAACCCGTTCTGTTTATCCATTTTCACGTTTTCTCTTCACTTTTCCCCTAAATTTCATTTGTTGATCACGTGATTAGTCACTTACTTTCTTATACTCTTTTACCTGTCGTATCCAAGGATGTGCACAATATTGCATTCATTGCCTAAAAAAGAGATCGCCAGTTTAAATTCAAGTGGCTGATTTTGTTAAGTTTAAATGCAGTTTTTTTCGCTCCATAGACTTCGATGAATGTACTGGAAACAACGGTGGATGCGATCAAGTGTGCACTAACACACAGGGTTCTTATCAGTGCAGTTGCAATCCTGGATACACTAAAAGTGGTCATCGATGCCATGGTATATTCATAATTGTTATCTTTTTTATAACTGGCAGATCGCTATATATCTTACTAGCTTCAATTTCAACACTCGCAAATCTGAAAAGAATTCCCTTTCTGCAACATCTAAATCTACATATACATTTCAAATTTTCTTTTTCTGCATAAGCAATACTCCGGTATTTTTCTTAGCCCTTCATAATACGAGTTACACACACGAATACAATAAATGCGATTCTATGCCAGCAAATTAAGTTCTAGGCATCCGAAACATTGAAAGCGTTTGCCTTAATTGTTCAAGGAAGTAAAGGCCAACTCAGTAAAACTATTTATCAAACATAACGCAGTCTTATTGATCAGCGTAAAGTACCTGTAATCTGGGACGCAGTCACCCTCTTTCCCAGATTCTCTTCTTTCCTTGGCAACGAGGCTCGGATGCGTCACTTTTCATACCCTGGGAACAAGGCTGGCATGTAGTGATATAGTGTCTTATACAGTGATACAGTGCCTTCTCTAAATAGAGTTACAAAATGCAGCATAACATGGTCTGGTACAGGCCAAGGGTTTCAGTGGCACACGCCATTAAAAATTCATGGAGTACCCCACCCGGGTCTTTACATCGAGGCGAATTACTTTCTTTTATGACTATTGTTCATTTCCTCCCAGATATCAACGAGTGCCTGACAATAGTTCCCAGTCCCTGCAGTTGCGGTGTAAGCGGCGAGCCTTGTGGTGCAAACTGTATCAACCTTGTGCCCAGCTTCACGTGTTCCTGTGCACCAGGATTCCAACTTAGAATTGGTGAAACAATTTGTGACGGTAAAAACTACTACCTTCTTTTGAGAAGAAAGTTTTTTTCTATGTTGAATGTGTTAGGGGTGTCAATAAATGTCTTCTTTTATTTTGATATCATGTCTAATATTAGTCTCTATCAATTTCCAGCTTCCGAATCTTACTGCAATTTTTTTTTTTTTTGTCACTAAATAGTAAGAGGTCAGTGTGTAAAAAAATACTTGAATTTGCGGCTTCCCAATCTCGGTTCACCTTTCGAAAAAAAAAACATTCTGTCTCTGAATTTACTCTTCAGATATCAACGAATGTTTAACTGGGAATGGAGGATGCGAACAGATTTGTAACAACTTTCCAGGGAAATTCTCTTGTGGATGTTATATGGGCTTTCGCCTGACGACCAGTAATGGAAGCCGATGCGAAGGTAAAGAAAAATGGAAAGACTTAAAAGTTGCATTATGAGTAATGTGAAGTCTCTCAGTCCCTGAAATGACCTACTAGGAAATGAATTGATGAAAATTTGATTATCTCTGTCAAAAATTGATTGGAGAGATTATGGCTTCCTGACGTGTCCAGTACAACTAGTAAGCATAAAATGGCCGGTGACCGCATAACTGGAAACAAGAAGCTTTTGATTAAAAAGAAATCAAAATCCCTTGATCATGCTTTCGATTTCCGCTGACTGAAGTTGTTGTTGAAGTTCTCATTCGCAACGCTTTTAAATAATGTGTTTGTCTTGTGCCATTTACGATATTTTTTTAAACTGGTCATGTAATAATGTCTCAAGGGAAATATATCTTTCTTTTATTAATGTCGTAAAACCTAAAATATTCATTTTAGTCAAAGCAAGCACTGCGCCAATAAGAAATACTTACCGCCTTATCGATTCCTGTCAATGCTCTAGACTCGAAAACAAATTATTCATGTAAATACAGGGTGCCTGGTAATTGGTCAAAAAGGCTACGCCCTGTTCGGTGGTGCCGATTATTGGCACCCAATGAAATGTATATTTTAAAATCTCCCGTAAACGTTTCATATCCAGTATGCCTTTGCAGAAGTATCATTATAATCAGCGTATTTGTTTCACCTGCAGACATTGATGAATGCTTGTCCAATAACGGGTTTTGCGCTCAACAGTGCATCAATACTAGAGGCTCGTATTTATGCCGTTGCAATGTTGGATTCTTTTTGGATTCAAATGGCAGAACTTGCTCAGGTAAATGTAAATACTCTTTCTCAAGATGACGTTATTTGACTAAAGTAGCCTATTAAACCTTATTTCGCTTGCTGCTCCTTATCTACATTGATAGAGTAGTCCTAATGAATTAAACAAGAGCCACTGTGGCGTTTGTCTCGGGCACAATTTGACGAGAGGGATGTTATTGTTATTGGTTCAAAATTAATAAAAGATAAAAGGAAAGAGATTGGCAAAAGTGTATTTCAGCATCTTTCATTTAAAATAAGTCAAACAAAAGGAAAGTAACAATACTCAAGTTGTTCTTTAGATAAACTGTAGGTGGAATGGGCTTTAGACTTTGTAGGTGTATCCAATACTGACTAGACGTACAGTTCTTCTATAATATAAAAGAATAATAGATTAGAGGTAGTCAACACAAACTGTGACATTGCAAACAGTATAACTATCCATCGTCAAGTGAAACTTTTTAATGTCTATTTGTTGACGTCGGGTACCGTGTGGCTTTGACTAGACCAATTTGTTCCCCCGACCCCTCCCACCAACAAGTTTACTTATTTTAGCCTCGCTATGGGTCTGACTCTTTTTTTTTAGCTACGTAGTAGAGGAGTAATCTATTCTGACAGCCCTACTTGTTTGGCCTAAAAGGTGATGTAAATGAATCTCTAGTCTTGCGCTTTCCAAACTTATATCAATTATTATGGGCTCATACTATATCTTTATGATCACTAAACGTTGTAAAAGGGAACGTGGGGGGTACCCCTCGTTTAAAGCTATACAATCAATGAATGGCACAAAGAAGTCACCCGATTTGGATTTCAGATCATGATGAGTGTATGTCCAGTCATCATGGATGTCAGCATCGGTGCAACAATTTTCACGGAAGCTTTTCCTGTTCGTGTTTTTCTGGATATGCAATAAACAGAGACAACAAGACTTGTTCAGGTATGCGTTCGAGAAAGTGAGTCTTCTTACTGTAGCAAAATCCTATTTCTATTGATTTTTATGGAGTATTTCTTACATAACTAGTAAAGACGCCGACTTCTACTCACTATTTCTGAACTGATAAACTAAGCTAGTACGTTAGCTAATGATACTGAGTGAAAGGCAATGGAATTCTTGCATGATTTTAGTCATAGTTTATAAACGTTATCTCTACAAAAAGCCAGGTACATCAATAATTTGGTGCAAAAAATTGCAAAATGGGCCGATAGCAGAACCTGTAGAATAATATCACGTTTGGGTTCAACAGCTTTGTCAAGAACAGAGTTAAATTGGGCCATTCTGGATGCCTTTTCAAGCCCACCTGCATATGGTAATCAGTAACAGATAAGTAAAATTAACGTACTTTACTTCTTTCAGACGTGAATGAGTGTGCTCCAGTGTATGTGGCCAGCCTGAACAGAACTATTATTCCTGCTGGATGTGATCAACTTTGCCACAACACACAAGGGAATTACACCTGCAGTTGTAACCATGGATACCGTCTGCTCTACGATGGAAAACGATGCCGAGGTATTATTTAAGACATTTGTAAACCCCATAACGCCTCTGTTTTTCATTTAACTGGTCAATCTCCAGCAGTTAATTGCTGTGATCTTTGAACACAAACAACTTTAATTTTTGATCAACACAGATGTAGACGAATGTTTCTCAGGAAGCCACTCTTGTCAGCACATTTGCCACAACACCCCTGGATCTTATGGTTGCTCGTGTTTGTCCGGATACAGACTTAAACCAGATATGAGAACCTGTGAAGGTGAAGGCCTTAACGTTTTCTTTCTGATTTTGAATAAAATATAATCTTAAATGCCCCGTGACGCTTACACATTGCCTGCTTAGTATAACCAACCGTAACACACTGCGCGAAACGGGGAAGTAAATATCTACAACCGACACCCAGGGTCAATGTCAGGTATGTGTGTGTAATGTGGGGTGGGCGTGTGATGTTGAAAAAAGCGCCACAAACGCCAAAATTGTCCCAAGACTTTTATCAGGATTGTAACATTCTCACAGGCATTCGTTACCAAAAGTGCAATGCCTTTTGCTAACAAATGATCCAACCTAATGCTGAAACGCACGTAGGGGTCGCCCAAAGTAAGGGAATCCAAGATTGGATTCTGGATTCTCTGTCAGTGGAACTTGGATTTAGGATTTCAATCGACAGGATTCCATTTGGATTCCAATCGTCAGGATCCTTTGAGCTATATACCGGATTCCAAAGCCAAGAACTCATTCCAGATTCCATAAGAAAAGTTTTCCCGGATTCCAGATTCCACAAGCAATATTTTCCCGGATTCCGGAATCCGGATTCCCTTACATTGGGCAATAGAGAAAACCATTCCTCGTCTAAGCAGCCAGTCCAAGGGCCTAAAAAACACTCTCTCCTGATTTCTAACACTAGGCATTTGTAACATTACTCCTTACTTTTTTTTGAGAAGGGCTTCCTTGCGAGGCTATCAAGGCCCCACCTAACGGACACATGATATGTAGCGGCTTGGTTACCAACGAGACATGTTTGTTTTCCTGCAATGATGGCTATGAAATGCAAGGCTCTGAAAGTCGAACCTGCCTGAATTCTGCAGAATGGGACGGTGATGAAACATTTTGCAAAGGTGAGCAAAGATGTGGTCTCTGTAAAACTCATCAGTAGTGAAACTGTTGTTTACAGTCTATATTGTTAAATAACGAGATAAAGCCATCAGAAGTTAAGCTTTTTTTAGCCATATCGGGCTGGAAAATAAGAGCGTTACTCCCGATTAGGTCATTGTCGTGCAATGTTACCAAACAATTTTCTCTCACCTCACTCTTGTTTTTATTACCCGTGCACAGTGAAAAGTTGTGGTCGCCTAGACCTTCCAGCTAGAGGACAAGTGTACCTTCCTTGTTACTCCACATTTGGCTCAAGATGTACGCTTGGCTGTATGGATGGCTACTTTGGCGTTGGTAGTAATCTTGCTACTTGTAGCCTGACTAATTCAACCGAAGTTAAGTGGGACAGAGGAAACTTTACGTGCGAAGGTTAGTATTGTTAAAGTTTCAGTAAGTTATGTGATATCATTCCAGACACGAAAACTAACCCTGTCCATTTGAATCCTTATATCAAAAAAAAGTGTTAAAGCGTATCCTTTTCATACCATTAAAAAATATTATCCGCTTTATATCTGAGTCAAGACAAGATGTGCATCTGCCTCTACAACGCAACCTGATGGTGGTTAAACAAGAATTAACTGTTGAAAATTAAGACAAGTGCCTTAACGCTTTCACTGCATTGACAATTATTCTGCTTCTTTACTCTACTATGTTTCTGTTGTTTCAAAACATGGAGATGCGAGCGTTTTGGAGAGTAGTTTAGTTTAGAAATTATGTTTTTACGTCCATCCCTTCAATAAAGTGTAAGGATAAAAAAATAAATAAAAAGAAGAGACACTTGACAATTTCTATTTTATTTCAAAAGAAAGGATAGCCAACTTCATACTTCCTTTTTTCTCAGAGATAATCCTCTGCAAACCTAATCCTTGTCGTCATGGTGGCCAGTGCATAGTTATCAGTTCAAGACAATTTTCTTGTGATTGTGAGCAGACTGGATATGAGGGCAACCTGTGTGAAAGGGGCGTTGTAACGCCTCCTGATTTCCCCAAACTGATTCCTGGTCATCCTTCGGACAAACTGGAGATGGGCGCAAAGCCAGAAAATTCATTGACAGTCAATTTAAACCCCACCATAAACTTGACCATTCAGCCTGAGAAGTTGATCATTCAGCACCCGGCATCAAAGGCAGAGTTTCAAATAACGGGTTACAATTCTGCGGTTGGAATGGTGACGTATAGTCTCGATGGAGTGAACAAGTATGATTTCACGGCTCCACGCAAAAGCGTTGTATTTGTAGGCCGCAACGTCTCAAGTCAGGATAGTGTTTACACCAGGCTTGGTTTGTTAGCGGGCGAGTTACCAGTTGGATGTCAACGGATGGACATAAAGAAATTCCGAGCATGTGATTTCAAAATAGCTTTTCATGCAAACTCCAACATATCACCTCCAACTTTAATTGAATCCGGTCCAGTCCACATTATAACATCTAACAACAGGACGATCCCTCTTAGCATAGTAGGTTATGACTTTTCTTCGCCACTTCCATTAGAAAAAGATATAATGGAAAGATTGATTGGGCTCACAAGCATATCAGATCGATGGCAAGTTAGCAACCAAAGGCCGGATTGTTACAATATCGGATTAACAGGAAAAGATCTCATTGAAATTATCCAGAAAGATGCCTTCTCGAAGTCTTTTCTGAGATTCTTAACGGATCAATTGCCGTTGTGGTTAAGATTTCGGGTTAGAGAGGAAAGTAACCTGTTCGACATAGGAAACATACAGTCCAACCTTTTTCTAACAACAGATGCCCACCTCACCTACCCAATCTGCAAATTTCCCGTCAGCATACAAACCGCGTTGGTCCTTTCTCATCCAACGGTGAATTTCAACATCTCAGTTGAAAACAGTCACCTTTCGTTGACCAGCAAAGGATCATGTTTCGCAGCTGACATATGTGAACCAGGGGTTTTTCTAACGTTATCCCAACGGGCAAGGAAAAAATTTGCAACCATGCCATTTATGCAAGACCTAACTTTGGGAGGATGGGAACTTCTGGTGTCTTCCTTTGGTTTCACAACTCCACGAAGATACAACAGGTCTGTAAGCAGTGTACCAAACGGCCACTTGGTTGGAAATTTCTCTGATTTTTATTATAACTGGTGGTGGCAAGGAAGTGCAAACATCGATCTAAATAACGAAGATCAGGCTGTAAATATGAAAATGAGTGGAGAAGCCTTTGCTTTCACAGAAAACTTAGATGCCGTAAGTATAGCGTTTTGCTGAGCTGTTAGCTTTAAGCAAAACACAACCTCCACCTTTCTTTTATTACTTTTAAATTTGCTGCAGCAATTTCCATAGGCTGTTAAAAAGCTCTATGGACATGATAGCTGTACCTCTCCGGTCTATATCACGATCGTAAACAAACCCCTTTTTTTCATTGTCTTCTCTCGTAGGTATTTACCAGTTATTTCTCGCAGCCAATGGGATTTGTCTTCCATGGATCAGTTGAGTTTAACATCACCCTTCACAGCCTTGGAGAAGTATTTCCTTTAACCTTTTACTCTAGCGACGTTATTGGGAAAGCAACAATTGGAGGTGAGAAATGTTCTGTTGGTAAGCTATGGTAGTATGAATTTATTCTGTGAGGAAAATCACTTCGTAAATGACAGACTAGTATCTCATTGCTGTTTTTCTTCGCATCACTTGACTACTGCTTCTATTGTAGTAGATCTGGTGATGATGACTAAATAACCATATTTGGTCCGTACAGGATACCCACAAGACTTACTAGTTTTAGATTAAATAATTTTCTAAGATAAAAAAAGCAAGAAATATATCAACTAGTTTGTAAGTCTACTGAAAATTTTGTTAACAGTACATGTTTTAAATTATCAATATATGAAAAACATATATGTGAACTGCGGAGTGAAGAATTATAAGTAGAAAGATCATCGCAGTTATGTACGCAACCAATACTCTACCAATTAAGCTAACAAGCCAACTGGGAGCAGGTTGTTGAATTGGTTCGTTATAAACCCGTGAAAGGATGATGATGAAATTATGAATATATGAAATCATATATGTCCGTTCCTGCTCCCAGTTGGCTTGTCAGCTTAATTGGTAGAGCACTGCACCGGTGTCGCAGAGGTCAAGGGTTCGTATCCCCTACAAGCCTGAGTTTTTTTCAGGCTTTCTTTTCGCAACTGCATAAGCTGCGTTATTATATAGCTGAGTCTGTTTTCGCCATGAGATTGGTCAATTTGCGGTCCGTAACTTGCTATACGGACCAAACTTTCAACGAAAATGCTCATTTCGGAGCTCTAAATCTCTTTACCTCGGAAAAAAGGTTGAAATTAAGTTACAAGACGTCTATCAACCTTGAGGACTTAGATTTTGACTTTGTCCTTCAACATTTTAAACTGTGTTTATTTGTGAACGAAGGCAGTGAAGAAACTAACTCGTAATCTTATCCGCGAAGACGATTCTGGACAGTGTTTGAAAATTTTATCGTAGTACACAGTTAAGAAGACGAAAATCGACTGGCAGAGATTCCAGATGTTTTGCCTAAGAGAAAATGAGTAATTCCTTCGACAAATATGATAACAAACAGGCCCGCACCCGATCATCTTGATGAGCTTCTTTGTCATTTGCAGTGTTTTTCCAAAGACCAACGAAAGAAAGATAGAAGCGACTCCGAGCCAGACACAATGTCCAGTTTTCAAAAGACTCCAGCGTCACGTTGGCGAGTGAATATTTAAGGGGTGGCGAATGGTACCACGAAAAACATGGGTCTCGGAAAATTTTGGCAGGATCTCGAAATCTCGGAAGCGTTTTTGATAAGTCTCGAAGTCTCGTTTTTGCATGGTTTGTTTTTCCTTTATTTGAGTCTCGAAACTTTTCACCAAAGAGTCTCGGGCTCGGATTTCTAAGTAGGATCTCGGCGTCTCGGCGAGTCTCGGATTTTACCATTCGCCACCCCTTATTTACAATGCTCCTAGTTTTGACCGAATATACTTAAAAATATGTCTGTAAACCCTGAGGACTGGGATGTTGACTTTGCCTTTCCAGATTTTAACCTAGCTTTGTTTGAACGAAAACGAAGCTGGCATAGAAACTGAATCGTAACCTTTCCTTCGAAGAAAATATGGTCCGTGTTTGAAAATTTTAACGCACATCACGCTTGAAGACGAGAATGAACTGGCAGAAATTCGAGAGGTTTTCCCAGAAAAATTAACTAGCGAATCCTTCGACAATGACAGCAAACTTACCTTGAAAAGCTTCTTTGCCTTTTTCAATGTTTTTTTACAAGGACCAACGGAGGAAAGATGGAAATGTCTTCGAGAAAGACACAGTGCCCGATTTCCAAAATACTCCAGCGTTACATTAAAGAGCTAAAACTTACAGCGCTCTTAGTTTTGACCAAATATACTTCTCAATTTGTTTTCACTTTCTCGGAAACCCTCTGTTGTGTGCTATTGTTTTCGTGATCCAATAAAAAGTTTCTTCCTTGACGCCTGTCAAATGATTGTCAAATCGCGCGTCCTGCACTTGTTTCCGGTCCCCTAAACTGGAAAAAGCCATATAATAAACATCTTATTAGCCTCGTTTTTTCGGTCCGTAGTGTATATTACGGATCCTCGTTTTTTTCCATCGATTTATGGCCCGCGCGCTTCGCGCTTGGGCCATAAATCGATGGGAAAAAACTCTGTCCGTAATTTACAGTACGGACCGAAAACTCGGCTAATAAGACGTATATATAACAGCAATGATCTTCCTTCTAATAGTACATGTTTTCTCTTTCGATGTCGCAGGAATCACGTTATTGTCAACAGGTTTCAGTGATGATTGCCGAGTGCCTCAGGGATTCGTTTTCGCTGTTGAACAATCCTCAAAACTTTTCAGAGCAAGTCCCTTGGCTTATATTATCAGGCCCGATAGTGGACTGAAATATCTGCAGATCTACTATTCAGTGACTGGTGGTGACGTTATCTCAGCACAGGACAATAACAACAACCTGAGGTTTGTGGAATGGCAGGCACAAGAAATTAAACGAACTCTCCTTGATGTTGGAAGAACTGTACCTCAACTGCAATCCAACACAAAGAGGTGGGAGGCAGTGGCAGACGAGATGTTAGCTGATGTGACCAAAGCTCGAAACCTTCTGTCCTCAGCTTCTGGTTGGCTAGAGCTGAAAGTACTTGTGAAGCAGCTGGACGACGACCTTGATATCATATCTCGAGCGTTTGACCTTTTCATAGCTAAGTTGCAGCCCTACAGTAATCAAACAAGTATCAACAGTTTTATATATCGTTTCAGTAAATTAAGGGCAGACCTCCCTAAGGCTATCTCCCTTTCTTTCGCAAAGTCTGCTATTCAGCAGAACTTTATGGGTTTGCGATTTCTTTTGACTGCTAAAATATGCCACAAAGAACTCTGCTTTGCAAACATAGATTCAAGAATCTGGTCCCTGCATGGCAACGACTGTCACACCAACCCATCAAGACAAGAAGCTGGTTTACTTGTTGAAGGAACTGCTCTGAATACTATCTCTCTGGGTAGCCTAATAACACTTCCAGCCGGTGGGACGTTGAAAATGTTGCTATCGCGTGATCGTGACCTTGTTTCCACAACCTTTGAGGGTGTTGTTCACCTACTTGGAATGAAGAAAAATGCAATGGTAAAAATTACTGGCCATGAGTTATCCTTTGTCATTTCAGGCGATATGTTTGGAGAGTTTGACGCACTGTTAAATGTCACAGCTCAAATTGATAACGTTGTTGCCTGGGATTCCATAGTCTTTAGAGTGGAAGGCAAGGTGAATAGGTCGTCACATCTCCATTCGCTTCTTGAAAACATGATAAAAAATGAAACTAGTATGGCAGCGAGAGATGCATCACAAAGATTAGCGTACTCTCATTCAGCATACATTGATGCAAAAAGAAAAGCAGACTTCGTCAAAGCCGTCCTAAAGTCAAAACAGTCTGTTGTGGACAAACTGAAGGTGTCGAAAGAAAAAGCTGCTGAGGAGCTCCGTCTTGCACGTCTAAAATACCATCTTGCTAAACTACGATTTAATACCACCTTCTATTTTAGCGAGAACGTCCGAGGCTACATTTGTGAGATACAAGAGTGTAATTACACTTGTTTAAATGGCTGCGTCACTCCGGACCTTTGCCAGGATCCCGTAAATATAACTTATCTTGAGCGGCATTGCAACACCGTTGACAAACCCATAACAATTAACGTTATCGAGAAGGAGATTGAAAAACGCAGTTTTACAGTTCCTACATATCAAACCGTCTACACTGGAAACTGTAGGTCTGGCATCTCCATAAAAGCTGTTATCAAATATGCTCGAAAGGGGGCTCAAATTGGAAAAACAATTGGAACGGTGTTGAAGGGCCCAGTTGGTGGTGCTGTAGGTTTTGTTGTTGGAGGTATAATAGGAGGCATCATTGGAGTTTTCGAGAAGTCAATATTTGGTTGTTCTAATACTTACGAAAAAGTGCCAGCTGAACCTCAAATTGTGGAGTACGACCACAAAATATATAAAGTGAAATCAGTGGAGCAGATCATTAAGGAAGTGAAATGCAATGGTCACACAAAGAGGGCAAAGCCAGGTGGATACGGACCGCCATACCAATGCTGTAAGCAACATGGTTGTCAAACTAAAGTAATGAACCCCAAGTGCATCTTAGACAACGAGGAATGTCTTCTATCCATGACAGAACTTAAGTTCACGCTGGATGCTCTGAATGAAACACTGCAATCGGAATTCTTGTCTTTAAGATCCTCTGTGGAGAGGGTCAAAGAAGCGACGTTTTCTTTCGAAAAAGCCAGAGTCCTTCATAAGAACGCTTTTTCTCAGCTGAAACAAATAGAAGCACACATGAAACAAAAACTTTCGGTTGTGGAGATCACAAATGGTTCAATGATTCACACTCGACGGATTGTTGACTTTGGGTTGAAAATAGCGAAGGCTATGAATTCTTCGGATAATGGGAACGTTGTAGACGTTGGCGACCTGCACTTTTCTCTTTCCGTGGTATCTGGGGACGCCAAAAAGATTGTTGTGCAAAGTAATGCAAGCACACTCGGTAGCAAACAAGTGCCAGTCCGCTTTCTTCTTGATTTCGACCAAATACAACGTTCAATTTCTTCGGCATCCAAGAACATTATTGTCGACTTATTTGGTGGAAAACACGCAAGAAAAAAGCGATCAGCTGCAGAAGACTCAGGAGGTTCTACACATTCTGTGCATTCGAGCTTTATGGATTACCCATACGCGTGCCTTTTTGTCAACAATACAAACTTGTACTTCAGCTACATGTTCAAATCTTTGCATACCCTTATTTCTTCAGTCAAAGGATTAAACCAAGACCTGACGTTTGGAATACACGACCTTGAGCTCCTATCCCAGAAAATGAATGCTACCGGTTCTTTTTCGAATGCCTCAAAAACAGCAAATAACTACAGCAAAGAATATCTAAACGGCTCTTTCGTAACAGGATTCCTAGAAGTCATTCAGGTGTTAAAAGACGAGAATATCAAGCTGATGAATGGTTCTTCTCAATCTTGGAATGACACTTTTGAGGCTTGGAGAGCTTCCCTGGAGGTATACACTTTAGAAAAGGGCTTTGAAGAGTGCTCTGGCACTCAAGACTGCATAAAATACTTTTTCGAGGGAGCAAAGGAATTTTATGAGTTCGAAAGCAGTCAGAGGGCACTTGAGATTAAAGATGCCCTGCCTCGACTTGAAATCGTGATTCAGACATTAACAACTAAAGCCCTGAGTATGGAGGAAGCAGAGCAGGCTCTCCTTCTCGCCGACCACTTGTTGAAAAAAACCCTTGATGACTCCGTTTTGTGTGGGGGATCACCAAGCATAACGTCTTCATCTCAAGGTGAAGTTATCATTTTCCCTGGAGATAGCCTTTCACTAAATTGTAGTGCAAAAACCGAGGAGATACTAACATATACTTGGCGACGAAATG
>JBBMOI010000013.1:32500-100000 GCA_038088405.1 Porites divaricata | reverse complement strand
AACAACTACGTACCTTTTGGATAGAAGTTTCTTTCCAGCATGGGCTTTGGCATGTGTGTAGTCGTTCACGTCGCTGTCACAAAACTACGCAAATGTTAGCTACGCAAACGACTCCTTGAATCCTTACGACCAAGGGGACAACCGAAGTGCTGAGAAAAATACCTCTCAAACTCGACGTATTTTGGCTACGAAGGTCAGGTAGCAGTGAAAATAGCAGTCAAGGAAGTTTTACTTTCTCTTCTCTCTCTTACGCGAATCTTTGCAGCGGACTGTCCAGCTGGTTCGTACAGTTCCCTAAACAGAACGTGCAGCTTATGTCCTCGTGGCACGTATCAACCTTCAAGAGGTCGGCAATCTTGCATTTCCTGCGGACCTAGCCTTACCACTCATTCAAGTGGAACAGTAAATAAAAAGCACTGTATAAGTAAGTCGATTAATCAGTTGTAATATTTCACGTAGCGGACGTCAAATACGTTGTACTTCAGGGTCCACATTTTCGGCTTCATAAACTTGCCTAGTCGGAGAGACAAAGAAAATAGCGACTTGAAAAAAAATCTCGTGGAGTGGTAGACATAGTGACATAGAGACTTTTTTCGTTTCTCATTTCAAACTTTTTAGGCCTAATTACAAAGAGCAGAGAAATAACTAGTACGTCATTCATAAGAAATTATTGCACGTCTTATTATGTTGCATTTGGATTATTTCTTTAATTTATTTCTCGAACCAACTAGGCTTTGAACTGTTAATACAGCCGAAAGTAAATAAGGGCCATTTACTTTCATCTTTATTTATTTATTTGTAACTTTTGTATTAACACAGGTATTGAATCGCCGTCTCCCTCCAGAATTATTGAAATAAAGGTAATGATTGCTTTTGTTCGTGTTTATCGCTTCTGCAGTGTGAAGTGAAAGGCGATGTTCCGCGCTTTCTGTCTTGTAATAAATTAGGTTGTTTCAATTCAAGTTGCGTGAATGAATACTTACTTCTGATTGGATGAAATTAAGTGCTGAAGGGTGCAGCGGTCCCTTTTTTCGCTCTTTAATGCGGCGGTTATTCGAGACGGCGCTCTTTAGATTAAGTACGCTTTGGATATGTCTCTATGAATGTGTTCTTTATTCTAAGCGATAATTCACTAGATTAACTGTTTCTTAGTGAAGTGTTTTGCTGTATTTCTACTGAATCATTTAATAATTTTATGTTCAGTTGTTCTTAACCGAAAAGCTGGTTTCGCCGGATATCATGAAGAACAAGGAAGAAATTCTGGAGCTGATCAAACAAGAATTGTCAAGATTTTTTGGTGTAAGAACGTTCTTTATTTCGAATTGAAAGTGTAAAGATATTTTTTGTTGGCTTAAAGAGCGTTTAAAATGTTATAGTTGACCACACCCTGTCACCCTCTGGTAAAACATAAGGTGCTTTCCAGTAACCCATCCTAAATAAAAAGAAACCACAGACTTTTAGAGGGAATCAGGAGCCCAAATCCCGATTATGGCTCCTGTTAGGATCTAAATTTCGTCTTCCCCTCCCCCATAGTAAAACATTTATGTTCCCATTTGTTTCATGCTGCATTCAACTTAGCCTGCGAATACAGCCGTTTCTCCTTGCTCCTCGCCACTAAGGACGTTTGACGAAGAGGAAAGTGTGCGACTCAATGACAGAAATTCCAGTACTGATGACGTGAAATCTGCCCGGAATCTGGTCAGGAGCTCTGATTGGTCGACATAGTGGTTACATTTTTTACGAATGACAGACAAAAGACAAAAGGCCACAAAGGTCAAATGTAAACATGATGAATCTACTACAAAACAGTCAATATTCTTAGAATATATTCTTCTTTAGAAAAGCCATCAGTAAGTTTGCTGGAGCTCGTTCGCAGAAGAACACAAAACGTTGCCATAATCGACCAGGAGAAACATAAAATCAAACAAACTTACATTTGCAACCCCATGACTTCCGGATTTATTATGTAAACATTGATTTACATCATTAGTATGGAATTTCTGTTGTCGCTGAGTCGCAGACGTTCCTAGGAGAAACGGCTGTATTACCAGGCTGCATTCAACTATCATACGAGAACAAAACTAAATGACTAACTTGGCAGAGATACAATTGAAGTTTTAATTTCTTTTACATCCGATAAAGAGTATTTACTCGCTTACTTCTTTTTTACAGAAAATGTTCTTAGCTAATGAAGTTATTTTTTTAGTTTTTAAATAAAATCAAATTTCCTGCAAAACATACACATACAATATTGAGTGGAATAAGGTATGAAAGAACACTTCTTGTACAGCTATTCTAACACGTTAGAAAATTTACGAGGATGTCATTTGCACTAATTATTGATATTACTGTATAACAACCAACATTTTAGGTCACGGCTCTTTTTGTTTATAGGAAAGGCAAAAGAGCGAGGGAGGTTAGGATTAGAATTGCTTATGTCTTTAAAAACTTAGGTAAATTATTCTTTTTCTTAAATCAGCAGGCAGATGTTGTTACTGAGAAAAAATCTGAAATGACTGTAACTAAATATGGAGCAGAGGTAGGCACCAGTTGAACGTTTTATCTAAACTTGGAGAGTTCAAAGCTGGCTATCAATTCAAAAATGCATTTTTTTTCTTTAGGTCTTTCTGTTTATAAATGCAGCAGATATCGATGAGGGCCGCTTACAAGAACTGAAGACCAAAGGGATTGTACTTGAATACCGCGGGCAAAAGGTATGAAAGCCAAAGGCATTGGAAAATATCGGTTAATTTATATGAAATAAAGTAAACTTTGAAAAAATAGAGCAAATTTTGATGAAATAGTAGAGCTAGAGCTTTCATTCACGTGTCGAAAAATTGTTACAATTGCCTTTTGTCCATCACAAGACTCAACCCGAGAAGGAATAAATTGATCGGAACTTACACCAAAAAAATGTAGCTGGCACTTGAAACGAAAATGTGACGCAATCGGGAATTATATTGACGAAGCAAACGTAGTATAGTAGGGACTGGTTAGGCCTTTTTGGGCAGAAATACCATAAAGAAGGGTAGCAATACATTAATGACAATTACGTCGTAGCCTTTTGTCTTTACAAAATAAATAAAATGCAATGGAATGTCATTTTAAAAAATAAGGTAATGTGCTATTTTTGGGCGGTTTAACCAGTTTAACAAGTGTTAGGTCGATGATTGTTTTGGGTAATGATTGGTTTACCAAAAAATAATTATAGCATTCATTGGTTGATTCATGTTTTCAAAGGAATCAGTGCTAACTGGCCTGTGATTTAATATCACTGAACCGTACCGCAATAATGCGAGATCTATCAGTTTCTGCCCCTTTCATTGTCCATTGATGTAACCAAATTGTTCCGCTTCTGGATCACTGCTTCTTGGCGTGCAAATCGTGCATATTAATGAGGGCGAAGGCACACTAGTTTTTGCTGATACTGAACGACATTTTTTACTTACCTCTCTCCCTTTTCTTCTACTCCACAATTTTTTTCCTCCAACACCACCACCACCACCATCACATTTCTATTGTTTTTTTTCCGAAATGTAAACTAACAAACTTTGCGTATTCTCCTTTTCAGATGTATTTTACTGGAACCTTAATGACGGAGGCTCCACCAGCGGTTTCTGATCCCACAAAAGAAGATTCTGGCGAATTTGAGGGCCAGGAAGACTCAGAGAGGTTACCATGGAAACTTCCCGTCATTATTGGTGGACCAGTCTTTATAGTCTTAAGTAAGCCGAGATTTCCTGAAGTATATATCCACTGCACCAGTGCGCCACCTTTGGGGGAAAAAGACATATTTTCAATGACTTGCACGTTATAAAAATGCAAAAATACAAAAATACAAAAATGAATTGCCTTGATTCGCAGACCAAAATTTAAAGCCACCAGGAAGCTCTTACAACGGACAATCTCCTAAAACGGCAGCCTTGGCAGCCTTGACGAGGCCCCACACAACTCGCTTACACTTTCCCGTTTTTGAGGGGTACGATTATTAATAGCCTTTTTACAAGACCAATTATTCATAATACGGGTAATCATTTTGGTGTATTAGCAAAGTTTAGTACGTATAAGCGAGCTAAGCTTCCCAAACAATCCATCTATTTCTAACGAACGTTCACGAAAACCCTTCTTGCTCGTACAGTGTCCCTAAATGGCCAACTCCGATCACGTACATATTTTCTGTTCTCTGAGGGTGTCCGCTGCAACTATATTTGTCTAAGTGGGCGCATTTTCCTCCATTGACACTTTCTGTCTTTCGCAATTTTTAAAACCTCTCAGGCATGTCAAGGCATGGGTCACCTCCTAATTTGCACAATTTGGCAAAGTGGCATTTGAAACGGATTGTTTTGATCAGTCGTCATGAAACTTGGCAAACAGTTTTAGTTCGGTGGCCTTAACAATATGTGACATATTCATTGTTGAAAAATTAGTCACGTGACCTGCAAATGATCGTTAACGTTCAAAGTTTTCAAATTAAAACGGGGGAAAGGAAATGGAAGAGCAGCAAATATTCTTAGGCACCTGTGTTTTTCCCATGGCCTGGATATTATGAAATAGCCCTGCATGTATGCCTAAGTGGAGCAAGGATTACGAAATAAGGAAAAACAGGTCACGTGACATAAAATATTTTAATAACTCTTAATAAAAATGCTTTAATCCACCTTGCAAGGCTAATTGACAAACCAGACAGTTTCGCTGACAATTTGATGACAAGTATTTTTAGGCTGAAGTTTAACAACCTCGCCCCGTTTCAGAAAACAGATTTTGTGACGTCATGGTCGAAGGAATGTCACGTGATGCTTGGGATAAATTTTCCAAAACTATTATAGTGACATATGTCTTATCATTTAAGCAATAGAAAACGTTTTCCGTGTTTGCATAGCCTGATATAAACACGAGAGGGGTTGGGAGAATTCTCCCAACCCCTCGAGTGTTTATATCAGGATATGCAAACACAGGAAAAAAGTGTTCTATTGCTTTTAAAAAATAACTTTCCTCAGAAAAAAGCAAAACTCTCTTGATTAAAGCATTGATTAAAAGAGAAATTCTTACCAGTCGCGAAATCTTGTACACGAAGCTTGTACGCGTAATCAGTCTTTGTTTTGCAAAAAAGATGTTTTCCAAAATACGGGTTTTTCTCGCTTAGAATGTCAGCTTAAGCGAAAAAAAATTGACACACGTTCTTTGTAACGATTTCCCAAGTTTCAGCCGACGAAGGAATGGGTAAATAAAGTAAACTTGTCGAGTTTTGAACTCGAAAACTTTTTCAAATTCGTGCTTGCGTGATTAGCGCGCGAAAAACAAAACATCTTGACGTCAAAACCATGTTTACATACTCTCATGCAAACACTCCTCTCGGCCAATCAGAGGGCGCGTACTATCTTAGTTATTTTATAAATCTTTGTGGAACCCTTTACTTCGATGCATTCTATGTGGGGGGGGGGGGGGGGGGGGTCCTTTTAGCCTTTCAACCCATGCCTTAACTCGCCTGAGCTGGGAAAGATCCTTAATTAAACATTCTCTCCTCCATGCCTTAAGAGGCACAGCAAAACAGATTTTGGCACTAATAAGTTGTAGAAAAAGGGAATTATTAATAATTCCTCGTTTCTCCTCTTTCTCAGTACTTTCGCCTAAAGTAACAGTAAAATTATACTGAAGTGGTTATATTCTTCGCAAAACCTATGTTTTGCTGCTGCCGAGTAGCCGTTCTCGATTACGCTAGCATTTTTTGGCATTATTTGGTTAAACAAGCATTTTTTTCACAATTTTCTGTAAAAAGAATTGCTAGCATTATTTAGCATTTTGTATAACTTCCATCTAGATTTCCGCACTCAAAAGAATTTTTATGCTAAATTTTAGAATTTAAAAACATTGGATGATTTGCTTTTGTGGTTGAGAAAAGGATTTCTGTAACTGAAGATGGAACTGACTTGAAAGATGTCTGGACCTAGCTGGTCACCGCTTAACTTTCAGAGCCTTTCACGCAAGATGGTGTCGGCCAGTGCCACGCCATCTTTTTGAAACATGCAGCTCATAGAAGGAAATGGACAACACAGACCAGTCTCTTCAACCTTCAACGATAGCTCGAGATCGATCTTTAGAATCAACAAGTGGAGAGTACAAGCGGAGAGGAAACAGCGATACAACGAAAGTCCCGTTACATGAGCGAGAGTCGTGTCACAGTACAACAGGCGCTAAGGACGTCAAACATTATTTAACTGTTTATCATTGAACAAGTTGTGGGTGTATCAGAAGTTTTATAAACAAACAATTAAGCACTTTAATTTAGTAGGGTGGACAAGTAGGAAAAATTCAACTGATTCTTCACATTGATAGGTGTTTGTGTTTTTTTTTTTGTCAGAGAGCGTTGAGACTTTGTCACTGTGCATGCAACCACGCTTGAAATGTAAAGAAATAAATTAAGACCATATATATGTTCAAAGATATTATTTACTTTAAATGTCAGATGGTAATAGAGGTTTTTTAATTTATCAGTTACAGTTCTTGTGGGTTTGGTCCTTTGGTGCAAGAGACGAAAGACGAGGAAATCAAAGCCTTCTTCTGCACCAGCATCGTTTCAGTTTGATAACCCTTCTTATGGAACAAACGAAAATCCTCCGGAGACAAAGGAGGATGATTACTTTTCAAGCATTCAGTCAGATAATGATCCTAGGTACGCTGAAGGTGAGAAGTACCCTGGACTACAAGAGAACGAATATGCATCGCTGGATGATTACAACATTTATGTCAATCTCAATCTGCAACCTTCTGTTGCAAGGCAGGCTACTTCTAAGGTTAACCCTGCATATGAGTGGAAATGAACTATTTACTTTCAAGCGAATCCCAAGGAGCTTTTTTAGCTTTTATTTTGCTTATTCATAGAGATTTTGCCATTGAGCATGCATGATTATCGCGTTTTGTTTTCTGTCTCTCGTGATAAGCACGGTCACGTGATTAATTTCTGTGAATGGCCTTTTGCGAGGACCGTATAGAAACGGAACTTACTTTTTTCACGGCAAAGAACCATTCACATGGTCTCTTGGTTATTCACCGTACATTTCAGTTTTTTTCAAAGTAAGGATAAGCTATAATATAGCAACCTTGGAAACCTTGAAAATCTTGGGACAGAATAATGAGAAAAACGAATCCCCTCTTAAATAAGTTTGCCTAAGAGTAATTTTTTCAGTGTTTTTTTAGTTCATAAGCAAAGGTTTAGTTTTACAGAAACAAGTGAAAAATAACGCGGATAAAAACGAACGACGTTCCGGTGTCATCTCGACGCCATTTTCAAGTTCAAAGTCATTGCTGATAAACTAACAAAAAACTTTTTGGATGATCATTAGCATATATGAAATACCCGGGATGAAATATGCAAAGTCACGCACAAAGTTTTGCTCAAATTGAGTCCGATTGGACATTTAGAGAAGGTGTTAGTTTCCTAATTAGAAACATTTCGTGCACTAAACAATCGAACTTATTGTTGCACTTCTTGTTTGTCAAGATCTTTCGGGACAGTAGAGTGTTTATCCTTATAATCTTATTATGTTTGCCAGTGGAGGAAGACATATGTGTTCAACCACACTATGGTATAAGTACCTTAGTGTATAATTGTAATTTCGTAAGGTTGTATTGTGATTTTTGTGGTGAATTTATTAAACTAAACTTTTTCTAACCTTTTGCGCGACACGACATCTAATATGCAATATGCACGATTTGCGCGCCAAGAATCAGTGAACCGGGGTTTTCATTTCTGCAATGGACAATGAAAGCGGAAGGAATTAGAACTTGCATAATTATGTTACGGTTCAGTGGTGTTAAGTCACGGGTGAGGTTGTACCTATTTCTTCGAAAAAATGAATCAAACAATGAATACTATTCTTAGTTTCTAGTCAACCAATCAAAACCAAGACATTCATCGACCTAAAACCTGTCAAACCACCTAAAGATAGCATATTACCTTATGTTGATGAAATTTCACCGCATCTTATTCATGATGTATAAGTTAGAGTTAGTTAAGGCATTCCTGCCCTCCTATTGGGTGTCCTGCCCCAAAAAGGCCTAACCAGTCCCTACTATACTACTTTAGCTTCGTCAATATAATTCCTGATCGAGCCACATTTTCGTTTCAAACGCCGGCAACAATTCATTGCTGTCTGTTCCAATCAATTTATTCCTTCTCGGGTTATTTCTTGTGATGGGAAAAAGTCAATTATTGCACTTTTCGATACATGAATGGAAGCGCTGGCCTCTTTATTTCAACAACACTTTTTTAGTTTTCATCAAAATTTACTGACATTTTCCAATGCCTTTGGCTTTCACACCTTTTTCCCGCGGTATTCAGTTACAATCCCTTTATACATCAGTTCTTGTAAGCGGCTCTTATCGATATCTGCTGCATTTATAAACCTAAAGAAAAAATGCATTATTATAAATTAATAACCAGCATTAAAAGTGCCAAGTTTACGTAAAACGTTCAAGTGAATAATCAAAAGACTAAATGTTTGTCCCTGCTCCATATTAAGTTATTAATAATTATTTTTGACCCCGGGAAACGGTGGAGGGAGGCGAATACAGTGCTCTCAACACTGCACCACCCTTGCTCACCCAAGATCACTCAACGTTTACAACGACCAATTCTGTTGTAACTTCGCACTCAGATGTGTATCAATCTATATCTAGGGTCGAGGTTACAGTCCTTGGTGCGCTGTTAGGGAAGTGTTCGTCTTGTCGAGTTGTGAACAAGCTGACTGTGAATAAACTTTTTGATTATTTGGCCTATTTAGCCCTGGGCTCCTGTCTGATTTTGTTCACACAGAGACCTTTAGGGCCAGTTATTTTAACGCAGTTTAGCCAGTGTTTAGCAAAACCGCGTTCTAAGCCATTTTCAGTTTGCTCAACACTTTTATCTTCACACCATTTATCGTGAAAAGTTTCATGAAAGCATAAGGTCTTAGAGAGGACGTTTTTTTCAGTTTGCGCTCGGGAGAGTATAGCCCCATTTACACGGCCGAAAATTTTTGGCACGGCTCGGATGAAAAACGTACACGTACTAAAAAAATTGGTTCGGCACGGATAGATTTATTCGTGTAAACGACTTTGGCCCATCCGTGCCGGACCAAAATTTCACCCGTGCTCGGACCATGTCGAGAGGTAGTCCGAGCACGGATAAAACTGGTATGCGATCCTGAAAATCTAGCCCAGCTCGGATAAAGTGTGCAGTGTAAACGATTAGCCGTGCCGAGCTAACTTTTCTCTGATGAGCCTTTGTTCCTTTGGTCAGCACCAATGTGGGAGAGCATGTACAGATGAGCTTTTTCGTTAGTTCAATATAAACCAATAGTTCAATAAACACGACAGTAGTTCAATGACCACACGTTAGTTCATTGATGAGCGTGGACAACATGCAGCTGCGGGGGAAATAGCCACAAATACGTTAGAATTTTTTAATATAAATGTGTAGCATTAACTAAGTGGTAAATACTTTTTCGTTAGTTCAGTGTGTTCAATAACCACACAATAATTCAATAACCGCATCAGTATTCAATGACCACCGATTTGTTCCTTTTGCGTACACTACATGCGGCTGTGGGAATTCTAATGAACTTTTCGTCCGCCATGTTTTTACAGAGGAAGCAGCATGCGCACTAGGCAAGAATCGAGTACGCTGGCCGAGATGTTGAGCCTTTTACTCGTACCAAATCATAATTTCACATCGTTAAGAGCAATTCTCTGTAAGAATCAAGCAAAGTGGGAAATGAAAAATTTTGACCTCCCCTCAAATTTTGCATGCAATTAGATATTGTGGGGGGATGTCTAAAAATGCACTTTGTTTGGGTTGCTACTTTATTGTTGTCATGGTAACACCAACTGTTTGTTGGTGGCAAAATATCTAATATTTAACTAAGAAACTGTTGTAAAAAGTGCAAAATGTGTAGCTCTGTTTCTCAAGTCCATTAAAACGCTAGAACCCAAGACTTTAAGCAGATATAATACCATCATTCTAGTTTACATTTGTGTATATTGCTCTTTATTATATCAAATTTGCGTGTCATAAACGGTTAATCAACTACATAGAGTTTCGGCCATTTGAGTTGATGGCTAAAATATGGTTATCCTTTCCCTGAATTTCTCCAAAAGTACGGCAGTTCCAGAGCTAAAACTAAGCAGGCAGTTTACACACATATCCTAGTTACTAAGTCTGTAAAAATCTCTGCGGGGCGGGCTCTTCTGTTTGTAAAGGCAATTAACGAACAAACGCCAAATTTCAGTTTTTGTATATTTCATCGCAGTTGACAATCTATCTACTAGCCAACAAAATTTCTAAAACACTGAAACTACCTTCATTATCAAAGAATATTATGTACTGAGTCATTTTATGATCAAAAAATTATTACTGGCTTTCAGCTTTCTAAACAATATCGATCAAAATAAGGCTTACTTTACGGTTTTCTCTACTTCACCGCTTGAAGCGTAGCATTTACATTCAACGAACACTCGGTTTCTCGAACCATTCTCATGTGTCCAGTTGTGCTGTTTCCCATTGTAAACCATTGTAAGTCTCCTCAGTCACTTACAACAAGTTATAAAGTGATACAGAAGCCGATAAAGAAGTCATACACAAGTCCTTGGCAAGCCAAGCCACATCTTGTAAACACGCACTCTTCCACTTTGCATTTACGCCGTATTTCTTCATTAGATGTCATCAATCGCTCCAGAGAGAGTTAAACCTCATTAGGTTTTAGTCATTAAGCCAAGCATTGGAATTATCTACGTATTAAAATCCGAAATCTCGAGTCGAGAAGCTCAGAAAGCTGAACTAGTGGTCACTCTTTGACATTCCCGTGAACATGCAACCTGTCCTGGTCAGCGGTGTTAATCGCGCAACATAAACAATTTCTGGGAATTTCCGGTCATTTCCGATAACATTGTTTCCCCCTCACTTCCCGGAGATGATGGAGAAAGAGGATCGCCTGATCGAAGGTTGCATGCAGGGTCAGACGAAATTTTTCCTTCTCAGTGAATGTAATCGCAATTTTTCTACCTATTTGCAAACTTACGGGCTTAGCAAATTTCGAAAAGGTATCACCAATGGAGTTAGATGCTGACTTCCTACCGTCTGCCGTGCAGGTATGTTCATTTTATTTTCTGCACTCTTCTGTTAAATACTAGGGGGGAAACCCTCAAGTAACTCCTATGGCCGCTCACCATAGGATTTGAAACATGTTGTACCAACACAAATTCGTAACTTGTACTTTGAAATACAGTAATTAGAAAATCTGGAACAACGGAATGTTGGGAACATGGACTTGAGATATTTAAATATATTTTAATATAGAAGAAAGCTTTTTTTTACAGAAATCGGCTTTCGGATTCGTACATACATACACTCTAAAGCTAGTTTACTGTGGAATTTTTTTTAGCTAAAAGCAAGGCAGATCACTTTTTCCTGGCCCTTGAATATCATGATAACATGAGGAGCATATTGTTTTGTAAGGGCTTCCGTACCTTCTTTAGGAGTTTTCGATTTTACACTTGTCGACGCAAGTAGCTTCAGAATTTGTTGTCTCCCTGTTGTCTCCTGACACGACTGAATGTCCCGGGGTTCTGGCTACAACAAAGTACTTTAAACGTATACCTGCACTTCAAGTCTCTAGCTTTCGTTATTCGGTATTAGGTGAATGATTTTATTACAACTGATGTTAAATTATCAATCTCAGTACAAATTGCGCTGAAACTATATTGCTCTTATACATTCTCTTATACTCTTATGCTAGCTATATTTCGCATGTGTGGCCGGCGTAAAAGGGATTGAAGCGGGGGGCGGAATTTATGCAAGCGTGATCCAATAGAAACTCCGTGCAGGCTTAGCTACATATCCTAACTTCAGAGAAAGTAGAGGGCTCAGCATTCAAATGAAGGAAAACGAGGAAAAGGTGAGAATGTACCTGCAAAGTGTCCCAACAACACGTAGCGCAAGAAGACAAGCCGTCCAAGTAAAGTGTCATTTTGCAAAATTCTTTGTGAACAATTTACAACCCAAATAGTGACTAAAAAGGAATAGCCATCTACTGGGAGTTGAAACCTCAAACGGAGAGTGGAGACAAAATTAGTGTTGCTAGCAATACACAAGCTGAGAAATTACAGTCTCTCAAATAACTTCTAGTCTATGTTCCCTAAATTTCCTTGTTCAAATTTTTGTTTTCCCCCCTAGTACTTTACAGAAGAGTGAAGAAAATAAAACGAACTTTATTACCGGCACGTCAGAGTAGGAAGTCAACTTCATCGGTAATACCTTTCCAACATTTACTGAGCCCGTAAGTTTGCAGAAAGGTACAAACACCACGATTACTTTCACTAAGAAATCATAATTTGGTTTCACTCTCTGAGCAAGGTAGGGATGTAATCTTCGATCAGGAGGGAAGGGAAAAGGATTTTATTTCTACCGGAAATTGTTTATGTTGCATTGATTAACACCGCTGACCAGGAGAGGTTGCATGTTCACAGAGATGTCAACAAGTGTCTTTTTCAGCTTTCTAAGCTCGGTTTTCGACTTGAAGTTTCGGATTTTATCAAATACGTTTGCAATTCCTATTGTGGGCTTAATGACTAAAACCTAATGAGGTTTAACTCTCTCTGGAGCGATTGATGACATCTAATGAAGAAATACGGCGTAAATGCAAAGTGGAAGAGTGCGTGTTTACAAGATGTGGCTTGGCTTGCCAAGGACTTGTGTATGACTTCTTTATCGGCTTCTGTATCACTTTATAACTTGTTGTAAGTGACTGAGGAGACTTACAATGGTTTACAATGGGAAACAGCACAACTGGACACATGAGAATGGTTCGAGAAACCGAGTGTTCGTTGAATGTAAATGCTACGCTTCAAGCGGTGAAGTAGAGAAAACCGTAAAGTAAGCCTTATTTTGATCGATATTGTTTAGAAAGCTGAAAGCCAGTAATAATTTTTTGATCATAAAATGACTCAGTACATAATATTCTTTGATAATGAAGGTAGTTTCAGTGTTTTAGAAATTTTGTTGGCTAGTAGATAGATTGTCAACTGCGATGAAATATACAAAAACTGAAATTTGGCGTTTGTTCGTTAATTGCCTTTACAAACAGAAGAGCCCGCCCCGCAGAGATTTTTACAGACTTAGTAACTAGGATATGTGTGTAAACTGCCTGCTTAGTTTTAGCTCTGGAACTGCCGTACTTTTGGAGAAATTCAGGGAAAGGATAACCATATTTTAGCCATCAACTCAAATGGCCGAAACTCTATGTAGTTGATTAACCGTTTATGACACGCAAATTTGATATAATAAAGAGCAATATACACAAATGTAAACTAGAATGATGGTATTATATCTGCTTAAAGTCTTGGGTTCTAGCGTTTTAATGGACTTGAGAAACAGAGCTACACATTTTGCACTTTTTACAACAGTTTCTTAGTTAAATATTAGATATTTTGCCACCAACAAACAGTTGGTGTTACCATGACAACAATAAAGTAGCAACCCAAACAAAGTGCATTTTTAGACATCCCCCCACAATATCTAATTGCATGCAAAATTTGAGGGGAGGTCAAAATTTTTCATTTCCCACTTTGCTTGATTCTTACAGAGAATTGCTCTTAAGCACGGTAGAAAAAAGAACGTGTAAATGAGTAATCCGTACTATTTTTTTGGTACGCGTGCCACTTTCATCCAAGCCGCGCCAAAAATTTTCTGCCGTGTAAATGAGGCTGATGTTAAAACCTCCTTCAAAAATAATAATCGTGCTAACTTACAACAAAGCTTTCCTGGGTGTTGATTTTTTGATAATACGCGAATAAAGTTATAGTTCAATCTCGTCCGACCTTGAATTTAGAGGTATCTAATAGGGAGAAAATTATTAGGGACCTTAAGTTCCGACGACGGCGACGGAAACGGGAACGCCGCAAAAACAATAGGTTTGATTAGCAAAACAACAATTTTGCGCTTGCATCACGCCTGTTTGTACATTTCTTTGCCGTCACTGCACGACTACGACGTGAAAATGCCTAATTTCACGATGTACAGAGGAAGTACACAAGCGACGACGAAATTTCCTCTCTCTTTCTGAACTTGGATGTGGTTCTTAGGGAATTCAACTTTTGGAGGGTTTGCCTACATTTGACAAAGTTAGTGACTTGGAGTAATTGCGAATCCACTTTTTCAGCGACGTTTTCTCTGCCGTCGTAATCCTCGGATCTTAAGCTCCCAACTACGACGGCGACGGCAGCAAAAACGTTTACCCGTCATTAAAACTTTATGACAACGCCGCGCCGTTTCAAACTTTATGACAACTATTCCACCTGGTTCAGTTTGTCAAATTTTGGACGAATTCCACCAGGAGTCTCAAGTTCAGAGGAAAATATAATAATTGTCTCGTGTTCCGGTCCTTCACTGAACGATATTAGGAATTTTGCACGTCGCAGTAAGATAATATAAGTATAGTAAAAATGTATACACCTATTTCAATTAAGGTTAGCTAAGGTTGCTTCGGTGAAGAATGATGCATGGTCCATGTTTCATAGTCCGCGGTGCATTATGGGAGCAAGTCCAGTTAATTAATTGCCCGCGACGAGTCTGAGAAACCTACAAAGCAAACGCTACTGACGCTTCTATGCTATGTCAGCAGAACGTTACGACAATGTATTTCAAAACACTGAATCCTAGGCTTGTCAGGACAGCGATTTGAGTTTAGGTTTTGCTTTGTGGTAATATGCAAATGTTGCAAGTTTTCAACGAGTTTGCTTGGCTCGTGCACGTGGGAATTTTCGATGGAGTTAAAAAAAATTCAAGGCGTTTGTTGAACTACAATAAATAACTTAAAATTGCGCGTTTATATAATTTTGGGGGCAATTTTTCAACACTGAATAAAAAAAGGATAGCGTTAATTTGCTTTGTTGAAGTAACCGGAATTCTGGCCCATGCAAAAACGCAGCTTCATCAGGCGGTAAAACTCTATTCAATTAATGTTGTTAAAGGAAGAGGCTTCTAATTTAAAACTGTGAGATTTTAAAAATGAAATTTTTCGGCTCGCTCATACTTAAGAATTTTCGCAGCCATTTGAATTGTAAGCTCTCTTGAACGCCTTCCCACTCCCACAAATGGTCTCCATTATTTCAATGAACGTGAACAAGACTGAACTTCCCGCTTCAAAAGGGTTTACCATAGTGCACTGCAGGCCATGAAACATGGTTCACGGGTGCAACCTTAATTGAAATAGGTGTATACAAAAAAAGGCGTGATGCACTTGCAAAGTTGTCATTTCGTTAGTCCAAACATATTTAATTTTTGCCATTCTTGTTACTAACCGAGGCTTAAGCACCTTTGTATAATTATTTATCTCGCAGTTGCTATAAACAGTAGCAAAAAAATGGTGGAAGCAAGGTTTTATTGTCTTGTTCGTGCGTCCCTCCTTAAGATTTTATAGACCACTGTAGACTCATTCAGTCGTTGTTCTCTACGAAAATCTTTAGTTAAAAGGCGAAATATTTATCCGTAATGAAGGTGAAGGAGAGGTGAAGAAAAGTAAAAAAAAGTACTATATTGAGCGTGACGCAGAGAGACTTGTGGGACAGAAAAGCATTATCATTATTCACTAAAAATATTTCTCCGTTTATTATTGGCTAAAATCCCAAGCATAATTTATCATAACCAGCTTCTGTCGACCAAATTTGGAAGAATTTTGCGATGTGTGAATAATGACGTCAATTGTGCGGCATGATTGCCAGATTATTAAACAGTTAACCGAGAAGACTTTGGGACGAGGTTGAGTTGTTTTGGTAGTAAGTACAGAATGGCGAAACATTTCACTAGTTTCACGAGGAAGAAATAGGGAACTATTGGCTAAAAAGGTAACACTGGGAACAGCAAGAAGACAACTCGACAGATGACATCTGCTATTTGAAGAATATATACAGTACTGAACAATCCTTTATCTCCTAAACGTGAGGATAAACAGACAATTGATGATAAACTTAACATCCATGGAGGTAAGCATGTTTTAGCTTGTTTTTAGACTAGGAATTATTGATATTCATAATACAATTATTGAATTCGGCTTTCGCATCATCTGAAGAGTTATGGAGATCTCGCAGGGTGTTATCCGCCTCTTTTATTCTCCCTTTGTTTTTGCCAACCTGACTGACAGTCCCAGCGTCTTCGACAGAGCATCCTTCTTACTTTGGTTGTAAAATTAAGAACGGAGATTGAAAGACTGTTTTAGTGCAAGATGGAAAAGTGGAGACACAAATCTGCACCAAAAACGAAGGGAATTTAATACGTATAAAGAGAATTCGAAAATACACCTTCAGAATAAAAAGAAAGGTATGTTGATCTTGTCACTTAGTAGTTAAATGATGACATGTTGAATAATGGTTTCAGCTCACAATATAAATGGTCCGCTGGTGTAATCTGAAGACCTTTTTAACATGTACCCAAATAAGCAAAACCAGAGGGTTTGATTTTTTGGTTCTATCTGTTCTTCTAATCTGCCTTCCCTGGTTCACTTGTGCAGTAAAAGCGTCTCATTAAATTTCATGCTGTGTATTTCCTGAAAGTATTAGGCTTTTTGCCATTGAACAGCTACCCAAAGTAGTTATAGGAGGATGCTTTGACTCTCACTCACTCCATACTTTTTTCCGTCATTTTCCCGCTTATTCCGTCATTTTAACCCCAAAAAAAATGACGGAAATTAATCAGGAGAATTTTTGTACTCTTTTTCAAAAATTACAAAATTTGTAAATCCTGATTATTTCACGTCATTTCCGTGGTCAAACGTGTAACTTATCTGACTTTTACAACTTTACGACTTGAAATATTTACAAAATATCCCCATTCATTTCAGTCATTATCTGGGGGGAAATTTGACAACTTAAGAGCTCGATCCCCCTGCGGGGTCTCTCGCGGAAAATGACGGAAAAAAGTATGGAGTGAGTGAGAGTCAAATCATCCTCCTATAACTACTCAGGGGGTGTGGGGATTGTAATTCCTCACTAAATTGATTTAAAGATAAATATTTTAGTATAATAAAATGCAATTGTCAGCTTACGAAAACGTTACTCCAGAAAATGTTAAATTCACAGATCCAAAAGAATTCAAAGTGAAAGACAGCAATATCAAATATAAGAGAATACCAATTGAGATTAGTTATGGCAATAACAAGAAAGGTCCTCTTGTAATTGAAACACCAACATTATTCTCTTTTGGAGTAAGTGAAAAGAAAAATAAAGAAACCAAAAAGCTTGTTGGTTACTCTGTCCCTGTTTGTCTTTGGGGAAAAGATAGCCAACCCAATGATAAAGAACAAGCATTTTTTGATGTTCTCAATAATATTACTTCTATTACTACTAATTTTCTTGAATCAGAATATGGTCCTGATGTAGCATCATCATTGACATCACCATTCTATTACAAACAGGTTGAGGTCGTTGATAAAAAAGGAAAGAAGAAAACAAAAAAAGATACATCAGCTGCTCCAGTACTCTATGCAAAAGTTATTTATTCAGAGAAAACCAAAAAGATACTTTCTTTGTTTAAAACAAAGGGTGGAAAAGATGTTAATCCATTAAAATATATTGATCAATATTGCAATGTCAAAATGGCTTTGGTTATTGAAGGAGTATTTATTTCAAAAACAGTTACTTCATTGCAAATCAAAGTTCACGAATGTCAAATCAGGCAATTGAAGCCGCGCGAATCTTTACTACAAATTGATGACTCAAGCGATGAAGACAGTGAAGCAAGTGAAGCAGATGAGAGCAATGATGAAGAACTTATTAAAAAATTAGTTATTTCTGATATTGAAGAAGATAATTAAATAACAATTTCTATATAAAATTTATATAGAAATTTCAACAATTATCTAATTCAAAAGTTCTTTGTGTTTTTCAAATAGGCGATCTTCACATATTTTAATATCTTTATAATTATTTTTATATTTATTCTTATATTTTTTTATTAAATAAAACTTCAATTCCATCAAAAGAAAGATAATAATCAATCATATCATGGTTCATTTTATCTTTTTTAGATAACTTATAAAACAATAAAAAATTATCATAAACTTCTGGATTTAGTAAAGTTAATTTGTTCTTAAAACTTTTTTGACTACAAACTACTTTTCTCTTCCATTTTTCTATTTCTGTTAATTCTTTTTTACCTTCATCAATGTCTTCAAGTTTAATAACTTTTACATCATTAAAAAGAAGATGTTTTAAACCATATAGATCGTTAACATCTTTATCACAATCCCAACCTTTATTATAAAGAATTATGCCTAAGTTATCAAGTATATAATAATTATCTTTATCAGCTTTATCACAACCCCTACCTTTATTATAAAAACTTTTTATGTATAATTTATTTTCATCTTGTAACTTATCATCTGGATCAAAACCAATTCCATATCTATAATAATTATCTAAAAAATCAAAATATTCCCAACCACTTAACAATTCTCCTTCATCAGAAAAATCTATTAATTTACCTTCATCATCAAAATCATTACAATATTTATATAAGGAACGCATTATGTATTGAAAAGGATGAATTTCTACTATATTATTGATTTTTGTTAAATCAAAGGGTTTAAGTTCCCAGCTTTCGGGTTCGAAATTTTCCATTGATGATCTATCATATATCATCTTTTTTTATTAATGATTATATTAAAAATCAACCAAATCCTTAAAACTCACCCATGAGTTAAATTTATCAGCATAACCACTCCATTTTACTAATGCCATTTTTTTCTTGTTATCTCGTCTGATAACCTTTTCTATTCTAAAAGTCTGCTGTTTTGCTTTCTGTAACTCTTGCTCGTAGAAAGATCCCGTAATTGGTTCTCCCATCAGATCAACAATAGAATATGTAACAGGTTTTGTTGGAATAATTTTATCAATCACAAATATCTCCTCAGTCCAGTTTGGAGTATAACCTTTATCAAATACTTTTCTCTTATACTTGGAAATTCTAACATGCTCTCCAACAGCAAACTTTGGCCGGCCAGGTTTCAAGTAAATTAAATCACCGTACAAATTATTCCAAACTTTCTTCTCATTCTTCTTTTTACTTGCTTCAACAGGAGTCATTTTAACACTAGAATGTCTCGTATTATTGTAATCATTAACTAGCTTATCTATTTTATCAAAGTAAACAGTGTTGTTATTCACAGTAAACATCTTCCACATTCTGTTTTTCATTGTTTTATTCCATCTCTCAACAACACTAGATTTTTCTTCATTTTCAGTGTGATACAGTTTAATTCCTTTGCTTTTCAGAAAATCTTTGAAATGTTTGCTGATAAACTCAGAACCTTTATCTGTCCATAGCATCTTTGGTTTACGTTTACTTAATATATCATCAAATGCTTTACTGACAGTTTCAGTTTTTTTGTCTTTTAAACCCCTTATCCACCCATACTTGCTAAATACATCAATAACCATCAGCAGATATTTTATCCCTTTATTCCACTTACTGAACTTTTGCATTTCAACCAAATCAGCAGCCCAGATTTCATCAATCCCGTTTGAGATTACTGATCTCTTTTGAAAGTTTCTTGTGATTGGTTTGTGAAGTTCATCGGCTAATTGTTGAGTCCAATCACTACTCAACGCCGACGCGCGTTTTTTTGAATACCAAGTCCAAGTTTTTTCTTTGTATTAATCAGAAATCATGCAGTTGATCCCCACTTTGGCATTTCGCCATAAGGAATCTGATCCAATGATTGCACCATTTCTCTGTCGCAATCACCTTTGTTTTTTCCCATGCCATAACAGATATCATGATAAGCAGCTATCTCATCAACTTTGTTATAAGGTTTAACTTTCCATTCAAGTACTTCTCCAGTATTAGGGTCATAATTTAATTGTTTGTCGAGAGGATTATAAGGTCCCATATACTTATATTTGCCTGGAGTCCATCCTGCTTTTGGTTTTGGGAGTTTTCCAATCCATTTGTGAATGTCAATACCACTACCCCCACTTAACAGAGGATTATTTTCCCAAAAGTGTTCATCTACAATAATTTGATATTTGGTTCTTAATATTTGTGGCCATGTATCTGGATTAGATGAAATAATGTTATTCATATCTGTTAAAGCTTCTGGGTTATTTTCAAAAAATCTTGACTTATACATTCTTCTTCTTGGGTTTTCAAATTTAAAAAATAATTCGGGATTACTACCTTTGCGTATTATTCCCATCTTTTTTTCTTCTGCTGCTGTTGGTCTTCTCCAGAATTTACTAGAAGTAATACCATGATCTGAACCAAAAGCGGACTTCATAATATCACCAGATTTATATCTATCGTAAACTGGTTTCAAAGATGGAATCAATTCTTGTGTAGTGGACATTGCGATATCTGGTGCTTTTTTTACAACAGTCATTGGGGTAATACCTCCCCCATCCAGATCCTTTCTATTAGTTTTATATCTCTTTTTAGGTCTAACTTTGGTTGATAACTGGTCTGCTGCTTTTCCAAAAGAATCTTGAACAATTGGAGTTAATTTTTTCATTCCATAATCAAAAGCTTTTTTCTGGTATTTTTGATTTCTCATTGCTTCACTAACTCCATACCGCCCCATTTCAACTGCTTTGCGTCCCATCCAAGGCAAAGCATGTTCAGTAAATGCTTCTACTGCTGTTCCAACAACAGTGTCAAAGACATCTCCGCCCGCCTTCTCAGACGGGCTAATTAGTTTTTTGACTTCTTTTTAGATTTTCTTTTAGTTCCACTTCCAGTTTGGGAAACTGCCCCCTGCTTTACGTATTTTACTTTTTTTATTCCACAAACTGCGCAATGACAATAAAACTGAGTCCTTCCTCTTTTATCTTTTTGGTAACCACTTGGCTCTGTGCAAGGAGTTACTCTTTTATCTTTAATGCAATATGATTCATTCATTTAATATAATGTTTAGATAAAAATGACAGCTAGGACTAAATTCGTAAAAGATGAACTTAGCAAGATATATAATTTGTTAAATGCGAGTTATGATTATGCTGTTTATTATGAATTTGAGGATGAAGAAAGTTTCAAGAAAATATTTGAGCTATTGATGGAAATAAGTGAGAAATCAAATACTCTTCAAAAAGTTGTTAGGGGAAAATGTTTTATATAAATATATAATAAAAATGGAAGCCAAATTTTTTGGAGAAATACAAAAAAATATGGATATTAATACACTCAAGGAATTTGAGAAAGAAGTAAGGGGCAAAATAATTGATGAGCTTGAGATCCTTAGAAATAAAAATAGTGATCTTTCTAGAGTGTTGATGGTTGGTGAATGTGAGATGTGGAGAAAAATAAGAGATGAGAATTATTCTTGGTTGAAATTAAAGTCGAGTCAAAAGAAGAAACTGTTTAGACTTATTGATATTTACACGAAATTTGATGATATCATTGATACTGTTAAAGTATTAAACGAAAAAGTTGAGCAGATCAAAGAACTGCAGAAAGAAGAATAAAATTTAATACACAGATTAAATATAATATTATATTTAATCTTTCTATAAGATGAAAACTATTAATACAATAATTAAATATATAAAATAAATTTATTATTATTATTATCTTAACTCAGATTATTGTAGCAATCTTTTTCTTTACTCTATAAGATGAAAACTATTAATACAATAATTAAATATATAAAATAAATTTATTATTATTATCTTAACTCAGATTATTGTAGCAATCTTTTTCTTCTATCCGCCAAAGTATGCTTTTATGAAATCGCTGTTGTCATTATCAAAATGAGGATTATGTATTACATCTAAAATACTTTTCCCCATTTGTCTTTCCAACAAATAGTAAAGACACCAATAACCACACAAAACAGTGTTGCGATTTTGTATTTCATCCATCGAATACACAACGTGTTTTCCAGAAGTATTAAAATACTTCTTAGCCTCACTTGGCATTATCAGACCAAATGGATCAAAGTACTTAACGACTGAATCCAAGTTTCTATAACAAACCCAGTGTGTGCCAGGTCCTGTCATATCATCAAGATTGATTATTCCACATTCTTTTTTAATCTTATTTGGCAAACGGTCTCGACTGAAAATTCCTCTGAGATGTTTAATACCAAGTTTTTTCACCCATCTCATCAAGTCAAAGTTGGATAATGGTTTAATTACAAAATGGAGCCTACTATGGGAATTGAGTTGAATGGGCTATTTTTTCCCAGTAGCAGACCCTTTCATTTGGGCTTTTTTTTTTAACTCCCATTCCTATTGGTTTGCCCCAATTACCCAAAAAGGGTGGTGGGAGGAAAGGATAACCCTCACCATGTGTGGATGTTGGCGGTGGTGGAACATAAACATTTCTCGTATTACTTGATGATCCCTTGTCAACCTGTAAACCAGAGCCAAGCATCTTTGAAACCAGACTAATTGCCATTGGAATTCCAATTGATGCAAGTGTGCCCAGGAATCCTCCCTCAACTTGTTTTCGAGTTGGTTTAATAACCAATCGGCCTCCTTTTTTAGAAATTTTATTAATCTTGTTTATTTGTGCTTTGGTGAATTCTTCAACAAAAGGAGGTAACATTGGGAAAAATTTTCTTGGAATTGTAATTCCTTTTCCAAACAGTTTTTTTATTCCAATGTCTCCCAATGCAGTTGCAGCTCCAGTAGCAAGTGCAGGAGCAACTTTGGAAATTCCCTTTATTGCAAAGGGAAGAACTTTTGAACCGAGACTTATCAAACTAGAGAATAAGTTTCCTCCATGTTTTACTAAACTTTTTATCTGTGTTTTACTTATTTTCAAATCTGATCCTGTTCCATTTGCCAATGATTTTTGTATCTTTGCAATCTGTCTTTTGGTCAACATTAATTCATCTGATCCGCGAAGATCCGATTTTTTTAATCGCAGTGTCAATGGTGATCTATTTTTAATTGCAGTCATCAATTTTGACTTTTGTCCATCTGTCAGCTTTACGCCATATTCAATATAAGTTGTCATTTTTTATTATATTAATTATATTAATTACATCTATGCTCTAAGAAGTAGTTTTTCACTTTGCTGTTCTATTTCTGCTTCTCTCTCGTGTAGTACAAGAGCGTAAATATTGTAATTTGCAGCAGTTGCCCCCGACAACTCATAATGAAAAGCCAGTTTTGTAACTCCATCTTTTATGTCTAATTTCTGTTTAGTCAAATCAAAATGCACAAACGGAAATATATTTTCAAAATTTTGTCTATTAAGAAGTGTTCCACCTTGAAAATCATTGTTGGCAAAAACATAAGACATTACATCTCTAAAAACTCTTGAAGGATCTGATGAAGGTTTATAGTGAATATCAGGGTACTCATTTCCATTTCCAACTTCAAGATAACATCTATTGAGAGTTCGTGGATCGGTGGAAACACTGAAAGTATTGTATAAAAATGGATTTGCTGTCTGTGATTCAATATTTGGAGTATTGA
The DNA here is from genome assembly GCA_038088405.1 of Porites divaricata. Classification (NCBI taxonomy): domain Eukaryota; kingdom Metazoa; phylum Cnidaria; class Anthozoa; order Scleractinia; family Poritidae; genus Porites; species Porites divaricata. Next base: position 76,555 of record JBBMOI010000013.1, on the reverse strand, counting down.
TAAAGAAAACAAATACATGCCGTGGTTTTGAAATTCCGTTTGTAATTCTCCAATTACCAACAGCTTGGTTGCCAGCCAGATTAGTTTCAACAACTTCATTGAGATAAGTCCATTTGTATGGTTTGAGATAATCACTCATATAAATCTTGCTTCCTTCTGAATTGAATACTAATCGAGGCACAAACAGTTGAAGGCGGGTGATTACTACTCGGCAAGCATTTCCACCACTCCTCCATATAAGATTATCATCTTTTTCAATCTCAAAGTTTATTTCGATTTTAGTGTTTGGAAGTAGTTTATCTTCAAGTGCCTCAAAGAATGAATATCTATTAAGAGGAATTTCACAGTGTACTGTGCTTGAAGTTCCAAGCAGAGCTTTTCGTTTTGCCAATCCTTCATTAAAAGATGCAGGAGTGTTATCTATCATAAGACCTTCTTCATCTGCACCATTAGCTGCGTTTTTTCGATGTTCAACATTTCTTCTAGTAAATCTATTTTTATTAGCACTTGTGGATGTATCAAGAAAATAAAATTCATTTGTTGCCACACTATCAGCATATGATTCATTATACTCAAGCAAATTTTTTATATTTACACTATGATTGGCGTAATTACATTGATAAAGTTCTTTTCCATTTGCCAGCACAGATAATCTTGAAATAAAAGAATTAGCACCATTTACTATTCCCATTTGGTCAGCTTCATAAGCAGTAATTTGCGCTCTATTAGCAACAAGAATACTATCATCAAATACATTAGCACCAATAACAAAATCAGTTCCATCAAGTTGCTCAACTTTAAAATCCAGTGCTATTCTAGCATTATACCAATCAAATGGAGTGACTTCACCTGAATTGTCGGCGACGAATTTAAGATTATTTCGAGTTTGAGTGGCATTGTTGGCTGGAGCCACATTAATAGCTTGTTCGAGATCAAAAACAACATCTTCATGTCGTTCAAGATATTTTGGATTTCTAAAAGACTTCATTTATTTTAATAATTATATAATTTTTGCAAATTAATTAAGTAATTTTTCCACCAGACGAAATATGAAGTACTCTATTGTTGATTTCCTTTTGTGTCATTGGAGCTTGCCGCTTATTTGTTTTACGTGATGTTGGATTTTCACCAGAAAGCATTTTTACTATTTTATCGCCAGCCTTTTTAGTTGCACTGGCAGGTGTTGGTTTGGGCGGAGGAGGTACTGCAAATCTTACCTTTTTAGTTGGTTTTTTACCTAAAAAAGGTTTTACTGAATCCATTATTCCTTCTCCATATATATGTTGTCTTAAATATTTTCCTGTATCAGGATCATATTTTTTTTTAAACTCTGATTGTCGCATCATTTTATTTATATATTTATACTAATGCGGCGAAGCCAAGGGAGGGGTTATAGGGGAACCGTAGGTTCACCTATTTATACAACATTGTTATCTTCAGTATGACGAAGCAACAGTGTCATAAACTAATCAATACCATTGAGGTCAATAGGTTGCCCGACTGAACCAGTTACTGTTATTCTCATTTCAGAAATATTATTAGAACTTACAGGACAGTACAATGTCCTCCTTGGTTCAAAAGTGAATGGATAACTCCTTGTCAAATTATCTGTTGGAATAACTGCGATTGTGTTCGTTTTTACTCCATTTACAACAGTCTTTTATTGCATCTACGTTTATGTTAAGGGAGTCAATCGATTTTGTAATATTTGGGAGGCGTGTTCCATACTCTGTTTTTGTCACCAGTTTCTTTTCAAATCCGATGAGATCTCCAAAATCTGTTCCTCTCAGATCAAGTTGATAATCTCCATCAAGTTCTAACAGTATTCGATAGGTAGAAAGAATAAAAGACAGATTTATTGAATACTTCTTTGCTCCTTTGGAGTCTGTTGTGCGATGAGACTTTTTATCCATGAACTGATGAATGAAATCTTCAATATCTTGGTAAGAATACATTCCATCTGAGAAAGTAATTGTTTGCCATGTTGATCCATCATGGGTGTATTTGATTTTGTTGTTGCCATAACTACTTCTGATGTTGTACCAAGAGTAAGTCATCGACAACCTGTCCAAGGCGAGAAAATGCTCGAATTGTGGGTCAAGTTTCAAAGGAGGATTAAATTTAACCAGAAAATCATGAGGTTTATTTACTCCTATTTTTTCTCTTTTAACAGAGGAAATATGAATCGCGCTTTCATTCATTTTGCCAAGATAACTTTTATCTTATGTTTATATAATTTCTTAAAAGTTTATTAAGTTGGTTATTAGTAACAATCCCGAGATCTCTGAGTCGATGAGCTATTTGAATATATTCAGGCAGAACACCATTGTTTCCTGCGGCAAGTGATCCACCGAGTAATTCAAATCTTTTTATTAGTTCTTGGGGAGAGAAGTAAGATATAATACCCCGTCCTCGCTGGACTCGACCTTCCCCTACTTTTATTAGTTCAATTGATGTTAAATAAATTTTGAGGATATTTCTATATTTACTTAATATTTTATGATGATGTTTATATCCGTTAAGTTCAGCATAATCAGTGTCTGTTAATTTTTTTTTTATTTTGTTTTTTCTTCAAAAGTCCAATCGCACGACCTATTTCAGTTTTTTCATTATTTACTTCTTGATAAATTTCTTGTAGTCTTTTAGGATCAACATCAACAAAATTATTTGGCCTTGGATAATCTTGAAATTTTAAATATAATAAGTCATTTTTATCAAAATCTTTTTCAAGGTCAAAAGTTATGGTTTTTTTTGGTATTACAACATCTGGATATTCAGTACCTGGTTGTTCACTATCTGGATATTCAGTACCTGATTGTTCTTCTATTGGCGGTAGTGGTGCTAATTCCCTCATATCAGCTAATCGCTCAAACTGACTAAATCCATCAGTAATAGCTTTTTGATTTTCTTTAAGAGCAGATGTAAGAGCCAACTGATTTTGAAGCATTTTTTGGTTTTGAGCAAAAATATTTTCTTTGGAGTCTTCAGGTTCTTCAAACTTTGAAATCAAAGGTCGGAATGTCTCACTAAATCCTTCTCTCCGATTCTGTTTTTCCCAAGCAGTTTCTTTTATTCGGCGTCTCACCTGTTTGGTAAGATCATCTGCTTCAATCTTATTTTTAGCAAAGTTTTTTTATTTCTTGAATGTCCATTTATATAATAATTGTATAAATGAACATACCAAATTATGATATCGACGGTGAAGCCGCAGATAAAAAATTCAAACAGCTTTTTCCTTTCATGCCATCAGATACTTTTCGAATGCTGATTTGTGGAAATAGTGGAAGTGGTAAAACTAATTTGCTGTATCATATGCTAATGAAACCATTGCTGTACTATGATGAGATTTATCTTTATGCACGTAATTTGGAGCAGGATAAATACAAGAGATTGATCAAAAAAATGAGAGATTACTCACATAAAATCGGCTATGAAATACTTAATGTGAGTCATGATGAAATAACCCCAGTAACAGAAATGGGTTATGAAGACAATCAAAAACTTGTGATATTTGATGATTACGTCTGTGATAAAAACCAGAGACAAATAGAAAATTATTTCATTCAAGGACGACATAAGAATTGCTCAGTTATTTATCTGAGTCAATCATTTTACAAAACTCCAAAGGATATTCGACTAAATTGTTCTCATTACTGTTTGTTCGAATTTCCATCAACGAGGGAAGCCAACAGAATATCATCTGAAATGGGAGTTGATAAAGAAGTGTATAAAGCAGCAACTCGAGAACCATTTTCATTTTTGTTTGTTGATAAACCAAAGAAGCGAATTGCAAAAAACTTCACTGGTGCGGTGGGTTGCACCCCCCGCGACCCCCTGCCATAAATCATTCAAATAATAACTCATGGTAGCAGGGGGTGTGGGGGATGCAATCCCCCACTACAATGATTAGTATTTGTAAGGCGGTGGGTGATTTTATCTATTATAATAATAAAATGGGAATATTTAATGAACATTCTTCTAATCAACATCCATTTGCGCGAGGAATTCAAGGTACTCCAGGTGTTGGATTTAATCTCACTGCAGATGGTAATTATGATATGGTGGGAAAAAAACTAAAAAATGTTGGTGCTCCAGTATCAGACACCGATTCAGCAACCAAAAAATATGTTGATGAAAATTCTGGTGGTGGAAAAACATCATCTCTGACAATTGATTCCAACATTGATATGAAGGATACTTATCGTATTTTGAACCTTAAAGTCCCCTCTGATGCAGATGAGCCAGCCACAAAAAGCTACGCAGACAATAATTTTTTTCTCAAAAATGGGTCTAGTCCAATGACCGGAGACATAAACATGGATCATAAAAAAATAACTAACTTAGGTGTGCCTTTGAATAATAATGACGCCGCAACCAAACAGTACGTAGATGTTCATGCAACTAATTTAACTCCTGGTGTAAAATTGATTGGGCAACTTAATGCTAATAATAAAAAAATAGTTAATCTTGCAAATCCAACAAATAATAATGACGTCGCAAATAAAAAATATGTTGATGATAACAAAGTTGATGGTAGTGTCTTTTTAAAATTGGATGGAACAAAGCCAATGTCTGGAAATCTCAACATGAATAACAATCGAATATTCAATATTCCAGCTCCAAATGCAAATAACCAACCAATACCATTGGCTTATGGTGATCTTGCTTATCTCCACGTTGATGGATCAAATAAGATGACAAATGATTTGAACATGGACAATAAAAAAATTATTAACTTAAAACCACCAACAAGTAACTCAGACGCTGCCACTAAATTCTATGTGGATCATAAATCAACTCCCCAAGATTTGTCTCCTTTCTTAAAGAAAGATGGGAGTGTCCCAATGTCGGGAAATCTTAACATGAGTGGAAATAAAATAATTAATATTGAAGATCCCGCTTCGGATAGTGATGCAGTAAATAAAAAATTTTTGATCGACCATACACATTCATCTCAAATTCAACCAAGCCATTACAAAGATGAGTTTAGTTATCTCATGTCAGACCCAAGTCAGTGGACTGATGAAATAACTACAGGTACTAGTTTTATTATGAAAAAGATTGCAGACTTACCACCAAGTAAAGGCAACTTTCATAACTACAATCATAAAGTTATTTATACAGAAATAGTAAAAAATTCACAGGGTGGTTATAAGTACAAGATGGGAATTAATTTTTACAGGTTAGCTAGAAATTATGACTTTTCACTTTGTATTGAGATACTTAACACTGATTATAATTTGTGGCATAAATCCCAGATAAGTGTTGACAAGGGCACATCACGAGGTTTAGTAATTGAAAATGTTGGTGTAAAAAAACTTAGACATAGATTCACCAATTCAAAGGGTATGACAAAATTTATGTATTATCACAAAATAATAGTTAATTTTAAGAAGTGGTTGACTGGTAACTCATTTTTTCTCCATATTTTGGTCAATATTCCTCAAGATGGAAGTGACTTGGCTATTTACCCAAAAAATTTCACAGGAGTTTACATTATTGCTTATGGCATTATGGGACAAGTTAGCAATATCGACCCAGATAAAGTTTATGACCATCATACAGCATTTGAAATCAAACCAACAGAAGTAGAGTACAATGTCGACATTAACGCAAATAAACATAAGATATTAAACATTAAACTCGATAGAAGCAAGGTTACTAGTGCAGCAACAGTTGGATTGATAAAAGAGTTAATTCCTTTTACTAAAAACTATGTTTATAGGCAATATTTTAAAGAATTTTATGACTTTACTGATGCAAATATTTATGGATTAAGTAGTACATCATCTGGTGTTGTTTTTAACTCTCTTGTTCCAAATATTACTTTTCCCAGTAAGCACTTAAGTGATATAAGAAAAGATGGATTAAATATTACTAATTATACTATTAATTTTAACCCCTCTCGTTATTTTACAAATTATAATTTATGTATTGTTTTTTATCACTGGAGTAATAAAGATTTTGCTTTAGCTAAGAAAGATTCAAGTAACCAAGGTTTATTAAGTTTAACATTTTCTAAAGCTGCTGGGTATTTAACTTTACTTTCCAATAATACAAGAAGTCATTTTCAATTACCAAGTAGTTTTGATGGAAAAAAAAATTGTTTTATGGTTGACAGAAAGTGCTGATACAATTGTTACAAAAGTTAACTTGAGTAACTACAGCTCAACATTAACGTTATCAACCTCTAATCACGCCAATGGCCAATATTTTGACTTTATAACTGATGATGGAGTTTTGAGTAAAATTATGTTTTCTCGAAATTTTTACGACTTTGACTCTGAAGCATTTCACAGAGTAATGTTGCAAGAGAAAATAAATGGTAGTTATATACTGTAAATAAATAAATGAAGGACGTGTTTGAATTTAATCATATTGATAACTCTCTTTCAGAATCAGAAGTCAAAACTCTCAAAGATTTCTATAAACATTATCACAAAAAATATTGGTGTTTTAAGAAATCTTTTAAAAGATACAAAATTCTCGATGAAACACTAACTCTGTCTGGAGGAGATTAGTTATTATTGGCACGATAGCAGGGGGAATAACATTGAATCCAATAATCCTCGGTGTCATCAATGGCGCTGGGGTGTTAGTGAGCTCTATCTCAAAAATGAAGAATTACAAGAAAAAGATTGAAATGTCTCAAATTGCATTTACAACTTATGAAAAAGTATTGGTTGAACTGCGTTCAGCTTTGCGGGGTGATGAGTTTAACAAAAAAGAGTTCGTTGATCGAATGAAATTGATAGATGAAATGATAATTGATCAGTCTCCCTTGGCAGATAGATTTGTAAGGAAATATAATAAAAAATTTACTACAATATTATAGTAGTAACATTTTTTATTCTTATATGAAAAAGGTTGCTATAATAATTAAAATTAAATTTAATTTTATTATAATTATAAAATAAAATTAATTATTTAAATATTTTAGCAACCTTTTTCAAACTATGGTAAAGTATTATCACCCATCATACAAAAGTTTCTACACAACTGATAGTGGAAAGATTTATAATTCTAAAACAGGAAGAGAACTAAAAGGTACAGTAACTAAAAATGGTTATCTCAGGTTCTCGATCAGACCAAGAGGGGAAAACCCAATTAGCTTACCGGCGCATGAGTTTATCTGGGAAGCATATAACAATGAAGAAATAGATAAATACTTTAAGATAATTCACACCGATGGAGACAAACTCAACAACGAACCAGATAATTTGAAACGAGTTATTAATAAATCTTCTAATCCAGCTGGCATACAAAGAAAAATATTGGCAACCAATCTCACAACTGGCCAGAATAAGATATATAATTCAATATATATTACATCTAAATCACTTCAGATTAACACTGGCTCGATTAAACTAATCGCAGACGGAAAGAGAAAAACAGCAACATCAAAATTAACTGGGAATAAATACACATTCAAGTATTCTAATCCAAATGATTTAAATTTTGTAAAAATTATTAAAGACAAAATAAAGAAAAATATAGAAAGAGGTTGCTACAATAATTTAGAATTAAGTTAATGTATATAATAAATTTATTTATTTATTTAAATATTTTAGTAATCTTTTTCTTCATTTCTATATAAATATAGAAAAATATAGAAAGAGGTTGCTACAATAATTTAGAATTAAGTTAATGTATATAATAAATTTATTTATTTATTTAAATACTTTAGTAATCTTTTTCTTCATTTCTATATAAATATAGAAAAATATAGAAAGAGGTTGCTACAATAATTTAGAATTAAGTTAATGTATATAATAAATTTATTTATTTATTTAAATATTTTAGTAATCTTTTTCTTCATTTCTATATAAACATAAATATAGAAATGATAAATAGAATTGTATCTTTTGTGAATTTTTACTTTCCCACATATAAAACACAGTTTTACTCTGATAATTTTATTAAAGCCTGTCTTGTTTACCAGTTTCTCTATGTGAAATATTTCACACAAAAACTAGACTTGGACCAAATTATTTACAGACTATCAGACTACAAACATAGTTGCAGATCAAACTCATCAATACTAACCAATCATTTAATATTTAGTCTTGCTTTTCGAGAATTTTGGAAACAGTATGGTCTTGGCCGAGGATCTGTTTATGTTGCTAACACTCCATTTAAAAAATCAGAAGTACTTGGCTATTTGACTGGGATTGTTTACTGGTGCCTCCACAGAGGAGTCATTGAGTGATTTATAACTATTCCACCACTTTTCATAATTTGACATAGTTTCTTTAGAAATTTTTAGATAAACCAATTTGTACTTTTCATTTCCCATTTCTTCAAGTATTTTTTTACAAAGATAAAAAATACTTACCATTCTTTTTCGACAAAATTGTTTGTTTAGTCTTTCCATTACGTGGTTGTCTATCAACATTAGTTTGTTGTACAAATCACACTTTTCATCATCAGTGAGCTGTAATCTTTCAGAAACTTGTTGTACCTTTTTCTCATAATGATACTTTCTCTGATAAATACTCTTCTTTCGAAAATGTAATCGATCTTGGTCTTTTTTATCATAATACCCCAAAACATGACCATTTTGTCCACCACAGTTTTCACAGACTTTAAATCCTGAAACAATAGTAAAACAATCATCTCTTTGACAATTCCAGCATTTAGATTTGTTACCTTCTTTTGTGTATTGCATTTATCATTTATATTTTTTTATCTTAAAGCCAGGGAAAGCACTTTGTCCTTTTCTAAAATCCTTTTATCATCTTCATTACTCAAAGCTACCTTGTTTACTTCCTTTGAATAAATTTCATGATTTTCACTCCTCAAGATTTTCATCGATCTCATTTGTTTTTCACCGGAAAATAAACACTGGACATAATCTTCAAATGATATATCTTTTTTCACAATATTTTTCTTTATTCCTTTACACTTTTTATTAGCCTTCTCATCCTCTACCTTGAAACTATAAAGCTTTGGGCGAAGACCAACAAAATGAGTAATTTGGCGACCAGCTACTTCATCCTTGAACATTCCAATCACTTTTTTATTGGCTCCTGTCAGTATTCCAGATTCATGATCTGGTGGATAATCTGAAGTATCAAACTTGGTTTTAACGTCTTTTGATATATCTTTGTAAAAATCATCTGTTTCTATTTCATACATAAGTGAATCAGTATCAGTAAATAACAACTTGGCGTGTTTATGAGTGTATTTCTTTTGGATGTAATTATAATGAAAATCAAACATTAATGTTTTTGACAAATCAAGTATTGCTTGGCCGACATACACTGGCTTGTTAAAAAACACTTCAGTTTTCTTCATATGAACAGCAATAAGATTGCGATCAAATATTGTTGCTCTGTCAAAGTTTGGACGACTTGTTAATTTTACAGCTTTGGCACGATCATCAACAAGTGTTATATTTTGTCTTTTCCTTATGTTTTCTATTGTTTTTCCAAATACTGAATTATTCATCAGTTTGAAAAAGTCTTTTTCAAAACTGTTTGCTGCTGTTTTTCGGAGTTCAGTATTCTTTCTGACATAAGGTTCCATCCAAGAACTCTGTCTGAACATTATTCCTCTGTGAACAGCAGTTATGGTGAGACCCATCTCAAGACATTGTCTCAGATTCCGATAATGTATTACATAATTTTTATGTGGCTTGAAATGGCTAATAAGTTTCTCAACACCATTAACTACCATCTTCTCTGGAGCAAGAGGATAATCATTATGTGATTCCCACAGTTCTTTTGGATATTCCAAGTCTACTTCAAAGATGTATCCTTTTTTATGTTCTGAGGGATTATTCATGCTATCATTCGCGTCTTCAAGTATTTTCATTACTGTCTCTATTGTTGGCTCTTTCATCCACTTGAATCCGTGTGTTGGAAGTGATTGTGACATTGCCCATCCATAAAGATTATTTGCATCGAGATATTGAATAAATTTGGACGGTTCATCAGGATTGTAATCTTTCATGTATTTGTTATTCGCTTCTGCATATCTCTTTGATATGTGAGTTATTCCTCCTCGAATTCCCCTCTCAAACATCATTAACATGTCATAATCATGCAACAATTCAAGCTCTTGACCTGTTTCTTTGAGACATGCATCCCAAGCCAGACCAGGAGATGTGAAGTAATGAGCTGGATCCAAATTGTAATGTTTCAAACAAGTTGCCCGGAAATTCTCAAATACATCCGCCAGCAGCAAGACATCAGACTTCAAGTAAAGATCATGATAATCTTTGATTGTTTGACATTTGAATTTGTTCCAAACTTTGTTTGCATGTTGATAATCATCATCTGTGATATCTTCATCATTCAATTTTGAATAGAATTCTTCTTTCGGAGGTAAATTGTGTTTCAGAGAGTTTTTCGATTGATGAAACATAATCGTAGGGATAAACTCCTTTTCGAGTCAGGAGATCAATATTTTCTCCGAATATTTCTTTTGTGTTATGAAAATCATCTGGTTGCAAGTTTCCAACAAGATTTGCCAGACTCGTTTGAAGAAACTTAAATGAATCAATAAATCTTATTTCAAAATACAATGAAACAGTCTCTCCAGTTCGTTTGGATTTATATTCATCAACTTTTATCTTTTTGGAAAATGAAATATACTTTTCTTCAGTAGAAGGAATACAGTTCAATTCACCTGGAATACTGGACAATTGTTTTATAAACAAATGTGCGTCATAACCTTGAAGATTGTGAAACACTACGGGAAGAATCATTGGTTTGCGACACTGGAGATTGCAACTGTTATGAGCGGCTCCACGGTATTGCCCAGTAAAAAAAAAAAATCACTGACTCTACTATCATTTTTATAAATGTTTTTAAAAACGAAAAAATAATACTTTATATTTTTGTATATATCATCAAAATCATCACTATGTCTTGCTGGAGAATCAAATATTGGAAAATAATCTGTTTCTTCTGGAGTATAAAAATAACTAAAATATTTATTAATTTCTTTAAGAACATCAAATAAATCATATGATGGAAATACCATACCACCAACTTCATAATTTCCATTACTATGAGTTTTGGTTGTATTACTTTTCTTTGCTGATTTACCGACCATTTTATACAATTTATTAAATCTTTAAGCCTTTTTAAATAAAAATTCAATTTTTATTTTTTCTGTCTCAAAACTCTAATAATTTATTTTCCTGTCCAAAGCAAGTTAACGCTCCAAAAATTAGCTGATTCAGGATTTTCATAAGTTAACTCACCCTTTTTATTTTTAATTTTTTTTGCTCGAGCTAAATATTTATCTTTTCGCTTTTTATCTTTATGTATTAAAAAGTCTGGATAATGAGATGAACCAAAATGCAAATTCTTTCCACCTGGAGGCGTGACTACATATTTGTTATTCTTCCGCTTTGAATAATCAAGAGATTCTGCGCCAAGCTTTTTAGCATTTTTTTTTAGTTTTTCAAAATCTTTTCCGGTAACAACATATTTATCATCAACGCTCTGATATACCATTTTAGTATTTGAATAGATAGTTTATAGTAGTTATAGGAGGATGATTTGACTCTCACTCACTCCATACTTTTTTCCGTCATTTTCCGCGAGAGACCCCGCAGGGGGATCGAGCTCTTAAGTTGTCAAATTTCCCCAGATAATAAGTAAAAATAATTGGGGATATTTTGTAAATATTTCAAGTCGTAAAAGTTGTAAAAGTCAGATAAGTTACACGTTTGACCACGGAAATGACGTGAAATAATCAGGATTTACAATTTTTATAATTTTTGAAAAAGAGTACAAAATTTCCCCTGATTAATTTCCGTCATTTTTTGGGGGGTGAAAATGACGGAATAAGCAGGAAAATGACGGAAAAAAGTATGGAGTGAGTGAGAGTCAAAGCATCCTCCTATAACTACTACCCAAATAACGTCTTGAAGTTCCTTTCTCTTTATTATTAAATTTCTTGATTTTAGCTCGAATCACGACTCGCAAACCTTTTTGAGCCCTGAAACTATACCTCCACTGTACTATACGCGCCACAGAGTCTAATGAAGCGGACATGAAACAAATTACGCAGAAATACAGGCGTATTATCTGCTTGGACATTAAAGGGAGTTAACGTGGCATCAAGAACATCTGCTTCCTTCAAGGCGCCAGTGACCAGTAGGTTTTGTGGCGGAGTTATGGTTCTTTGACAAGGTACCGTTCTGTGCATGGGCGGTTGGGCCTGGCAGCGAGTCATGTGGATAGCGTGATGGACTTGGGACAAAGTAACGGCGTTTGCAGCGTGAACTTGGTTCTAGCTTTAATACTCGCAAGTGTTCATTTCCTTTTTAGGTTTAGTCCTAGCCCTAATTTGGTGGTGCCTCTAAACGTCTGCACAAAACTGTGAGGGGTACAGCATCATGTGTCAATTGCAAGAGAATCTATTTTCTTTCTGCTGAGCCAATGCCATAGTGACCATAAAAGCAGGGATCATAAAGAGGAGTAGGCCAAGAAAACAGACTTTGGAAGAGCGAGCAATTTTGGGGAAAAATAACTAAAGCAAATGGTTTTGGATTCCCATCCAGACCTATCCAAATTTAATTCGGAAAGGTCTTTTTTCCCCTAACTGCAAAATGAGCAGAACCTCTCATACGGCGGCTCATTAACTGTATTTGCTTTGTTTAGCCTTCCTATCAAGAGTTGTTAGTTAAAAAAAGAGTTGGTTAGTTGCAATATTGAGCTAAATGCTATTTGCTTGTTTGCTGTTTAAATAACGACGGCTATAATGTGGAAAAATTCAGAAAAAAATTCAAAAATTCGAAAATTCAGCGAAAAAAATATATGTATGGGCCGCCTTGTTTGCCAGCCAAGGAAACATCATCTGTTGTCTCCAAAGAGAACGAGAAACTTAGGGATAAGCAACTTGATTCAGAAACATGAGGGGACACAAATCGCCTGAACTGTAAGTATCCTGGAGAGTCCCATATTGGTGTATAGACTCAATGTCGAAAGTTCTCATTCACGGAAATCTTTAGTAAAAGGCGAAAGATTTGTTAGTGATGAGGGAAATCCAGAGTAGCTGAGAGTGGTGTAGCCAAAGGGAGTATTTTCAAAGTGCCAAAGCCATTTAGGGTACCATGTGGGACAGGTGAACAATATCTACATAAAACGCACGCGCGGAGAGAAAAATCCACAATTGACTGTCGCTGGAACTTTATATTGCCTCGGCAGCAATCTCGACCCAGAGCTCTTCAGCGCATGTAGAGGAGAAAGTTCAAGAGCTCTGGGGAAACCTGGAGCAAGATTGTCTCTGATTGGTTTCAGCAAAAAAACAATAAAAGTGTTTCTGATTGGTCCATTCAAGTTTGCACGAGAGCGGTTGAACGTGCGGCGTGTCTGGCGTGTGAGCGGGTTTTTCCCTAAAAATGTTGAATTAAACACGACCGGCCGATTGGCTACTCCGGCCTATTCTTGATTTCAGCGATTCGAAAACATTTGCACGACTAATTAGTCAGAAATACTGGATTTTCCAATTTTCAAAAAAAATAGCTTAGCTACATATCGAAAATTGAATGTGAAAAATAAAATAAAAGTACACAAACATTTTCGCCAGCTATAATTTAAGAAGCATGACATACACATTACTGATTTTTCTTTGACTTCCACGTTATCGTATTCTTACGAAGTAGCCGAGTATGAATGAAAACTTGAGCTTCATGTCGTAAATTGCCGAAAAACAGACATACAAGGAAAAAACAGAAAAAGTAAATAGTTCCCAAAAGTGAAGTGTTAATCAGTTCATGAACAAACAGAAAGAAAAGGACGCTAAATTCATATTTGGGAAGGTTTTATTGAAATTTCGATACGTTTATTTGAACAGTCTTAACAAGCCATTCTGGTTTCACTTACCGCCTCGAGCTCATAGTCCACTCAAATATTTAATCAACTGTCAAGCATACGCAAACTTCAAGCCTCAAATTTGTGATTGGGAACGTTTAAAGGTATTTTCTCAGCAGTTACCACAAGAGCCCTGGTTACCGGAACATTTTTGAAGGGCTCCGTTAAATGAATCTCTTCAGCTCTAATACCAAAGGAGCACAAGACTTTGGCTATGAAGTAGATATAAAAGAAGCAAAAAGTTTCGGTTGGATCAAAGAGCATGCGCTGTGAGGCCCAAATAGCCAGATTTTGGCTACACCGGCGCAGAGTTTCCCAGAGCTTACGCGCGCGTTCCTAGACCCGTAAGCAATGGGGTCGAGAATGGCCTCGGCAGCGGTATGGAGTTTGCGTACCGATAACAGACTTAACTTACGACATATACAAATAAGGTCGTAGAAACAGATATACTTCCCAGTATCGACAATTGCCTGCCGGGGGAAGACTTGGGCAAAACAGATTGTTAGAAAGCCTAAAAGATATCTAGGTTGGGAACAGTTAAATTTCTAATTGAGATATGGGCTGTCATCGACCCAAATCAATAAACGAACGCCAGTTGATTAAAGCCCGGTTTCCATATGATCGCTACGATCGCTGCGATCGCTGAAAAAAAAGCTCAGCGATTGCAGCGATCATACGGAAACCACTCTCCAGCGAGTGAAACAACGATCGCTGAGAGAGACTTCAGTTCTATCTCATAGATCAGCGATCGTGGCGATCGTAGTTAGATACACGGCATTCACGAAAACTAAGTTCAGTGTAATTATCAGTAGTATATTTACTGAAGAGACTCTTTAGATACGTATTTATTGTTTAAATATTGTCATGTAGTTGTGTTTTATACTGCAACAAAAACCTGATGAATTTTTACCGAGTTAAAATAAAATAAAGATTTGAGACCATTTGAGATTGAGATCGAGCGAGCTTGTGGAAACCTCTCTCCAGCGATCACAGCGATCGCAGCGGCAGCTAAAGTACCACGATTCATTGCATACGCTCACGCATTTCAAGATTGCCTGCTTCGCAGACTCTCTAAACCTTCTGTATAGAGCGTCTACGAATTGGTGCACAATATCGTGTTCGAATCCCGCAGAGTCGCAAGGACATGTGTCGGCTTTTTTGATTAGCTAGTTTCTTACACAGCTTGTGATTAGTCCGATTTTAATTAAGTGTTGACAGGCCAAACATGACTCATAGCTTTTTGCGTAATCAAATACAGTGCATGGAGTATTCTACAATCTGACTGAGCAAATTTATACATTTACTGACATGTTTAGAGGTTATGAAGCTGGTCTGTTTCGTGCATATTGAGTACAATTAGTTCCTGCGGTTTATTTTTTGGCAAATGTTTTCTGACGGGATTTGATCACAGACGCATAAGTGATTTTCTTTTACCTCTTTTAAAGCTTTAAGCTTTTTTATTGTGGCTAAATAACCTTAGTTTCTTTGGTTTTCAACGAAATTCCTCGACCTAGCTGAATAGCTACATATGTGTGTATTTTTTTTTGGTCGTGAATATCATGATTTCCTGGTTTGTTTTGACTCTAGATTGCAGAATATACGCGGTAGTACATCTGCAGCGATTGGAAGACGCTGGAAAACCAGCCGGAAAATTTACAAGAAAATTATGGCCTTGAAGGAATTATCTCAAAGCATTTTTTTTGTTTAGAAGACGGCTTTAAAGTTCGAAATGCTCTTTCATTGTTTACTGTAAACGATCCTTGCCAACTCCCTTCTGTAAATTTTGACATGACTGCACCCAGCCGTCGGGGCACACGTAAAAATTAAGCCAATTGTGAGGCTCATAAGAAACCCGTAAGAAACCCGCGTATTAGAAATGCTCACATATGTCCTGACGACTCTGCAGGATATTAGAACGAGCTTTTGTGCACTAATTCGCAGACGGACTATACAAATGGCTTAGACGAGTACGTGGGCCGGCTGCAACGCAGGATAATTTCAAGATGGCTGCCAGCACAAACCTTGAGAAAGGATTCGACTTGGCACTTTTTATGGAGAAAGTTCCAAAATGCGACGACTGAACCATTTTTGTCAGCGATCGCGGCAATCGTAGCGATCATATGGAAAACGGGATTAAGGTGCCATGGAGATCGACAATTTGCATTGTAATGAATGATGCACTTAAAAGAGGAATTCACGCTCATAGTTGCATCATGGGTAATCAGGGCAAGATGGCGGGAAATTCAAAGATTTGTATTGGAATTCAAAGCCAACTAATTCTTCCTAAATTCATATATTTGATGCTTTCTATTTGAAAAAGAGTAATTTAGGAGTTCAAATAAACTATACCTTAAATATGGAGTGCAAAGAAGTCCGTGATCAGTTCTAAGAAAACCTCAATTTTCCATACATTTTCTGTAATTTTGATCTGTCGAATTACAGAAAATGTATGCGAAGTAAAATGCGCACGCGTAACATTCGTGGTACTATGGCTACGGATGATGTTTGACTTTTGCAAAACTAGATTTAAACGAATTTGTGAAGTGTTAATTTTCAAAACAACGATTACTTATATGATAACTTTTGCCAGAAGTAGGCACATAAATTGTCCACATTATATTGGACTGGATAAAAAATGCAAATTGTTTGATTATAAGAAAAGAACAATGCTGTGCTATGTCCAGGGGAGAAATTTCGAGAAGGACACGTCGTTATCTCTTCCTATACCAGATATCTTACCTTCACGCACTTCATTAAGGGTAATCGAAAGCACAAGGCAACCCGCCAACGCGGTAAGCACAAATACAATCTTCATCATTACCACGAAACTTTCTTCTTTTCACGCAAAACGCACGACTGTTTGTTTCAAAGAGAAGATTCAAGTGATTGTATGACCTCACAATCAGGGTTTTACAAAGTTAGCTGCGCGCGGTTTATGCAAGCGCGAGTTACATGTTCTACGTGTTACTTCTTAAGTTTATTGTGTTTCATTTCACTTTATAAGCATTTAGTTATGTATTATTCGATACAAAAGCTCTTCTTATAGGTTTCTCAGTTTTTGCATGACGCATGCGTTTCATGTAGATGTTTCATGTAGATGTAGATGTCTGACTGCTCCTGTCCCACAAGGCTTTTGGCGTCAAGCTCAACATAGTAATCTCGGCTACATTCTTTAGTAGTCCTGGTTCCCCTTCATCACGAATAAATCTTTCGCCTTTTACTAAAGATTTCCGTGGAGGAGAACAATGGAATGAGTCTGTAGACTAATTTTTCCCTGCCCTGCTTTGAGGCGGGGCTTGCGAATAACGCACTAGAATCTCGCTGTCACCGTCTTTCTTTCCCAGGGCATGTATGTCCGCCCTGTTCTTTACTCTGTTAGCTTCTGTTTACAGCAACGGCGAAATGGACCACAATAGAAGGGTGCCATAGAAACGAGAACGGCAAAAGGCGAACATGCCAATAAGTTTCCATCATTCGATCTGGAATGCACGGACACATCTAAACAAGTTCTCAAGAACTCCTAAGACGGTTTCGTCGGTAAAAAAATACAATCTTTCTCATGTTAGTCTTTTTTTACTATCTATATAGGCGGACACTTTTCCAATGCTGATCCCTCGTGAGTTGGGGTAGAAACTCCTGCTACATACATTTCAACATATTGCAAGGGGCTGATCGAAAAACTGCGACCAGCGAGCCATAAGATTCGTGCCTGCCATGGGAAAAGTAAAGTTTTTTAAGAGAGTAACAGCTTGGACCTTCGTCGAGTAACCGTACTATATTTAACGCCGACACTGTGCAAGAGAGAATCTTTACTGCTATTGGCCATTTTACCCCAAGAGAGCTTTATTCTCTGTTGTTTACCCAGAGTACCGCAAGGTTTTGCGAAACAGATACCTCAAACTGCCGTTTGATATACGAGTCCTTGCTTATAAGCCCCCTATTCGTAAAAAAAAAAGAGAATTTTCAGCACTTCCCGCCAAAACGAATTGTACGGTGTTTTTCATAAAGCGTACATGAACGAATTTTTGCTGCACGAGCGTAGACTGGTACCTAATATAAATTCAACAGCGCGCGTTTTCAAAGTGAACCGTCCTTCTTCCGTTGTTGGTCGGTCACCTTGTTGGTCTTTGTTGTTCGAGCGCTCTCTTATTGAAAATGAGGAGAACTCTTGGAACGCTGAATATTGGAAACGGAAACCAAGGAAGGCAAGTTTTCCGAGAAAAGAAAACTTCTCTCGGGCCGCGGTCCTCAGTCGGAAATAGGACTTCTTTCGGGCGTCCTTCGTCGACTTCTGGGCGAACTTCTCTGGCGAACCCAAGATCCGCAACGGGAAGGTAAGCCTCTGTGTTTTCAACTTTAGTCTTTTATATCTTGTTATTTTCGGCATTCTAAGATTTGTATACGTTAGGAACTCTTAAAAGAGTGGTTCTGCACTTGGTCAGTGGTTAGCAATGATGGTATTCTCGCATTATTGACTGTTGAACGAATCATTCTTGAAAACTGAATCTTTCAGGAGGCCTTCGAGCCAGTATGGAAGAGAGAACTGTGTACAGATGAAAGATTCGAGACCGCTTTCTGACAGAGGTGAATGCTTATATTACTGCTGTTACTGTAGAAAATTCTTGAAATGGCGAAATTTAAAATGTTCAAGCTAGGCTAGCAACTTGAATTAGCAAATTAAATTACACATGTAAACTTAAGTATGGCTGATTTTTGTTTACCTCACAGGCTATCAGCAAAAGATGATTCGATATCTCATGGAGGTACGTTGTATAAGTCTATTTGTATTGGCTGTTGACAATCATTGGTTCGTGTTATGGAAAAGGATACCAGGTTTTATAAGTTCAAAAAAAAAAAAAGGTTTTATAAGTTCAAGTTATGTGGATTTAATCTATAACTATCTAGAATGAACATTTATAGGACTTCACTCAATTGTGATGGTTGCACTGTTAATGATCACTGATCCGGTGCTATTTCTTGGTTGATCAATGTGTCTATAGTAACAATATTATTTTTACTTTTGTAGTTTCTAACAGAGTTCAATTATCCACATCAAATTTCCATGAGAATCCTCAGTGCACCCTCTATGAAAGAGTTCTGCAATATTTTCCAGGTGATTATGTAGACAGTGTACGTTGTAGGTAGCTTGTCAAAGGGACAATTATGTAATCACTTCTTCTGTGTGTGCTAAAATTTTGAATTAAATCTCTATAAGGTTCAGATGTGAACAAAAAATTTACAGTGTGTTGTGAAGTCTAAAAGGCTTTTGTATGTGATCCTTGCTGATCTTTCTATCTTGATTCAGGGCTCAAAAAAAGTTCTGTCCTGTCGTCCATGACAAGCAGATTTTCTACCGCCAGGGCAAATAACTTTTTAATTCACTTGCCCAATGGGCAACTAACTAAATCATTAACTACGAAGAGCAAGAAGTGGCCCCAGGCAAGCAAAATGCGAGAGCTGTTTGCCCAAAGGACAAGCTGGAATTGAAGTTTTTTTCGAGCCCTGTTGATTAAGCCTTGATTACAAAGAGTGGTAACGTTGAGGGCTATGAGCCAGGGATTTCCCCCAGTTATCACAAAAGTCTTTGAGGTAAGATTTCCATATAACCCCATACATTTATTATGCATGCAGCAATTTCATTCTTTTTTGCACAAATTGCTTGATATAACTAGTAGAGTTAAAGCTTGTATGCATAATAATTTAATCAATGAGGTTTATATGGAAATCTTACCATCTCTGATTGTTCAATTCCCATGGTCCACCTACTTGTCGCTTGTACCCAGCATAACAAGGACCACCCTGACATTGCATAAGAGGATTCTACTGCTCTGTTTTATTAAATATGTGGGATTTGATTGTACTTGCATTATCAATAGTTTCTGTACAAGTACATCAAAGCAGACAGACAGAAAGCCACAGTGTTGGATAAACCTGCAGAAGAAATCCCTAAGTTTTTCAAGATGATGGGGTATGTAGCTCTTGTCAAACCAAGTAAATTTTTTTATAGTTCTTTTTCACAAAATCTATTGAAGACAGAATTTTGAAGGAATAATATACCCTTCTCAATAATAATAAGGTCTCTGACTAAAAAAGGCCATTGCATTGCCTCATTTTTTTCCTGTTACGTTGATGAATAATAAGCTAACTAATTAAGGATGCTTAATCTTTGCATATTTTTAGGTATCCTTTTAGTATTTCAAAGAGTAATTTACACTCAGTTGGCAGTCCACATGCATGGCCTATCATACTAGGAGCACTGTACTGGCTTATTGAGCTAATCAGGGTATGTATGCCATAATTACATTGGAAAACTAACACTTGAATTCATAAAAAGCTCTGTTTTTTATGCTTTTATCTCAATATTTTGGATTTGACATTGGCTACATGACAACTTTCTGTAAAGTCAAGGTCAAAAGTTTTTGATATAGATGTTTCATGATTCAATATTTACGGCCCTTGACATAAACTGGAGATATCAGAGTAGATCAACCCCTACTACCATATATCAAAGCAACCTTCTGTCATTCAGTTGACTACAATGTTGATCTGTTTGGTCCAATCCAGCTGTTGTTGTTGTTGTTGTAATTGTGAAGGCCAAGATTTGTCATTTTGGAATAAAATGAGAGAATTTATTTGTAATTTTTTAACAGGGGAGCCAAAAATTGTTGATTTAAAGAAGTGGGATCCAGTAAGAACATTGTGAGCACTAATAAAGTACTAACACCAATAAAATCTTACAGCATGCGATGAGTGTCGGTCAAGACATTCTGGGAAATGTTCTGTTCCCAGAGGACACCTATGAAACAGGACAATACCAAGAGGATGGACCAAACCCTGAGGACAAGGTATATAATACAACTGTTTTAGTTGAAATTCTCTCAATAGAGACAGTACGTCCTCTCAAAGTCTCTACTATGAACAGTTTACTTGGTCCAAAGATTCCAAGTTTCACACAACTGTTAGATAGATAGTTTTTACCCTTTTTACTTGATTATTACTATTTTGCTTGATATCTAGAGATAATACACAGATACAGTGTTCTCCCTAACTTTTAGCTCAGCATGTAAAGAAACATTATTGACTGGTAAGGCAAAAATATGTGCCAGAGGTGCAATTTGCTTGGGGTGGGGGGGGGCGGGGAGAGGGGGTAGTGGAGTGAGTGACAAAGCCCCACTCTCTTTGGCAAATTTAGGAGCTATTAAGTTCTCTGAAACATCATTCCCTCATTTTAAGACCTATTTTGTGCAAGTCAGTGATTGTCATCTTTAGACTTAAAATATTGAATTCCAATTATAATATTTTACTCTGTCTTCAGTGTTCTCTTTCCAAAATGCGTGGCCCAGAAAAAGAAAAGCTGTGTATACTTTAGTACTTTTTCCATATATTCATTCCTGCAAACTTCCAAAACAGTAAATAGGGTGGTAAAAAGAAGAACGATTTGTGATTTAGAGATGAAAAATTAACCCCAAAAGATATTCCTGGAGCAGTTATGGTATATGAATGTGTGTTGGAAAGTGGAAGCCTTTGCCTGTTGGGGGCTATTCACATGGTACTGGAATGACTTTTATTCTGAAACGAGTTCATTCCATCTCCATTTATTTCTTTGTATTTGTTTATATGATACCAAAGGGACATGTAAATTGAAAACGAACTTCTTTGCGGATTGAAAACTGCAAGTCATTTAGTCTGGCACTAGTGGCACGTGTGTATTTTATCTGGCACGAAAACCACTTGGGGAAAAAGGCTTGGGCTGAGCCAGTCAATTTTATCATGTGAATGAAGTATGAACTTCACTCTGGAATGAAACTCATTCTGAAAACAGTCTCTTAGGAGGGAAACTGGTGCCATTTCTTGTACTTTTTCTTAAATCCATTCATTTATTCGTTTTTCTTTTTCAGTACTTTTTCAGTTATCTTGAGAAAAGTTATGCAGCTTTCTTGATGGGTCAAGAACTTGATGAACTTGGAGAGTATGACAATGAGTTCATAGAAAACATCAGTAAGTGTTTTAAAAAAATGCTTTTGCCACACTTTTATCTTATCACTTGTACAGATCATATGTATCATAATTTCTTTACTTAATTCCAGGTTTGAAAAAAAGGGTTGTGAATAAATGTGAGCCCATCAGATGATGATATTAAACATTAAACTTAACTGTATGAGGCAATGTTTACACTGCGTTCATTTTTTTTTTTGGCTGTTTTTGAATACATGAATTTTGAAAGGCTAGATACATGTCTAAATTTTTCATTTGTTTCAATGTGGTTCCATGTGAATAAAGTTTTAACTGGTCGAAAATTGTCCAGCATTTTGTGATAGCCTTAGGGTAAGATTCATTGCTGTCAAATGTTTTCTTAAGATGCTAAGGGCATGCCCCCCAAAATTGCAAATAATAAACACGAAGTCCACAAGTACAAGTTAAACTAATCACCGGCGGCAATCTCTTACCTGCATCATGGTCTCTACATAGGTGTGAGAGACCGTGATTCGGTTTAACATTCAAGAAACACATTTGTGATGTGCCATTAACTATTATTTGGTTTACTTTTCTTAACAGGATTAAGGAATGCTGATGCACTTGACGGTAAACCTTTGGCTATATGTATAAATGTTTAATAAATGAGTGGTGGTGAGGTGCAGCATTGACTGTTCATAACCTTCTGATATCTCTATGCAAACTGAAAGGAATGTAGAAAAAAGTGCTCCCATTTATAGAGAGCTTGTTTTATGAGTCTTATGAGTCAATTTCATACGTTGTGAGGCAAGTTATGAGTCACGATTTTTTTTTGTTTTTTAGGAATGGAAGAAATAATGAAAGAAAAACTTTCACTTGAAGAAGAATTGAATGCCTTGAAAAGTGATTCTGTAAGTACGAAGTTTGTGATAGTCTTATGTGCAAAGCTTTGTAAATAGGCCATTTCCAAGTTGCCTTCAGCCCCGAGGGGTGGGGGGAGTACTCCCTCATATGAGCCATATAGGAATGTGTCGCGCCTAAAGGTATGGTTTTTGTGCCGTACGGGTGTAGAATTTGCTCATTTTGGTCTGGAATCGGGTCTGGTTTTCGGGCGAACTACAGGAGTTCATGAATGTATTTGTCGTTTCAATTCCAAAGGAGTAAAACAGAAAGAGCAGTGTAAGCGATCTCAAAATGGATTTTAAGAAATCGTTTTGTTGACATTCTAATCTAATTAATGATGACATAATTTCTGCCTATGCCAGGTCTGAAAACGGGTGTGGAAAATGGCCTGAAATAGTGTCAGGATTTGGAGAGCCGGGTTAATACTCACCTTAAGTTGAAGTCATAATGGTCATCTCTTATAATTTCAGGAAGTTCCACGCGGGTTTTAAAACAAGACCAAGTGCGAAGCCATTGATATGAGAATGATTTTTTAATCTCATGCAAATAAAACTCAATTTCACAACAAAGGTTTTGCACTTAGCCTTGTTTTGAAAATGAGAGTTTTTGGAACTTGGAAATGGCGGGCCCATTTCTGTTTACATGTATACCTCACTGAAGAAGTGTAATGTGATTGTTTTCTTTCAGTCGCGTCTGCAAACACTATCTGACAGAAAGGCAACATTAGTCTCTGACAGGTGAGAAACCTGGACCAGACAAGTAACAGTGATCCGGACTTGCTTTCCTTGAAGGCATATTAACTAAACTGGGCATAGAATCCCTTATGTAAGGCTGGTTTTCACTAGTGACGGAGTCGGAGTCGCAATCGTAAACGGAGTCGTAAGAGCGCTAATGACCTTGTGAGAATCAAAAAAAGTGAAAGTCGGAAGCAGATTCATAAGCCCGACAGAGTAGGAGTCGAAAGAATCAGAACGTTTCAGGTTTTTCTCATTTCCCTTATGACTCCGTCGTTTACGATCTAAGCTGATCTAGTGAAAGTCGGAAGCAGAAGTGGAAGGATAAACCAATCACAATGCATCTTCACACGCTTAATTGTGATTGGTTTTAGTTCTTCCGCTTCTGCTTACGACTCCGACGGCCTAGTTTTCACTTGATCGTAAATCTGACTCTGTCGCAAGTGAAAACCCAATCTCGTTTCCAGAGGCCGCGATCCTTTTGTACAACGACGGGGATCACTAACCTCTGGAAGAATCCGTAAAAAACCATCTCTGATTGTCCGATAAAATCGTATACATCACATGCAAATTTCTTTGCTAATCAAAAAACAGTGAGCACGTTGATTTGATTTTGACAGACCACTTGTGTACGCATAAATCTCATACGTCCTGGAACCGTTAAGAAAAACGTTAACCTCGATCGATAATTTCCGAAATCAGGCTACAGTGCTATTTTTTTCAAAATTTCCTTTTTCTTATTTTTGAAAGTCATTCCAATGCTTATGCCACTGAACCTTTCAAATTTGCATACACCTGTGTTCATTCCGTGCACGAAAGAATGTGTGTCGTCGTGACTAACAAATAGGGACCTTAAGCAGACAGGACGAGTTCGTGGACGACGACGAGAGAAGACGAGTTAGGTCTGGGTCGAGAACGTCGTCCAAAGCGGGAAAAACAAGTGTTTAAAGGGTCCCTCTCAACCAGTGTGCTTTGCGCGCGTTTGTTTTTGTTTACATCCGGGATAACCCCAGTTGGTGCGAGGCTAAAATGGCTTTTATATAAAGCATATCGCGCCGCGATTTATATCGTTCGGATGGATACGAGAAAAGTTTAGTAATAGAGGTTCTCGGTTGAAAATACAACATGCCTTCATCTCAAGAAGTCCAGAGAAGAGCAGTTAATGCATATGGCTCTTTTGTGGCAGAGGAATCAAACTTACAAGAAGAGGAGATGCCATCACTAGATGATCTGGCTGTACCAAGAGATGCCGTCGAGAATGGCATAGTAAGTAAAAACTCGTTTGTCTTATGTTCCTCAGTTCTGACGCACTACATGCGGATAACAATCTTGCCGATAGTTTTAGTTTATTAAAATATTGCCACATAATCCTGACAAAAAAAAAGAATTGCTGTCAGCTGCTTCGAGCGTGACTATGCCAGTGTGTCGGTGCGCTAATCCAAAGCACGTGCTCTCTCGCATGGTATTAAAGCTTGTAAATTGTTTGATCTTATGTAGACGTGTCGCTGCAAAAATACTTGCAGACGAAAATCTGGAAGGACAAGAGGTTGTACTTGCCGTGACAGTGGCTTACCTTGTTCTGTCAGCTGTGATTGTGGTCCAGTGGGAAAACCTTGCTCCAACAGAAAAGAGACCTGTTCAAATACTCCAGCAGATATTGCCCGACTTCCTGCCAGTGCATTTGATAGACACCAAGAAGCAGCAGCAAAGTCCAGGGACGAAATTGGGGTAAGGTAACCTACGGATGCATTACTGGTTGCTCTTAATTACAAAGAAATTGCTTAAACTTGATTTTAATCATTTAAAAAATTGATCATGTTAGTCGATTCGCTTCAGTTTCACACGAAATAAGTATAGATACTTGCTGATCGCTGATTCGCTTCATGAGTTATCTAGGACCCAACAAGAAATAGAAACTAGCAGCTGATTCACTTTTTAGCAATTATTTAGGCCTTAATGCTAGCTTCAGTAGTTCACAATAAACAGATACTTGCTAATATCTGACTCCCTTCAGTAATGATTTAGCCTCACAAAATTTTCTCTGAAACAAAGGGATCCATTTTCAATTCTTGTAGGCCTTTATTCAAACAATCGCTCCAGAGGAAAGGGATCGCTTGCTCCTTGAGTTGCTAAGTAATGGGAGAGGAAGTCTGGATTATGCCAAGAATTTGCTGCAAGGAAGTTCAAGTGATCCAAATCCTGAAGTTCCACCTAATACTGGACAACCAGAATGGTGTATATGTGGGGTGTGCAGACCAATGACAACACCAGAAGAAAACAAATGTTGTCGTAAACGTCTCTGTGTTACGTCATATGAACTATTTCAGAACATTTGCATTGACAGGGAGGTGTTGACCGTGGCGATCCGCGCAAGATGCGATATAAGGGTAGAAGAGCCTGATTATGCATCTAATAGCTTTCGAAAGGCTGCTTACCGACAGTATATTCTATGGCGTTTTGGTAAACTAGGTCGGGGAAACAGAAAAGTTTGTCCAGCTTGTGTTGTAAGGGTCATAAGAGAGGCATATCCATCTTTGGATGGACAGTATTTAGGATTCCGAAGATCATAGTGAAATTTAAAATGCTTGAGAAATTAATATCAATAGTTTTATGTTCCTCAAATGTACTATAAACTTAATTTTTTAAGATTTTCCAATAAACTGTCACCAGAGTTATGCATATTCAACTCTAAACAATAATGGTGCTTTGTACATGTTTGCCACTTAAAAATGAATGAAATAACGCCTATTGCAATCAGTCTGCCTTTGTGTTACCTTTCCATAGAAAGGAGACTCTTGACAACACAGCAAAACACAAAATAACCACATCAATTTCTATTCGCATTGAACACATCATTCTTTGGCCAAAAAAAAAAAAAACGAAAAAATAAAAACAACAACAACAAAATAAACATATAGGTTATACAAAAAATATTCCGCGCTAAATGTGTACGAGTTGTCTTATTTTATTCTCACAGAAATATTTAGCAAAAAGCCAGGTAAATTTAATAACCATTCATATAAGTAGGAAGACACTATGAGGAGGTCGAACCACAAGGGTCTGATGTACCTTTCAACCACTACCCCTCGTTTTTCTTCTGTTCATAATGAACTTACCCTCCTAGTTCAGTTTCTATGCTAAGTGTCTTAACAGATTGAAGTCAAGATTTTCAGTGAAAGTCTAAAATACAATAAAGTCATTTCTTAGATTTGAATCTGGAAAGCTTGGCCTCAACCAAATCTTTTGTTGCAGGGGGTTCACGCATAGCTATTGTAGGAGCCAGGTTCTGTGGATTGGTGGCCGAGACTTCCACATGACGGGCTATACACTTGTCATCATCTGCACGCCTCTTGAGTATGTTAGAGAGGAGAATGTCCCAGTATTTGTATTGTTTCTCCACTTTCACTGGAAGAACATGCCAGTTCTTTGAGCGTTTGCTGTATACTTTCTTGAATCGCCCCTCAACCAGTTCACGAAAAGCATGGAAGTTGTGGTCCAAGATTGCAAGAAGGATTCTTGCGAGGAAAATTTCATATCTACAGAAAAAAAAAAAAACAATGAAAGTACTATGATTTCCTATTTAAGTGCACCTCACTCATTGTTGTAAACAAAAGAAACTATTTTTGAGTATTTCTTTCAAAAATATATTTATTTTGGTAGCCACATTTCAACTAACATAACCATTTGAATTTTGTCAAAATATTCTCTATAACAAAACAAAACAAAATAACACAAGAGAAAAAAGTCAGTGATGCCTACACTCACTGCAACAACAATGGTATGACACAAAAGATGCCACCACGACTCACAAATTCTGAAACTACTAGTTTTAGTAGTCTATGTAAATATAAAAACCCTGTCAAAACCTGTGTTTGTATCAGCAAGTGCATGGATAATATATGGTTTAGTATTATTCTTGCACTTACGCAAAACCTATTCGTTTTGGAGCATACTTCAGCACCATAGAATTGAAGCTTTCTAACTTGCTTGTATGTCTGAAATAAATAAAAATTAAACACCTGTTATAGCCTAATGCTTGCATACAGCTGTACCACTGCAGACATTTTAATGTTTGCAACCTTCAGAATCACAAATTTGGTAGTGGTGGTTGGTGGGAAGGTGAGTTGGACAAAGGTACTAGAAATTTGAATTGATCCTTCACTTAATTTATCCGCCACAATGGATAAACATGGCAGAATTTAATACTAGCCAGAGACTATGCATAATATTTGTACTGGATCTGATCATAGAAATAATAATTGAAAAATCACCATAGTAGGGAGACTTCTGCTATATGAAGAACCTAATTTTTATCAGTCGTTAGCATCATTAGAGGAGGAAAAGTGATCAAATACATAAGAATTGAACAAAAGCTTGCTTCTACCTAAAAAAGACATAAAATTTTAATGAGTTGAGCCACTGAGAGTCATAAATAACATCTCTCATGGCTTGTGCAGCTTTTGATTCTTTAGCCAAATACTCTTTTCCTTCTTCTAATGATGTCAAGGGCCCATGGCTGCACTGTCCATCCGACCACTCATGCTCATTGCATACATGGTGCATGACTCCTAGCCACATGTCCTGATATAAAGGAATACACCAAAGTAATCATTCATCTCATAATAACAACAATAGCTAGAATGATCATTAATAATAATAGTAATGATGATAATAATAATAATAATAATAATAATAATAACAACAGCTATCTATGAAAAATGGAGATAGCAATAAAAAATCCTATACACAGCAATAGAAAAAGTGAGATATGATCTTAGGGGTAATTGTAGCCTTTGGCCTGGTAAAAAAGAGCAAGTGTCAGTGCCTTCCACCGTATACACATACTACATTGCTTGGGAATCTCATATTTGAGGTAGCAGAGAAAGCAATCACACAAACACATAAGGTACCATAATATGGCTTACTGCATAACTATATAACAATACTTTATAAACAACCTAGGTTAAAAAA
Source organism: Porites divaricata (assembly GCA_038088405.1). Classification (NCBI taxonomy): domain Eukaryota; kingdom Metazoa; phylum Cnidaria; class Anthozoa; order Scleractinia; family Poritidae; genus Porites; species Porites divaricata. Next base: position 48,162 of record JBBMOI010000013.1, on the reverse strand, counting down.
ATCAACCTAAGTTAAATCAAAATTAACCTGAAATCAAATTTGACCTGTAACACATACATTAGACTAACCCCTACCTTTAGAGCTTTCTCATCTCCATCGCAATTTTCGGCACAATGCCAAAAATGATTTCTCACTGGCTCAATCCACTGCTTTATCCCTTCACATCCTCTTGTCTTAGCAGTCTGCAATAAACAAAGAAAGAAAGAAAGAAAGAAACACCACTTTAGAATACACCAAAAAACACATGCAAACAGCATGAAAGTAGAATGTGACTTGCAATTTGTGATTTTATGCTGAGACAAGCAATTAAACAAATCTTTCAGCAATATATGTGAAAATTCAATACCTGTAGATTAAAACTTTTTGAAAATAATTTATAAATAGAATAATAAGTACTGTATGTTCTTACTGAGCTTAACTTGGCTGTGAGTTTACATGACTTATGCCAAATGTCCAGCGAGTGAAAAAAATTTGCCATGGTTTCTGCATTCTGCTCTAAAAAGGATCACACAAATATAATTTCCATCCATTAATAAAAATTTTAACTCACTGAATAGAGATTATTACATGTACATTTAAGTGCTTCTGAAACTAACCCTTTGTATCTCTCACCAACTTTATTATTGAACTAGATGCATCTGTAACTAATTCCATGAGTTTCAAATTCTCAATAGTTCTTTCCAACAGCCGCTTTAGAGCCATCTTTTCCATGACTGTTGAGGTACCCCCAGCCTCACGTTTGTCCACAACCTCCAAATCAGTGATGATACTCAGGTAATGGTCCATTAATATATAAGCACAGTACTTGGCTGAGAACCCTGGTGAATCCATTCGTGCATCTCCACACAGTACAAGATTTTCATCTTTGATAGTCTGCCATATTCTATCCTTCATTTTTTTCCAGAGTTCTTTCACAACGGGTACAGCATGCAATGATAGAATACGGTTAAATGTTGCACTTGACACGAAAGCCAATCTCAACATTTTGGCCATCAACTCCACTTTATCAAAATTATTCCCAGTAAGAAGGATTGCTGCTGACAACAATACAGTTGTCAGAAACACCTTTTGTCCTCTCTTTTCTGTGAGAACTGACGAAGAATGCCAAACACCAGTATGTCCCTTTGAACATCCATAAACAACAGAGAGCACCCCTCCTTCAACATTACGCCGAATAACTTTCCTTTCACCTGAGCATCCCTCTCCTTGGCACTTCCCCTGAAGGAGGTCAAGAACTTTGTTCATTTCCACAATTACTCTTTCCTTATTTGCCATTCCAACATAGTTGGCCAACTCATCATCATAATTAACCAGCTCTTCAAAAACCTCTGACAGTTTTTCTTTTAACTTAACACAGGCATCTTCATCATTTGGCTCCTCGGCTGCCTCTTCCTGTGGTTGTTCACCCGGCTCTCCACTACTACCGTCTATCAGTTGTTCATTTGCCTTCTTTGTTACCTTTTCTTGTGGCTGTCCGTTCAGCTCTCCATTGCCACCTTCCACCAGCTGTTCTCTGGGCACTGTCACTGAAGAATGAGCTGTCTGACTGTTTTCTAAACTGCTGTTGTCAGCAAAATCTAACAATGTTTCAAAGGCAGTTTTTGTGCTGCTGTCATCATATCTGCAAGAAATGTGCATGCAGGGTCTCAACACTTTGATGTACATTATATGCAAGACTTGTACCTATACTTGCATGACCAGAAATTTTCATGAGATTCCCAAGAAAGAGGCCCTCCAAGGGGTAAAAGCGACAGGCGACATTAGCCTGAAAACCGGCTACATGGGACTATTTTAATAGCGACAAGCAACTGTAATGAGCAACTAAAATGTGACAGTGACAATTCAAACGTTAAAAAAAGACAGTCATTTCAAAGACTTTAGAAGCATGTTAAGAAACCCTGAAATGACCGTGACATTTACATAAAACAATAAAAACGACAGCGACATTAGCAGCCGTTGGTTAGGCAACATAGGTATCAAAAAAGGGGCAACATAGCGACACGGGTACCCCCCTTGGAGGGCCTCAAGAAAGGATCCTCCTAAATCTCACAGTTAGGTCTTAGTTTGTTGTGAACTTGAATATTCTTTTCTTGGTATTTATACTGCTACTAAAGCATTCCTAGGTTGCTGGATAAAAAAAAACTTTTAAATCTAATTTTATATATTCCATGAAATTAATTCACAGGAAACACAGGCTTTTCCTTTGTTTCTACTTACATTGGCAGCAAAATGTCAGAAGAAAAATTCCCAGCTCAGCTGAAAACCCCCACAACTAAGCAATGTAATATAATTAATAGTAGTGTCATGCAAATGCTGCTTCTCATGAATCATATTTTTTTAACTGCCATGTACATGTGTAATTGCGAAAACCAAATAGGAAATGTTAGCCACTTGTAATTCTGCGAAAGTTTGTGGATTCATCACCTGCAAACTCTTAACACAAGGTAACATGTAAAGAAGTAAAAAAAGGAGGAAAGCTCACTCACAGAGACATTGTTTCTTCATCACTTCTATACTCGGTACTTTCTTCAGAACTCTCATCAAAACCGTCACTGGAACTGCAAACAGTACCCACAAAAAATGTTCTTGCTTAATGCTATATGTATCCTTGATTTAAATCTACTTCCCTTTGTTTTTGGGTGATTGAAAAAATGTATGTACACTGTGACAAATAAATAACTTTTTTCTTTATATACATATAAGTAGACATAATAGGGCCAAGCCTTTCTTTCCTTTTGATGATACTGTACAATTAATGTTACAAAAACAAAACACAGTTTGGACAATGACAACAAGTTATATAGACTACAGCAAGTTTCATCGCTTGGCAAGGAAAAAATCCTTATGATAACATTTGAAGTCTTAAGCTATAGGATATAGCCTGCTTTCAAATAGTGAACAGTCAGATAATATCAAAACTGTGTAATAACAATGACAATAATGGTTAAGATGTGAAAGTGATAAAAATAATAATGGATAATAATACTACTAATAATAACAATGGGAGAATATTCATATGTTAAGAGACAAGGAATGCAGTGTAGGAACTGCAATGCTCTTTTCTAAGTGTGGGTGCAGCCCTTCTTTTCCTTTATCATACCTTAGCTGCCTGCAAAGCAACATAAAACAATAAATATTGCAAACTTACCTATCAGAGCTTTCATCCATTTCCTGACATTCAAATGGATTACCCAACACAGTAGCATATAGTGGGTTCACTTTACTCACAGCTTTTAATAAAGTGGACTCATTAAGCTGATCTTCAATATTTGGTGCATCCTCACTTTGTGTCACCAAAGATACATTCCTAGAATTTAAAAGCCAATTTACAGATTATAATGAAAAATGCTAGACTGCAGAATACACAGCCCACTAAATAGTCCTGCTGTTGTCCAATGCAGGTGTACTTCAGGTTTAAGCTAGATGCGCATAAGCTAAGCTAGGTAGTCCTGCAGTTGTCCAATACAGGTGTAATTCAGGTTTCATCTACATGAGGATAAGCTTAAATTTTGTTGAGAGATAAACTTCATATATAAGTGACTGTGTACATGTACATGTTGACTACCATTTATATACTATTCACCACATGTATATAGCCTTATACCTTTCAGTAGCAATAGGAGACACGGACAGCCCACGACATCCCCATTTCGACGGTCTCAGATCTTACTGGTTTTGAAGTTGGCGTTGAATGGAAAATTAATGACCTCTTGCCTAAAATTATTAACACTGCTTATTTGAAAAAGTCATGTAAATGAAATAAACAAAAACTTAGAAGGGGATGTAAATCCTACTTTTTATCTCAATATTAAAACAAACGCTCACCTTTCCCTGCAGGTTTCTTCCTCTTGGCATCAGACTCAGAGCTTGTATCACTAATCTTATCATCATCTCCGCATTTGGCCAACAGAAACGCAGCAAATTCGTTGTTGCTTTTTGATTTGAAACCCAGTTCCGTTTTTACCTCGTTCCAAATAACGAATGTCGTTTCTTTTAATAGAATGGCTTTATTTTTTTCGTCTCTACGAGGTCTGCCACGCTTTGGCGGCAAACCTAAAGACGACGCCATTTTCGATAAAAGCAAAAATGGCCGCCAGCCGGGTGCACGCCCGCAAAGCACACTGGTTGAGAGGGACTCTTTAAGCAAGCTCCCGTCTCGGCTCGTCGCCGAAGTAGGTAGACTGCACTGAATGGCTTCGTTTAAAGAAATACGAGAGCTACTTCTTCAGTTTAGTGTTGAGAACAACACAATTAACGAGGAAGAACTTTTCCTACTCTCCGAAGGATTTAAATCAGTAAACCGTTTATCAAATGAAAAGGTTTGAATCGAATCAATCGAGAATCAAACAGTACAGAGCTGGTTTTGTTGTCCTATACATTTTACAGGAATCAATTGCCGGAGGCACGATTTCCGTACAGTCCCATTCATTTATCTAATACGGATAGACGACTCTATTCACGTTGATCAAGTTTACCGGAAACAGTATATATGAAATGTAGTGAAAGTCTTGCTTTCGAGAGGACATATACATTTCAAAACACAAACAAAAAAAAACAGTGTGGATGAAAATGCTTCGAGAGATTTTCCTTGGGATTTTTAACCGGCCTCTTTCATGTAAGGGTCCCGAGTATCAACGCCTTTTCCTTTTCCAGTTAAATGGTGCTTCTGGAAACGGATTACAGTTCAGAAGCATTCTGAACACAAACATTTTACTTTTACTCACAGGTTCTTTCCCGCCGAAGCCATTGAAAACCACGGCTCACGGTTTACCGAAAATCTCTCGAAATCTTTCCTCCAACGGCCCAACCTTCGGCAAAAAGTACAAAAAAGGTTTCCTTTTTTTCAAATCTTGGTATTAAACAAGGTAAAATGGGCACAGAAACGTAAAAGATTGCTTTAAATGCTCACGTTCACCTGAGGACGGCAAATCAACAGATGTCACGTCCTGAACGCCATGTGGACGACATCACTGACATGCGCAGAAGTTGCCGACTTCGTGAGAACACTTCCGCTCGGCGTCCACTCGGCTCGTCGTCTAGGTTGCTTAAGGTCCCTAATGTTTATTCGCGCCGTCTAAATAAATAGACACTTTTGGTCCCCTTACTTGTCTTTCTCCACTAAATACATCCATCAAAGGTCACAGAAGAAAAACTGCTTTGGAAAGAGGAAATTGCAGCAATGTACGAGCAAGGAAAATTTCCCTTGCATTTGAGACCTTCTCGTGGTCAAATTGGTAAACAATTTCACGCAGGCGCAGTTAAACCGGAACCAGGATTTTGTGGTTCCGGTTTTGGATTCTAGAGCGTTCGTTGCCCCATCCGCTGGACAAAAGTAACGGATGCTCTGGGAACGCGATTGGTGAAAACCATCCTTTACAGAGCATGCGCTGTATGATGTATGACATCATCGTATTCGAATGCCCCCGTTTTCGCCTGTCTACACGTAAAAGAAAACCAGCGTTGAAAAAAAGAAAACTCTGGCCGGGGACCTTTTTCGTATTAATGCCAGCAATTTTGGTGCCCGGTAACGGAAATATCTGGATACGTGGGGAAGAGGGTCTAAATAAATGTTGGTATTTTTCTTGCAGAGAAAAGTTTGTAAACTACATCGGAGACTTGAGGAAGCATAAGAAACAACTGGCTGATGTAAATAGTCAACAGATGGAGGAATTACAAGTACTAAGTAAGACTAAGATAAAGACTATAACAACTTTCTTCTATCGGCTACGTAGACAATAGGACCATTTATGCGAGGAAAAATAAGACGCGTCCCAAATAAGACGCAAACTTTCCCGTATAAACGGCACATTTCGTCGGAAATTTAGCTAAGACGCGTCTTATCTAAGAACAGCCCTTAACACCTGTTCTTTGATAAGACGCGACTTAGGGGGTGTTTACATGACACCGGGGCGACTTTCGCGCCGCGACGAGTTCACTCCGGTTCCCTCTCATGGCTCTACATTTGTTTACATGATACCAACACAAAAAGTCATGCCGGCACGAGTCGCCCCGGCGTGAGTTCACTCCGGTTGTCGCACCGGGGCGAGAATTTCACTCCAGTACGAAATCTCGCAACGGTATCATGTAAACACGAAACGACCACCCGTTTCGGTGTGAAATCGGTCTAATGTTCGCGATTTTGAATCATACGTCCATTTTATCAACATGAAGTGTACCTTCAAATAACGAGATCATATGTGAAATAACCCAGTCATCATGTAAACGCGATACGAAATCAAAAAGTCATGTCGGTATGAAACTCGCGCCGGTGCGAGTTTTCTCATGTAAACACCCCCTTAGCTTAGTCGCGTCTTAATAGGGCCATTTATACGAGGAAAAATAAGACGCGACTTAGCTAAGACTCGTCTTATTTTAGAACAGCCCTTAACACCTGTTCTTAGATAAGACGCGTCTTAGCTAAGACGAGAAAAACTTCGTATAAATGAGCTTCGCGTCTTACATAAGACGCAAATGCATAGTACGCATGCGTTAATTTTTGCCGGCGCGCCAGTTTGGATTGCCGTTGCTATGGGCAACATTCACATAAAAAGGAGTCAAGAACAGAAATAAGACGCGAACCATTTATACGAGCTGTTCTTGTCTTAGATAAGACATGCTCGTATAAATGGTTCGCGTCTTATGTAAGTCGCGTCTTATGTTTCCTCGTATAAATGGCCCTAATGTGCCGTTTATACGGGATAGTTTGCGTCTTATTTAGGACGCGTCTCACTTATTTTTCCTCGTATAAATGGCCCTATTGCTGCAAAACAAGTTAAAAAGCAATGTTGCACGTTTTACCACCCACGTTCAAACCTGTCTTGCAACAAACCAGGTTGTTGTAGGTTGCGAAAAGTACCAAAAGATAGAGTGGTTTACTTTTTGCTGCAAAACCTGTTCATGTTGCGCGTTTTACCGGCCCAAGGCAAACTCATTTTCCAACAAGTCACCAAGTGGCGTAATTCAAGTATATGGGGTGATTCCCGCGTAATTTTATCCAGTCAGAAGTCAGTATTAACGCAATATTTGCAACCTGATTTGTTGGTTAAACGCGCAATATCGCTTTTCTTCTCATTTTGCAGCATTGTTGCAAACAGGTTTCACGTAATTGTTGCCTATTTTGTAGCTAATGAAACTGGAAACCTCATTCTTCCTTATGCTACTCACATGTCCGATGTCGTTACAACTGTCTGCTTTAAACTGTCTTTTACACTATGAGTTATATAGACGAAGTGACTTCTAGAGACTATAAAGTAAGGCAGGTGGATGTTCCAGTTTATTTAGTACCAGTTTTATGATAGCACAAGATAATCGAACAACTTTTTAGGTACATTAGATAAATCTTTGAAAATGAATATATCGATTTACACTTATTGACAGCTTGCCGAACACTGGCAATTCAAACAGTTACAGAGCACCGCACCGCAAGCACTGATCGACGGTGCGAATATCTGAACGGCTACGTGACTGTACAACATCGTTCTTTCGAAAAACCTTGCTTCTCGATCCTCGATCGTCGATCATCGAAGCTCTAGGCTCGAGGATCGAGTGTCAACTTACCTTTGAGCGGCACTATACATTTTATGTTTATTGGAGGCTCCAATGATACCGGTATTTAATAAGGGTACGTTTAACTTGTCGTGTATTGGGAATTACTTGTTGCCTGTATTAAAGCATCCACTCGCGGAACAATTTTTCTTTTTGGAAAAAGTAAAAGTGGGCTGGCCCTCTACTCTCTCAGCGTTGTATGCAGTAAAATAGTTCTGCGAAAAGTGCACATAATTATTTAATGCTGATTTGCGGTATCTATTATGTTACAGAGGTGGAACAAGACGCTGCAATGGAGGAAAATTCAAAGCTTCAGGTGAAAGTAGTACAATTTTAAAGTCAAGTTTGACTTTCCAAAAAGATGGAAAATTTTCCCTTCAGAAGTTAAAGCTTTTCTTTCATAATAGTGACTAACCCGTGATATTGTATTACTAAAATTAGCACTTGAACAACGGCATCTGAGCTGCGAAAACATCTTGTTCTGAGAGCCAAATTAAGGGAAATGACGGAAAGGTCACTGAAAAATGGAAATTGCAATATCGCAGAATGTTAAGTTTGTTCAAACTGAGAGGCGATGTTAATACATGTCGGAAATGTTTAGACTTTGTGACTCAGTGTCCCGGTAAATCCAAAGTCGGCGATACGGATATTTAAAACTGTTCTAGACGTATAATTTATAAAAACTAGAGGAGATTTTTCGGGATTCATCATTTTGGTACTCCGGAATTGGTTTCCCGCCGTTCTCCGAAAATGTTAGCCTGCGAACAGCAGACGCATTTCCGGTCGTCGCCTGTCTAACTCCGAAAAATAGTTATTTTTCGGAGGGAGAGAAGCGACGACCGGAAATGCGCGTGTCTGCTGTTCGCAGGCTACGAAGATGTGTGAATCAGAAACAGAAACGTCCCGGTTTGGTCCTGCGTCCTCCGCCGGAGATTTTGAATCCGGAATCTAAAATGAATACTTTGTATCCGACTGAATGTTCTCGGATTAACTGATGAGTGTAAAGAGCTGTGAATCTTTGGCCTGCGTACCAGGCGCTTGTTTACTCCTCGCGAGGGGAACACGCAAATGAGAGAGGAGGCAGCTTTCCTTATTCTCCCCTCCTTCTCTCTTCCTCTCTCTCGCACGCTTGTCCTCGAGATTTCTCTCTTCGCCCTGAAAACAACCGGTGCCTGCTACGCAGTGCTAGCGAATTTGAATCCTTTAAAATGTAATAAATTTGGAAAAAACTCCCCTAGTGTGTTCGTAGAGGTCATGGAAAACTTGGAAAGTCATGCCGGAATTTAAGAATTTCAGTTTCAAGGCCTGGAAAGTCGTGAAATTTAATTGTCGGTCTTTGAAAATCATGGGAAATTAAAGTTTTGTTTGGTAAATTAGTTGCTACAGATGACAAAGCAAGGATAACGTAAGATAAAGAGGAGAAATTAAACAGCGCGAAAGGCACGCATTTTGGTGGATCCAAGAGTTTGTTTGTATTAAACTGTTTAAGGTAAAAAAATATATATGGTAAAACAAGTGAAGTTTAAAATTTTTCGAAAAAGACAGCTAAACCAAAGGTCATGGAAAACTGGAAAAGGTGATCGAAAAAGTCATGGAATTTAAAGCTAGCGTTAAAAACGGACTCGCAAGTCGACCAATGGATCTCACTAGTTCTAGCTGATACCCGGTAAACAAAATATTGATAAACATTTATTATCTATTTTTCAGGAAACTCTTAACAACCAGGAGTTAAGTGCAGCTGATGTGGAGAGAATGAAGCTGGAAAAAAAGGAATTACAGAAAGCTGTAGAACAACTGGGAAAAAGTCGTGATTATTTCGATCAACAGATCTGGGAAAAGGAGATGCAGTATGCCAAGAAATACGAAGAGGTAGGAGAAATACACATGTCATACAGTATTTGATCGTTAATTTTTTTGTTTCAAATCGGTGGTTGTAACTTTTGTTGGAATTGTGGGTTGAATTTGTTTCCATTTCATTTTGCGCGTTTTTTTGGTTTGGTTTTGGTTTAGGGCAGTGATGATGTTACAACTAGTTATGGTCAGTCCTGGAACTCATCTAGTGAAAAATAAGGAGTCCCTGTCCATAACCAATGAGTCCCAGTTCAAAAAAACAAGGAGTCCTAAATTGAAAATGCTTGAGCCTTTATGGAGACAGACACCAAGACTCTCTATTGCAGTTTACTGCAATTAAAATATAGTCCTATATTTTTATAGCACAAAAAAAGACTAAAATAAATATGCACATTTAGACAACAGCCACAAATCACATGAACAGGATATTCGACCTAAAAATCTTCAAATCGATCGATGGTTCTTTGCGTCCTACGGAACGCATGCCATGAATTATTTTGCGTCTTTGAGGATTTTTAGGCGTCAGGGACGCAGGACACGGTGGTAACAAAATCACTGAGGAATCATTAACTAAGCGAGGAATCACGCTCACGTTGTTTAGACTCCTTTGATTAAACTCAGACACAGAGATAAGCGCGAGGGGAGGTACCTGAGGGGCCAGTGGAGCCACGGACTGCAGCCGGGTGCAATGCATAATGCATAACCTTGGCAACCCGGAGAGCTGGCATCCACCGAGGCACCACATCACACTGCTAACCGGTGAAACCTTTTGTACGTGCCATATACTTACCACAGGGGAGAGATGGGCAGGGGGCAGAAAAGCACTAGCGACCATCGGCAATGACACGCAAACCTAATAACCAGGCCCCGGTTGTTCAATCGTTGGATAGCGTTGTCCACCGGATAAAAATCCATCCAGTGGATAACGCAATTGGTTTCCCAAATACTTATCCGCTGGATAGTGATTTGTCCGGTCGATAGCTCTTTCCAACGTTTGAAGAACCGGGGCCTCACCTCAAGAGAATGGCTGTAAAAAGATCCACGAGCACCTGTGATGCGAATAGGGCGACCCCGCATATCGATGATGAGATAGCTGGCCAGCACTGTCTCGAGTTTAACTCTTTCTACGACGAGGATCGGTCTTAGCAAATAAAACAACTCCGTAAACGTTTATCGAACGGGAAAAAAACGGTGATTGTCATTTATATACAGTGTTCTCCTTATCAGGCGGTAACCGGTAAAATTTACCGCCTGAAGCAACACTTCTTACCGCCTGCAACCACTTGAAGTGTTACTAAAACTAAATAAATTGTTTAAAAAAATGTTCAAGTTGTGATCCAAGCCGATCCTCACAAGAAAAGGACTGAAGTAAATACGGAAAAAGAAAAAGTACACACAGCTATTCTGTCTGATTACTTTATTTAAATGTTGACTGGCACCTTTCAAAGCACTACAGGCTAACAATTTTTTCGTGGGCTTCTGTCCCAATTCTAGACTTTCTCGACTAGCAAGAAAAGTTTGCGATTTTCACGACTTGTGTTACTAAATTGGCCCTAGCGGCAAAGGCAGCCTTCATTCGTAAAATTCTTTGTTTTGAGGTGTTTAAAATACTTTTCGGTCAATTGGTTGACAGGATGCTTGATGAGCCTTCACGAACGCGAAGCCCCTCCCCTGGCAGGATAGTGCGCCTCGGGCGCACTATTTTTGGCCTTACCGGTCAAGAATGGTCCCTTACCTGCTGAGCTAAAACTTAGGGAGAACACTGTATATATAAAGAAATTCTTTAAAAACAAGTACAACAAAAACTTGTAGACATATAAAAAAGTACGAAGTAAAGGGTGGTCAGCCAAACAGAGAGAATGAAAATATATAATGGTTTTTATCTTTAGTACGTATTTTTAATAAACTTAATTAGAACTAGTAGTTAAGGGTATTTACTCTACATTATCAAAACAATTTTTGTTGCTCTCTCATTTTCAGACTGAGAAACATATTCAGGAATACAATAAAATGGCCAGGAAACTGAAGCTTATTCCCTCCACAGCTGAACATGCAAATGGAATCGATTTTGAGATGCATTTTAATCCACATACACACAGACCGGATCAGCGAACCCACGTGGACTTTAAAGGAACAATTAAGGTATTGTGAAAGGTTTGAACCCAGGAGTCATTTCAAAAGTAGGTTGAGTTTGATCGTCTGGGTGAACGTAGTCCTGAATAGGACTGTTGTTGTTGACAGTGACTGACGTTTCGACAACCTGTGCGGTAGTCATCTTCAGAGTCAAAGTGAGTTGTATCACGTCAGTAGATGGTATTATATACTCTGGTTATTGATCTGATTGGTCAATAAAGTCAAGATGTTATTGTTGTTGTTGTTGTTGTTATTGTTATTGTCTATCCTCACTGAGAATGAGAATTGTCTAAAAATTCGGGTTTTTTTGTTACCGCTGCTGGGCTCGAGAAACGCTCAAATTCCAGCTTGTTTACTTCACAAGCAGTTCTCACATTGTGTTTGTCCAGGGCCACTGCTTGCATGTCTTAGTTAATGAATGAAAGCGCTTTAATTACAAGATGACTGACTTTCCAGAAACTTTTTTAAAGAGAGCGAATGGATTGCCAAAATGTTTTTGGAAATTTTTCACGGAAATCCGAAAACTGGAGAATTTTGGAGGCGCTTTTTTGCGTGCTTTGTTCGTGCTATGCAACGCTTCACTGTCCGTCCTGTTAAACTGCTATATATGTTTTTATGCGTAAACTTTTGCTATTTGTGTGTTATTCTATCAGTCATTGTCTACTCGCAATAGAACGTATTGAGAGAGGCTCTCATTTTTCCACAGCCTGCGTTGCTTCGCCTTAAGCAACAAATGAGTGAAAAGAGTCGTACTATCCAGTCTCAAATCATCACTGAGGAGGAAGCAGTTGACCAGGTAAAAATACAGCTATTCCTTTTCTTAAACAAAAAGGAAGATGAATGTATAATTGACAAAATAATCGCTCAAAAGTCGAATAAGGGTAAAAACTTTTTGTCACCGAGAGAGGTAGAAATGAGTTCTGCGCGCCTCCTGAGGGTATAGACTCATAACAATTGGCTAATATACTAACTGTAGTTGTGCTTGTTCTATTGTGCTCCAAAGAACTCATTGAATCTTTTTGTATAATTGATGGCATTTTCCACTTGAGCATGGAATTATTTTGAGCAGTACAGATATTTTAGAGACTAATTTATTGAGGCGAAGAGGCCGAAATTGCCAACACTATACTGAAGATCTAAATTAAATGTCGATTTTTTTTGTCAGATAAGTGACATGGTGTTAGAGAAGAAGGAAGAAGTAACAGCGCTAGACATGAGGTTGCAAGCGTTGGATAAGGATTTGGATTGGAAGAAAGAGGTAACAACTTTTTTTTTTGCAACAAGGGTTTACACAAATACAGTAGAACCCCTATTTGACGAACCTCTATACAGTTAAACCTCTCCTTTGGGACACCCCCATTCAGGGGGCACAAAATTTGTTCCCGGAAAAATGTTCATATAATCTTGTTAGTCTTGTTACCTCTATTGAAGGGACGCCTCTATTTAGGGAAAGAGACACTTTTTCTTGGTCCATAAACCCGGATTCAACCTCCATTCAGGAGACACCTTAGCACTCAAAAAGTGACTTACCACAAAAGATCGTTGATTAATTTTAAGTGTTCACTAGTCACAAAGGCGAGAGCTTTCAAAACATGAACTATCTCGCTTAAAATAGATGTACTGCACAGCACTTGTGGGTATTCAACACACAACGTCGATAAGTTAATCATGATTTCTTATACATTATCTAGCTGCTTGAAATAATGACGAGGCCGAATAAAAGGAAAATATTTTATTTGTTGGTTAATTATTACAAACCCCAGCCTAACCTCCATTCAGGTGACACTTGCCTCGGTCCCGAGGGTGTCCCTTGAATGGAGGTTCCACTGTATAACGAAGTCCTCGGTATAACGAACGATTTTCTGTACCCCTTAATATTACAATACATGGAAAGAACCTCGATATAACGAAACCTCTTTATTGCGAACATATTTTCAGTCCCTTGGGACTTCGTTATACTGAGGTTCCACTGTATGAGCAAACAAAAAAGCACAAAAAGAAAAAAAAAAATGAAAAGAAGACTGAACACAATCTACAGAAGGTAATTTGTTTTTCTCCAGCGTTCATTTATTTCACACTTGTATAGATCATGGCAAAGCAGTATCAGAAATCCACAGGCAACGCCCAGAGTCTGGAGGAAGGCGTTCAACAAATGCGAAGCGAATTACGGGAAAAAGAAGAGGGAGTTGAGGAACAGGAGAAAAAACTCAAGGAGCATAAATTAAGGTAAAACTCAAGTTCCCTTCGTGGGACTTGTGTTTAAATGGCGACCTCAAATGTTGTAACCTTTAAAAACGGACACTTCTAATTGCTCCCCGCGCTATGGACGCGAAACGTCACCAGCATGCAACAGGGAGCGATGAAATGCGGCTGTATCCGGCCGCAGGCTACAAACGTTGGGGTTGAGCCCAAGCTCAGTAGAATACTGAAATAGATGTTGTTTCTTGGCACTAAAGCAGAGAAACGGTAGGTCATGGGTATCCTTTTAATCAGCCCTAATTTTGTTCACTTATTCTGCTTTGCGCGCTTCTGTGTTTTTCTTTTAATGGAAAATCTGGTTAGCAGGAGATTTAGAGTCACGGTTACGGCAAACGGCAGAGTCAAGTTAAGACTTCTCACAACAGAAAATAAGCTGATACAAAAAAAACAGTCCGATACAAATCTTACGGATGAAAGTAATATGAAACTAATATTTTTTTGTAACAGTAAAGAACAACCTCGTCCCCAGAGCTTTTCCCATTTTTTAAAGGGAAAAGCCCTGGGGACGAGGTTGAGTGAAGAACAGATGGAAAACTTGGTCGTGTGGTACAAATTCACATTTGCCGAATACGTGATTCTAATAGTCTGCTTCTTTCGTTAAATCGTTACTAAAAGTAACGCAATGGTAAAACGTTGGGCTGGATCAGTAACCCTATGCCATATACAATCTTTTCTTTTTTGCAGGGCTGAGGAAAGTAGAATTGCACGCGAGCAAGAAAAAGAAGAGTACTCTAATTTTATCCTGGAGGCCTGTCAGATGATAAAAGAACACAAAACTGCCATACATGTAAGAGACGTAAAATGGACTCTTTTTAACTGGGCGTGGGATATTTGTAGATTAAAGTTTTTCAACACAAACTATCTGTTGTGGCTGCTCCGATAGTCATAAGACAGGTTAAGCATCACTTTTACGTCAAACGGCAAACGCGAATTTGTACCATGTGACCAAGTTTCCTATTTACTTGTCGTTTACCGTTCATTATCTCCACCTAAATTAGTAGTTTCCCATAAGAATTGTTTTCAGATTCTTTTATCTGCTCATTTTTTATTTTGAGAAATTCTCAACTCGAATCTGACGTTTGCTGTATACGTGAAGCTTAAACTCTCTATTAGCTCATTTATTAATGAGTATATGAAACCTCATAGATTTAAAAGTATCCCGCACACTCCAGTGGTATAGTGTTCAATCCAGCAATTGCTCCCTAGCCGGGATACAATAGATCGTTTATTAAAACGAAGTCTAACTTAGAACGCGGTTCAGGAAATCTTTGGACCTGCAGGACGTTTCCTTAGTGGATTATTTTAAGAAGACTTATGCTTTTGTAGTCTACGCCATATGTTCACAATAAATGGTGTTTTCATAAAAGTGTCCCGCAAACTTAAAATAGCTTAGAACGCGGTTTTGTTAAACACTGGCTAAACTCCGTTCAAATAACTGACCCAAGGTTTTGAAGCCCTTTCCACGTACGAGCGATTTGTGTTTTATTTGACGTTACGACGGCCATGTTGTTGCACCGAGCTACCATCCCATTCACCACTTTGAAAACGAGAAGGGAACTGGACCGAGTTACTTTCGCAAAGTCTCCTGGGACTGTTACTGGAGAAAGGTTAAACTATTGGCCAATAACAGACCGTCCCGTCCCAGAAACATTTGCAGGACACAATTCGACTCCAGTTCCCGCGAATGGGATTTGAGTTCGCATAGCTGCACGCCATGTGAGTTAGAGTGTTCTATACTACTGGTTTTGCTTATGTTCCTATCGTAGCTCTAAACAACGCCAAAGTATAAGTCGCTTTTCTCAAAACGCACTCACACAACAGGGGTATTTTATTTGATCCTATTTACTGTATCCACAAACTTCAAGCTGGCGAAG
>JBBMOI010000013.1:0-25000 GCA_038088405.1 Porites divaricata | reverse complement strand
CGTATTGTTTTGCAATGTAAAACAAGTTACTTTTGCGCTTCTCAGAGGACTTTAAAACAAGTAACATTTTACTTGTTTTGATAATCTGACTTTTAGAGTGTTACTGTAGAAAATTCTTGAAATGGCGAAATTTAAAATGTTCAAGTTAGGCTAGCAACTTGAATTAGCAAATTAAATTACACATGTAAGCTTAAGTATGGCTGATTTTTGTTTACCACACAGGCTATCAGCGAAAGCTGATTCGTCATCTAATGGAGGTACGTTGTATAAGTCTATTTGTATTGGCTGTTGACAATCTTATTGGTTCGTGTTATGGAAAAGGATACCAGGTTTTATAAGTTCAAGTTATGTGGATTTAATTTATAACTATCTAGAATGAACATTTATAGGACTTCACTCAATTGTGATTGTTGCAGTTAATGATCACTGATTCGGTGCTATTTCTTGGTTGATCAATGTGTCTATATTAACAATATTATTTTTACTTTTGTAGTTTCTAACAGAGTTCAACTATCCACATCAAATTTCATTGGCAATCCTCAGTGCACCCTCTATGAAAGAGTTCTGCAATATTTTCCAGGTGATTATGTAGACAGTGTACGTTGTACAGGTAGCTTGTCAAAGGGACAATTATGTAATCACTTCTTCTGTGTGCAGTCCTAAAATTTTGAATTAAATCTCTATAAGGTTCTGAGATGTGAACAAAGAATTTACAGTATGTTGTGAAGTCTAAAAGGCTTTTTTATGTGATCCTTGCTGATCTTTCTATCTCGATTCAGGGCTCAAAAAAAGTTCTGTCCTGTCGTCCATGACAGGCAGATTTTCTACCGCCAGGGCAAGTAACTTTTTAATTCACTTGCCCAATGGGCAACTAACTAAATCATTAACTACGAAGAGCAAGAAGTGGCCCCAGGCAAGCAAAATGCGAGAGCTGTTTGCCCAAAGGACAAGCTGGAATTGAAGTTTTTTTTGAGCCCTGTTGATTAAGCCTTGATTACAAAGAGTGGTAACGTTGAGGGCTATGAGCCAGGGATTTCCCCCAGTTATCACAAAAGTCTTTGAGTTAAGATTTCCATATAACCCCATACATTTATTATGCATGCTGCAATTTCATTCTTTTTTGCACAATTTGCTTGATATAACTAGTAGAGTTGAAGCTTGTATGCATAATAAATCAATGAGGTTTATATGGAAATCTTACCATATCTCTGATTGTTTAATTCACAATTGGTCCACCTACTTGTCGCTTGTACCCAGCATAACAAGGACCACCCTGACATTGCATAAGAGGATTCTACTGCTCTGTTTTATTAAATATGTGGGATTTGATTGTACTTGCATTATCAATAGTTTCTGTACAAGTACATCAAAGAAGACATGCAAAGACAGAAAGCCACAGTACTAGTGTTGGATAAACCCGCAGAACAAATCCCAAAGTTTTTCAAGATGATGGGGTATGTAGTTCTTGTCAAACTAAGTGAATTTTTTATAGTTCATTTTCACAAAATCTATTAAGACAGAATTTTGAAGGAATAATATAACCTTCTCAATAATAATAAGGTCTCTGACTAAAAAAAGCCATTGCATTGCCTCATTTTTTATCCTGTTACGTTGATGAATAATAAGCTAACTTACGGATGCTTAATCTTTGCATATTTTTAGGTATCCTTTTAGTATTTCAAAGAGTAATTTACACTCAGTTGGCAGTCCACATGCATGGCCTATCATACTAGGAGCACTGTGCTGGCTTATTGACCTAATCAGGGTATGTATGCCATAATTACATTGGAAAACTAACACTTGAATTCATAAAAAGTTCTGTTTGTTATGCTTTTATCTCAATTTTTTGGATTTGACATTGGCTACATGACATCTTTCTGTAAAGTCAAGGTCAAAAGTTTTTTATATAGATGTTTCATGATTCAAGATTTAGGACCCTTGACATAAACTGGAGATATCAGAATAGATCAACCCCTACTACCCTATATCAAAGCAACCTTCTGTCATTCAGTTGACTACAATGTTGATCTGATTTGGTCCAATCCAGCTGTTGTTGTTGTTGTTGTAATTGTGAAGGCCAAGATTTGTCATTTTAGAATAAAATGAGAGAATTTATTTTTGTAATTTTTTAACAGGGGAGCCAAAAATTGTTGATTTAAAGAAATGGGATCCAGTAAGAACATTGTGAGCACTAATAAAGTACTAACACCAATAAAATCTTACAGCATGCAATGAGTGTCGGTCAAGACATTCTGGGAAATGTTCTGTTCCCAGAGGACACCTATGAAACAGGACAATACCAAGAGGATGGACCAAACCCTGAGGACAAGGTATATAATACAACTGTTTTAGTTGAAATTCTCTCAATAGAGACAGTCCTCTCAAAGTCTCTACTATGAACAGTTTACTTGGTCCAAAGATTCCAAGCTTCACGTAACTGTTAGATAGATAGTTTTTACCCTTTTTACTTGATTATTACTATTTTGCTTGATATCTAGAGATAATACACAGATACAGTGTTCTCCCTAACTTTTAGCTCAGCATGTAAAGAAACATTATTGACTGGTAAGGCAAAAATATGTGCCAGAGGTGCAATTTGCTTGGGGTGGGGGGGGCGGGGAGAGGGGGTAGTGGAGTGAGTGACAAAGCCCCACTCTCTTTGGCAAATTTAGGAGCTATTAAGTTCTCTGAAACATCATTCCCTCATTTTAAGACCTATTTTATGCAAATCGGTGATTGTCATCTTTAGACTTAAAATATTGAATTCCAATTATAATATTTTACTCTGTCTTCAGTGTTCTCTTTCCAAAATGCATGGCCCAGAAAAAGAAAAGCTGTGTATACTTTAGTACTTTTTCCATATATTCATTCCCACAAACTTCCAAAACAGTAAAGAGGGTGGTAAAAAGAAGAACGATTTGGGATTTAGAGATGAAAAATTATCCTCAAAAGATATTCCTGGAGCAGTTATGGTATATGAATGTGTGTTGGAAAGTGGAAGCCTTTGCCTGTTGGGGGCTATTCACATGGTACTGGAATGACTTTTATTCTGAAACGAGTTCATTCCATCTCCATTTATTTCTTTGTATTTGTTTATATGATACCAAAGGGACCTGTAAATTGAAAACGAACTTCTTTGCGGATTGAAAACTGCAAGTCATTTAGTCTGGCACTAGTGGCACGTGTGTATTTTATCTGGCACGAAAACCACTTGGGGAAAAAGGCTCGGGCTGAGCCAGTCAATTTTATCATGTGAATGAAGTATGAACTTCACTCTGGAATGAAACTCATTCTGAAAACAGTCTCTTAGGAGGGAAACTGGTGCCATTTCTTGTACTTTTTCTTAATTCCATTCATTTATTTGTTTTTCTTTTTCAGTACTTTTTCAGTTATCTTGAGAAAAGTTATGCAGCTTTCTTGATGGGTCAAGAACTTGATGAACTTGGAGAGTATGACAATGGGTTCGTAGAAAACATCAGTAAGTGTTTTAAAAAAATGCTTTTGCCACACTTTTATCTTATCACTTTTACAGATCATATTTATCATAATTTCTTTACTTAATTCCGGGTTTGAAAAAAAGGGTTGTGAATAAATGTGAGCCCATCAGATGATGATATTAAATAATAAACTTAACTGTATGAGGCAATGTTTACACTGCATTGTTCATTTTTTTTTGTGCTGTTTTTGAATACATGAATTTTGAAAGGCTAGATACATGTCTAAATTTTTCATTTGTTTCAATGTGGTTCCATGTGAATAAAGTTTTAACTGGTCGAAAATTTGTCCAGCGTTGTGTGATAGCCTTAGGGTAAGATTCATTGCTGTCAAATATTTTCTTAAGATACTAAAGGCATGCCCCCCAAAATTGCAAATAATAAACACGAGGTCCACAAGTACAAGTTAAACTAAACACCGGCGGCAATCTCTTACCTGCGTCATGGTCTCTACATAGGTGTGAGAGACTGTGATTCGGTTTAACATTCAAGAAACACATTTGTGATGTGCCATTAACTATTATTTGGTTTACTTTTCTTAACAGGATTAAGGAATGCTGATGCACTTGACGGTAAACCTTTCGCTATATATATAAATGTTTAATAAATGAGCGGTAGTGAGGTGCAGCTTTGACTGTTCACAATCTTCTGTCCAAAACCTTCCCTTTATAGAGAGCTTGTTTTATGAGTCTGATGAGTCAATTTCATACCTTGTGAGGCAAGTTGTGAGTCACGATTCTTTTTTTTTTTTTTAGGAATGAAAGAAATAATGAAAGAAAAACTTTCACTTGAAGAAGAATTGAATGCCTTGAAAAGTGATTCTGTAAGTACGAAGTTTGTGATAGTCTTATGTGGAAAGCTTTGTAAATAGGCCATTTCCAAATTGCCTTCAGCCCCGAGGGGGTGGGGGAAGTACTCCCTCATACGAGCCATATACACTGCACTGTAAGCGATTTCAAAAGGATTTTAAGAAATCTTTTTGTTGACATTCTAATCTAATTAATGATGACATAATTTCTGCTTATGCCAGGTCTGAAAACGGGTGTGGAAAATGGCCTGAAATAGTGTCAGGATTTGGAGAGTCACCGGGTTAATACTCATCTTAAGTTAAAGTCATAATGGTCATCTCTTATAATTTCAGGAAGTTCCACGCGGGTTTTAAAACAAGGCTAAGTGCGTAGCCATTGATATGAGAATGATTTTTTAATCTCATGCAAATAAAACTCATTTTCACAGCAAAGGTTTTGCACTTATCCTTGTTTTGAAAATGAGAGTTTTTGGAACTCAGAAATGGCGGGCCCATTTCTATTTACATGTAGACCTCACTGAAGAAGTGTAATATGATTGTTTTCTTTCAGTCGCGTCTGCAAACACTATCTGACAGAAAGGCAACATTAGTCTCTGACAGGTGAGAAACCTGGACCAGACAAGTAACAGTGATCCTGACTTGCTTTCCTTGAAGGCATGTTAACTAAACTGGGCATAGAATTCCTTATGTAAGGCTGGTTTTCACTAGTGACGGAGGCGGAGTCGCAATCGTAAGCGGAGTCGTAAGAGCGCTAATGACTTTGTGAGAATCAAAAATCGGAGTCGGAAGCAGATTCATAAGCCCGACAGAATAGGAGTCGAAAGAATCAGAACGTTTCAGGTTTTTCTCATTTCCCTTATGACTCCGTCGTTTACGATCTAAGCTGATCTAGTGAAAGTCGGAAGCAGAAGTGGAAGGATAAACCAATCACAGTGCATCTTCACACGCTTAATTGTGATTGGTTTTAGTTCTTCCGCTTCTGCTTACGACTCCGAGGGCCTAGTTTTCACTAGATCGTAAAGTCTAACTCGCACTTTGACTCTGTCGCTAGTGAAAACCCAATCTCGTTTCCAGAGGCCGCGATCCTTTTGTACAGCGACGGGGATCACTAACCTCTGGAAGAATCCGTAAAAAACCATCTCTGATTGGCCGATAAAATCTTATTCATCACATGCAAATTTCTTTGCTAATCAAAAAACAGTGAGCACGGTGATTTGATTTTGACAGGCCACTTGTGTACACATAAATCTCATACGACCTGGAACCGTTAAGAAAAACGTTAACCTCGATCGATAATTTCCGAAATCAGGCTACAGTGACATTTTTTTCAAAATTTCCTTTTTCTTATTTTTGAAAGTCATTCCAAGGTTTTTTTTAAAGAGATGAGACACATTTATGCCACTGAACCTTTCAAATTTGCATACACCTGTGTTCAGTCCGTGCACGAAAGAATGTGTGTCGTCGTGACTAACAAATGTTCATTCGCGGCGTCTAAATAAATAGACACTTTTGGTCCCCTTTATTTGTCTTTCTTCACTAAATACATCCATCAAAGGTCATAAAAGAAAAACTGCTTTGGAGAGAGGAAATTGCAGCAATGTGCGAGCAAGGGAAATTTCCCTTACTTTTGAAACCTTCTGTTGGTCAAATGGGTAAACAATTTCACGCAGGCGGAGTTAAACCGGAACCAGGATTTTGTGGTTCCGGTTTTGGATTCTAGAGCGTTCGTTGCCCCATCCGCTGGACAAAAGTAACGGATGCTCTGGGGACGAGATTGGTGAAAACCATCCTTTACAGAGCATGCGCTGTATGATGTATGACATCGTATTCGAATGCCCCCGTTTTCGCCTGTCTACACGTAACAGAAAACTAGCGTTGAAAAAAAGAAAACTCTGGCCGGGGGACCTTTTTCGTATTAATGCCAGCAATTTTGGTGCCCGGTAACGCCGTTTACGTGTGGACGGAACGCTGAAACGGAAATATCTGGATACGTGGGGAAGAGGGTCTAAATAAATGCTAGTATTTTTCTTGCAGAGAAAAGTTTGTCAACTACATCGGAGACTTGAGGAAGCATAAGAAACAACTGGCTGATGTAAATAGTCAACAGATGGAGAAATTACAAGTACTAAGTAAGACTAAGATAAAGACTATAACAACTTTCTTCTATCGGCTACGTAGACAATATGACCATTTATACGAGAAAAAATAAGACGCAAACTTTCCCGTATAAACGGCACATTTCGTCTGAAATATGATTTAGCTAAGACGAGAAAAACTTCGTATAAATGAGCTTCGCGTCTTACATGCGTTAATTTTTGGCGCGCCCCGTTGGATTGCCGTTGGTATGGGCAACATTCACATAAAAACGAGTCAAGAACAGAAATAAGACGCTAACCATTTATACGAGCTGTTCTTGTCTTAGATAAGACATGCTCGTATAAATGGTACAGTTCGCGTCTTATGTTTCCTCGTATAAATGACCCTAATGTGCCGTTTATACGAGATAGTTTGCGTCTTACTAAGGACGCGTCTTATTTTTCCTCGTATAAATGGCCCTATTGCTGCAAAACAAGTTAAAAAGCAATGTTGCGCGTTTTACCACCCACCTTCAAACCTGTCTTGCAACAAATCAGCTTGCTATAGGTTGCGAAAAGTACCAAAAGGTAGAGTGGTTTACTTTTTGCTGCAAAACCTGTTCATGTTGCGCGTTTTACCGGCCCAAGGCAAACTCGTTTTCCAACAAGTCAGCAAGTGACGTAATTCAAGTATATGGCGTGATTCCCGCGTAATTTTATCCAGTCAGAAGTCAGTATCAACGCAATATTTGCAACAACCTGATTTGTCGGTTAAACGCGCAATATCGCTTTTCTACTCATTTTGCAGCATTGTTGCAAACAGGTTGCACGTAATTGCTGCCTTTTTTTGTAGCTAATGAAACTGGAAACCTCATTCTTCCTTATGCTACTCAGTTGTCCGATGTCGTTACAACTGTCTGCTTTAAACTGTCTTTTACACTATGAGTTATATAGACGAAGTGGCTTCTAGAGACTATAAAGTAAGGCGGGTGGATGTTCCAGTTTATTTAGTACCAGTTTTATGATAGCACAAGAAGTCTAACTTAGACCGCGGTTTAGGAAATCTTTGGACCTCCAGATCTCTCCCTTAATGGGTCAGTTTAAGAGGATAAATGCTTTTCTTGTCTACTCTATATGCTTTAATGAAAATGTCAACGACAAATGGTGTTTAGAATAAAGCGTTGGGCAAACTGAAAATGACTTAGAACGCGGTTTTGTTAAACAATGGCTAAACTCCGTTTAAATAACTGGTCCTAAGTGTTCGAGCTTCGAGACGCGAGGATCGAGTGTCAACTTACCTTTGAGCGGCACTATACATTTTATGTTTATTGGAGGCTCCAATGATGCCGGTATTTAATAAGGGTACGTTTAACTTGTCGTGTATTGGGAATTACTTGTTGCCTGTATTAAAGCATCCACTCGCGGAATAATTTTTCTTTTTGGAAAAAGTAAAAGTGGGCTGGCCCTCTACTCTCTCAGCGTTGTATGCAGTAAAATAGTTCTGCGAAAAGTGCACATTATTATTTAATGCTGATTTGAGGTATCTGTTATTTTACAGAGGTGGAACAAGACGCTGCAATGGAGGAAAATTCAAAGCTTCAGGTGAAAGTAGTACAATTTTAAAGTCAAGTTTGACTTTCGAAAAAGATGGAAAATTTTCCCTTCAGAAGTTAAAGCTTTTCTTTGATAATAGTGACTAACCCGTGATATTGTATTACTAAAATTAGCACTTGAACAACGGCATCTGAGCTGCGAAAACATCTTGTTCTGAGAGCCAAATTAAGAGAAATGACGGAAAGGTCACTGAAAAATGGAAATTGCAATATCGCAGAATGTTAAGTTTGTTCAAACTGAGAGGCGATGTTAACACATGTCGGAAATGTTTAGACTTTGTGACTCAGTGTCCGGGTAAATCCAAACTCGGCGATACGGATATTAAAAAAAACTGTTCTAGACGTATAATTTATAAAAACTAGAGGAGATTTTTCGGGATTCATCATTTTGGTACCCCGGAATTGGTTTCCCGGCGTTCTCCGAAAATGTTTAATAGCCTGCGAACAGCAGATGAATTTCCGGTCGTCGCCTGTCTAACTCTGAAAAGTAGTTATTTTTCGGAGGGAGAGAAGCGACGACCGGAAATGAGCGTGTCTGCTGTTCGCAGGCTACGAAGATGTGTGAATCGGAAACAGCAACGTCCCGGTTTGGTCTGGCTTCCTCCGCCGGAGATTTTGAATCCGGAATCTAAAATGAATACTTTGTATGCGAATGAATGTTCTCGGATTAACTTATGAGTGTAAAGACCTGTGAATCTTTGGCCTGCGTACCACGCGCTGGTTTACTCCTCGCGAGGGGTACACTCAAACGAGAGAGGAGGCAGCTTTCCTTAATCTCCCCTCCTTCTCTCTTCCTCTCTCTCTCGCACGCTTGTCCTCGAGATTTCTCTCTTCGCCCTGAAAACAACCGGTGCCTGCTACGCAGTGCTAGCGAATTTGAATCCTTTAAAATGTTATAAATCTGGAAAAAACTCCCTTACTGGGTTCGTACAGATCATGGAAAACTTTGAAAGTCATGGAATTTAAGAATTTCAGTTTCAAGGCCTGGAAAGTCGTGAAATTTAATTGTCGGTCTTTGAAAATCATGGAAAATTAAAGTTTTGTTTGGTAGATTAGTTGCTACAGATGACAAAGCAAGGATAACGTAAGATAAAGAGGAGAAATTAAACAGCGCGAAAGGCACGCATTTGGTGGATGCAAGAGTTTGTTTCTGTTAAACTGTTCAAGGTAAAAAAAAATATATGGTAAAACAAGTGAAGTTTAAAATTTTTCGAAAAAGACAGCTAAACCAAAGGTCACGGAAAACTGGAAAAGGTGATCGAAAAAGTCATGGACGGAATTTAAACCTAGCGTTAAAAACGGACTCTCAAGTCGACCAATGGATCTCACTAGTTCTAGCTGATACCCGGTAAACAAAATGTTGATAAGCATTTATTATCTATTTTCCAGGAAACTCTTAACAACCAGGAGTTAAGTGCAGCCGATGTGGAGAGAATGAAGCTGGAAAAAAAGGAATTACAGAAAGCTGTAGAACAACTGGGAAAAAGTCGTGATTATTTCGATCAACAGATCTGGGAAAAGGAGATGCAGTATGTCAAGAAATACGAAGAGGTAGGAAAAATACACAAGTCATACGGTATTTGATCGTTAATTTTTTTGGTTCAAATCGGTGGTTGTTTCTTTTGTTGGAATTGTGGGTTGAATTTGTTTCCATTTCATTTTGCGCCTTTTTTTGGTTTGGGACAGTGATGATGTTACAACTAGTTATGGTCAGTCCTGGAACTTATCTAGTGAAAAATCATGAGTCCCTGTCCATAACCAATAAGTCCCAGTTCCAAAAAACAAGGAGTCCTAAATTGAAAATGCTTGAGCCTTTATGGCGACAGACGCCAAGACTCTCTATTGCAGTTTACTGCAATTAAAATATAGTCCTATATATTTATAGCACAAAAAAAGACTAAAATAAATATGCACATTTAGACAACAGCCACAAATCACATGAACAGGATATTCGACCTAAAAATCTTTAAATCGATCGTCCTACGGAACGCATGCCATGAATTATTTTGCGTCTTTGAGGATTTTTATGCGTCAGGGACGCAGGATGCAGTGGTAACAAAATAACTGAGGAATCATTAACTAGACGAGGAATCACGCTCACGTTGTTTAGACTCCTTTGATTAAACTCAGACACAGAGATAAGCGCGAGGGGAGGGGAGGTACCTGAGGGGCCAGTGGAGCCACGGACTGCAGCCGGGTACAATGCATAATGCATAACCTTGGCAACCCTGAGAGCTGGCATCCACCGAGGCACCACATCACACTGCTAACCAGTGAAACCTTTTGTACGTGCCATATACTTACCACAGGGGAGGGATAGGCAGGGGGCTTAGAAAAGCACTAGCGACCATCGGCAGTGACACGCAAACCTAATGACCAGGCCCCGGTTGTTCAAACGTTGGATAGCGCTGTCCACCGGATAAAAATCCATCCAGTAGATAACGCAATTGGTTTCCCAAATACTTATCCGCTGGATAGTGATTTGTCTGGTCGATAGCTCTTCCAACGTTTGAACAACCTGGGCCTCACCTCAAGAGAATGGCTGTAAAAAGATCCACTATCACCTGTGATGCGAATAGGGCGACCTCGCATATCAATGATGAGATAGCTGGCCAGCACTGTCTCGAGTTTAACTTAATAATTTTAATAATTCCTGTTAATGTTTTAACATCAGCACGCATTTAGAAAATGATGCAGTTTATGCTTCGTCGACTCTTTCTACGTCAAGGACCGGTCTTAGCAAATTAAACAACTCCGTAACCGTTTATCGAACGGGAAAAAACGGTGATTGTCATTTATATTTTAAGAGATTCTTTAAAAACAAGTACAACAAAAACTTGTAGACACATACAAAAAAACTACGAAATAAAGGGTGGTCAGCCAAACAGAGAGAATGAAAATTTATAATGGTTTTTATCTTTAGTACTTATTTTTAATAAACTTAATTAGAACTAGTAGTTAAGGGTTTTTACTCTACATTATCGGGACAATTTTTGTTGCTTTCTCATTTTCAGACTGAGAAACATATTCAGGAATACAATAAAATGGCCAGGAAACTGAAGCTTATTCCCTCCACAGCTGAACATGCAAATGGAATCGATTTTGAGATGCATTTTAATCCACATACACACAGACCGGATCAGCGAACCCACGTGGACTTTAAAGGAACAATTAAGGTATTGTCTGTCCTCACTGAGAGTGAGAATTGTCTACTCGTTCGGTTTTTTTTTTTTTGTTACCGCTGCTGGGCTCGAGAAACGCTGCTCAAATTCCAGCTTGTTTACTTCACAAGCAGTTCTTACATTTTGTTTGTCCAGGGCCACTGCTTGTATGTCTTAGTTAATGAATGAAAGCGCTTTAATTACAAGATGGCTGACTTTCCGGAAACTTTGTTAACGAGAGCGAATGGATTGCCAAAATGTTTTTGGAAATTTTTCACGGAAATCCGAAAACTGGAGAATTTTGGAGGCGCTTAGGCAGACTATTGAAAAGAGAATTCTTCTGTTTGTTACGAGTTGTCCTATTTGAATGAAAAGGAATTTTTTTGGAAGAAATTTTCGAAAATTTTGGGAAGCGTGTGAAATTGTCCTTTTTTCTTTTGTTTTCTTAAGTTTCAGAGAACCGAGTAAATAATTATTTCATTCGCTTCCTGGAATGTCGGAATACTGAAAGGGAATATTATGTTATATGAATTTCTTGGTGCTGTTGTTGCTGTCGTCGTCATTGAACCGACTATTTTAAAAATTTTGCATGCTTTTTTCGTGCTATGCAACGCTTCACCGTCCGTTCTGTTAAAGTGCTATATATGTTTTTATGCGAAAACTTTTGCTATTTGTGTGTTATTCTATCAGTCATAACGTATTGAGAAAGGCTCTCATTTTTCCACAGCCTGCGTTGCTCCGCCTTAAGCAACAAATCAGTGAAAAGATTCGTACTATCCAGTCTCAAATCATCACTGAGGAAGAAGCAGTTGACCAGGTAAAAATACAGTTATTCCTTTTCTTAAACAAAAAGGAAGGTGAATGTATAATTGACAAAATAATCGCTCAAAAGTCGAATAAGGGTAAAACTTTTTGTCACCGAGAGAAGTAAAAATGAGTTCTGCGCGCCTCCTGAGGGTGTAGATGGCTAATATACTAAATGTAGTTGTGCTTGTTCTGTTGTTATCCGAAGAACCCATTGAATCCCTTTGTATAATTGATGGCATTTTCCACTTGAGCATGGAATTATTTTGAGCAGTACAGATATTTTAGAGACTAATTTATTGAGGCGAAGAGGCCGAAATTTCCAACACTATACTGAAGATCTAAATTAAATGTGTATTTGTTTTTGTCAGATAAGTGACATGGTGTTAGAGAAGAAGGAAGAAGTAACAGCACTAGACATGAGGTTGCAAGCGTTGGATAAGGATTTGGATTGGAAGAAAGAGGTAACGACTCTTTTTTTGCAGCAAAGATTTACACAAATACAGTAGAACCCCTATTTGACGAACCTCTTTGCAGTTAAACCTCTCCTTTGGGACACCCTCATTCAGGGGGCACAAAATTTGTTCCCGGAAAAATGTTCATATAATCTTGTTAGTCTTGTTACCTCTATTGAAGGGTCAGCACTTTTTAACATCTGTCGAAAGGCCCTTGGACACCTTATGAAGTTTACACAACGTAGTATTCCTTATCGTTTTGGATTAGCCGGTTAAGCACTTCCTTTACTGATTAGGGTTAAGCACTGTTTCGAAACTGGTTAGGTTCCTTTTTTGGGTTGGGGTTGATGCTATGTGTACTTTAATCTACCTTGTGTAAACTTCATAAGGTGTCCAAGGGCCTTTCGACGGATGTTAACGAGTGCTGACCCTATTGAAGGGACGCCTCTATTTAGGGAAAGAGACACTTTTTCTGGGTCCATAAACCCGGATTCAACCTCCATTCAGGGGACACCTTAGCACTCAAAAAGTGACTTACCACAAAAATCGTTGATTAATTTTAAGTGTTCACTAGTCACAAAGGGACAGCTTTCAAAACATGAACTATCTCGCTTAAAATAGATGTACTGCACAGCACTTGTGGGTACTCAACACACAACGTCGATAAGTTAATCATGATTTCTTAGACATTATCTACCTGCTTGAAATAATGACAAGGCAGAATAAAACGAAAATATTTTATTTGTTGGTTAATTACTACAAACCCCAGCCTAACCTCCATTCAGGTGACACTTGCCTCGGTCCCGAGGGTGTCCCTTGAATGGAGGTTCCACTGTATAACGAAGTCCTCGGTATAACGAACGATTTTCTTTACCCCTTAATATTACAATACATGGAAAGAACCTCGATATAACGAAACCTCTTTATTGCGAACATATTTTCAGTCCCTTGGCACTTCGTTATACTGAGGTTCCACTGTATGAGCAAACAAAAAAGCACAAAAAGAAAAAAAAAATGAAAAGAAAACTGAACACAATCTACAGAAGGTAATTTGTTTTTAAGATCTCCAGCGTTCATTTATTTCACACTTGTTTAGATCATGGCAAAGCAGTATCAGAAATCCACAGGCAACGCCCAGAGTCTGGAGGAAGGCGTTCAACAAATGCGAAGCGAATTACGGGAAAAAGAAGAGGAAGTTGAGGAACAGGAGAAAAAACTCAAGGAGCATAAATTAAGGTAAAACTCAAGCTCCCTTCGTGGGACTTGTGTTTAAATGGCGACCTCAAATGTTGTAACCTTTAAATACAGACACTTCTAATTGCTCCCCACGCTATGGACGCGAAACGTCACCAGCAACAGGGAGCGATGAAATGCGGCTGTATCCGTAGGCTACAAACGTTGGGGTTGAGCCCAAG
Organism: Porites divaricata; assembly: GCA_038088405.1. Taxonomy (NCBI): domain Eukaryota; kingdom Metazoa; phylum Cnidaria; class Anthozoa; order Scleractinia; family Poritidae; genus Porites; species Porites divaricata. The sequence goes on along the minus strand of JBBMOI010000013.1, from coordinate 11,175 downwards.
CTCAGTAGAATACTGAAATAGATGTTCTTTCTTGGCACTAAAGCAGAGAAACGGTAGGTCATGGGTATCCTTTTAATCAGCCCTAATTTTGTTCACTTATTCTGCTTTGTGTGCTTCTGTGTTTTTTTTAATGGGAAATCTGGTTAGCAGGAGATTTAGAGTCACGGTTACGGCAAACGGCAGAGTCAAGTTAAGACTTCTCACAACAGAAAATAAGCTGATACAAAAAAAAAAACAGTCCGAAACAAATCTTATGGATGAAAATAATATGAAACTAATATTTTTTTGTAACAGTAAAGAACAACCTCGTCCCCAGAGCTTTTCCCATTTTTTAAGGGAAAAGCCCTGGGGACGAGGTTGAGTGAAGAACAGATGGAAAACTTGGTCATGTGGTACAAGTTCACATTTGCCGAATACGTGATTCTAATTGTCTGCTTCTTTTGTTAAATCGTTACTAAAAGTAACGCAATGGTAAAACGTTGGGCTGGATCAGTAACCCTATGCCATATACAATCTTTTCTTTTTTGCAGGGCTGAGGAAAGTAGAATTGCACGCGAGCAAGAAAAAGAAGAGTACTCTAATTTTATCCTGGAGGCCTGTCAGATGATAAAGGAACACAAAACTGCCATACATGTAAGAGACGTAAAATGGACTTTTTTTAACTGGGCGTGGGATATTTGTAGATTAAAGTTTTTCAACACAACCTATCTATTGTGGCTGCTCCGATACTCATAAGACAGGTTAAGCATCACGTTTACGTCAAACGGCAAACGCGAATTTGTACCATGTGACCAAGTTTCCTATTTATTTGTCGTTTACCGTTCATTATCTCTACACCTAAATTAGTAGTTTCACTCAATTTTTTATCCATAAGAATTGTTTTCAGATGTTTTTATCTGCTCATTTTTTATTTTGAGAAATTCTCAACTCGAATCTGACGTTTGCCGTTTGCCGTATACGTGAAGCTTAAACTCTCTATTAGCTCATTTATTAATGAGTATATGAAACCTCATAGATTTAAAAGTATCCCGCACACTCCAGTTGTATAGTGTTCAATCCAGCAATTGCTCCCTAGCGGGATACAATAGGTCGGTTATTAAAACCAAGTCTAACTTAGAACGCGGTTTAGGAAATCTTTGGACCTGGAGAACGTTTCCTTAGTGGATTATTTTAAGAAGACTTATGCTTTTGTAGTCTACGCCATATGTTCACAATAAATGGTGTTTTCATAAAAGCGTCCCGCAAACTGAAAATAGCTTAGAACGGCGTTTTGTTAAACACTGGCTAAACTCCGTTCAAATAACTGACCCAAGGTGTTGAAGCCCTTTCCACGTACGAGCGATTTGTGTTTTATTTGACGTCACGGCGGCCATGTTGTTGCATCGAGCTACCATGCCATTCACCACTTTGAAAACGAGAAGGGAACTGGGCCGAGTTACTTTCGCAAAGTCTCCCGGGACTGTTACTAGAGAAAGGTTAAAATATTGGCCAATAACAGACCCTCCCGTCCCAGAAACATTTGCAGAACACAATTCGACTCCAGTTCCCGCGAATGGGATTTGAGTTCGCGTAGCTGCAAGCCATGTGAGTTAGAGTGTTCTATACTACTGGTTTTGCTTATGTTCCTATCGTAGCTCTAAACAACGCCAAAGTATAAGTCGCTTTTCTCAAAACACACTCACACAACAGGGGTGTTTCATTTGATCGTATTTACTGTATCCACAAACTTCAAGCTGGCGAAGAAGAGTCTTTTGTTAGAACATTCATGGCCATACGCCCAACAGACATGATCCCCGAGCATTATAAACACAGTTTCGGCTCGCCGATTTGCTTTCTGCGTTTTCTTTATCTTGCATTTGTTATGTTTCAGAATCGAATCCAGGAGCTTCGAGCAGATGCTAAAGATATTCTCGAGGAAACGAAGGCGCTGGAAGTTCCTAAGTCTTCCATCCTGTTAGCACAAAAACAAATGGAAGATCAACCTGTCGAAGGCTTATAAACGCTGTCACATTTCATAACATTTTAGTTGACCATTTTATGAGACTCCGTTCAAGTCTTATTCTCCAGTCAGGAAAACTGAGCGATCAGCAGTAGTATAAGTTATCTTTAGCTGTGCTGTGCAGGATATTCTGCGAAACCAAGCGCAGTTGTGGCTTAGTGGTCATTTCCCGCGCTTAGCTGCCGCTGCGAGTATTAGTTCTTTTAAATGCTGATTGATTCTTTTCGTAGGGGTTAATTGCACAAGTATGAAAGTCATTCAATGGGCTAGATGATTTGCCCGAGACTATTCAACCAACATTTTGCGACATTTTATTCCAAAATTAAATGGATCAGTTCGGCCTAAATTACCCAGCATGTGAAATTTTAAATCTGGGGGCGAAACTCGTCCTCTAAGAGGAATAAAACGAGGCCGGTCCGATGCCGCTCTTTATAGAAACGTATGGAAGGCAAAACACAATTCATTAACCATTCTTTGGTTAATATATTTCCAGAAAGTGTTAAAACTAGCATTTTGGCGAAGTATTATTGAACCTATTTCTTTGAAGATTGTCGTGACTTATTTTACAATGGATCAAAAGAAAATGCCGAATTGGGCTTCACACGGGAAAAATATTCCTGTACGTTTTACATGCTGTTGAGATTTGTGTAATAGAGTTGATAAGATTAAAGAAGGGAATTTTCGGATGAAAGTGTTGAATAGCCATCATTTCTTCGTCCGCTAGCTAGTCGAAGATAAACCATAGTCAGTAGAATTTTGCTCAAATCAGTCCGAATCTAGGTGAATCTGCAATGAAAAGATTTCCAGGGTAAGCTTAAGGTAGCCTGTTCATACTAGATCCTCTATTTTTCTCTTAAGGGCGTATGAAAATAAAAACTGCGGGGGATTTATTGACGGCTTTCGCAAGGGGGTGAGGAATTGCTTTCGTGCTCCGCGCTCGCGTGCTAGTCGATGGATTCTCGAAAAGAAAAAGAAACAACGTTTGAGTACAGGCTAGCTCAGGGTAGACACAATAGGGAGCTTTAGCACCGATGACGGCAACGACAGCGAAAACGTGAATTAAAGAGGGCGAATTTCCCTGGAGTTGATTTCTTGGTGACTACACTAAAGTTTAGAAAGAGAAAGAAAAATTCGCCGCCACTTGTTTACGTCCTCCATAAAACGTGAAATTAGGCATTTTCACGTTGTAGTCTTGCAGAGGGGGTAGAGAAATGTACAAAAAAGCGTGATGCAGGTGCAAAGTTGTTGTTTTGCTTAATAAGCCGATTGCTTTTTTGACGTTCTCGCTGCTGTCGCCTTTGTCGTTGCTAAAGCTCCCTAATAGCGAAGTCTGAGGGTACGTTTCATCACTCAATTCCGAGACTAGATAGTTAATCCTCTATTAAGCCCCCACCCATCCCCGCTTTTCGGGGGAAGAAAGTTCATAAGCTTCCCTCCCCTCCCCTTATTATTCTTCACTAATAAATGATAGACTGCATTAATCAATCACGACTGTAAAACTTCGTGTGGCCTGATTCAGGATGGTTTATTCACCAACTGGAAGTTCGGACTGGTTTTGTGATCCTCGGCTGCATGACCTTCGACTTCTTGTACTTGATCTCAGAACTTGAGGTTTCCCACTGTATTCTAGTTCTTTGTGGAGAACTGCTACCATTGCCTTCGCCCATCTCTATATAAGCCCCGCTCAAATGTGTTTGAAATAGATAAGAACCCCCGGCAGTTTTAATAGAGGAATTACGATACTCTAGGCCAGTGGCAATGTCTTTTGCATGTATACATACGTAGCAGTAGCACATTAGCGAATGATGTGAAATGGAACTCGCAGTCCCTTCAAAATGGCTCAAGTAAAACATACATACTCCATCATGATAACGTATGGGTCTTCACAGCATCTCTCGAATTCGACGACGTTCTGACCACTGTTTTTGTAATGTGGCATTACCGTTCGTTTGTGAGCAAACGGAAGGAAGATGAACCTCAGTTGATACGAACCCGTACTCTAATATTAGGGAGCTTTAGCAAGGACGACGGCAACGAGAACGTCAAAAAAAAGCAATAGGCTTATTAAGCAAAACAATTAAAAATGCAAGTGCATCACGCTTTTTTGTACATTTCTCTATACGACTACGACGTAAAAATGCATAATTTCACGTTTTATGGAACACGTAAACAAGCGACGACGAATTTTGTCTTTCTCTTTATAAACTTTAGTTCGGTCCCCAAGAAGTCAACTCCAGGGAAATAAGCCTACTTTTGAAATTGCAAGCGAACTAGAATAAAGGCGGAAAAGTTTGAAAAAACGAGAACTCATTTTTAGAGTGAAGTTTTCGCTCCCGTCCCCGTCGTCGGTGCTAAAGCTCCATCGTAATAGGGGCGCTTACTGGAATGTTCCATCGGCACATGCCCAACAAATTTGTTACGTAACCAAGTTTCTAGTCCCTCACGTTACAGTCAAACCCATCCTCGGAGACCCAGGGGCAGATAGTGGGGACAAGGAAAAGTCTAAACGGGCGGAAAAATATATGGCACGAAGAAAAGTAAAGAACGGCGAGAAGAGCCCCTGGGGACAATGTCTTACCAGACCAGTTCCAAACGGTCGCCGCCGTTCTGGCTTCTGATTGGTGCCACAAAAACAGGAAAGGAACTGGGAAATTTGTTCGAAAATCGAGGGTTTGTTATATAGAACACCTCCATTTAACGAATTTTCGGGAAAAGTACCAAAATGTTCGTTATATCGAGGTATAGTTAATAATTAATTTGCAAAACCCAACATTTCCGGATCTGAAAAATTACTGTAGTAACATTTCAGAACCGAGCTATACATAGCGACAGCACTAGAAATTCAAAAACAGGCAAACAAACTGCTTAAAACTACTAAAAACATAAATTTTGTCCTTGTTGGTCGGCTTGGTATTCACGTTCTATCACATGGTGACATTTATTCGTTATGTCGAGCTAAATTTTACGTTTGCGCTTGTGTTCGCTACGAGGATTTCGTTAAATCGAGGTTCTGTTCCATACATTTTACTGTAATTTTGGACGGGCTGAGAAAAAAACGTTCGTTATACCGAGGCTTTCGCTATATAGAGGTTTGTTAAATCGAGGTTCCACTGTATGTGAACAAGGCACAATTTCTCAGTAAAACGGGTACCTTGGTATATAAAAGGTAAGGGGTTGGACGTCGGAATTAGCCCTGCCCTAAAACAATCGACTTGTCCATGTTCCGTCAGCGTTAACCTTATAATTGTCTTTTGTGTAATCCATGAGGTAATACTTCCTTTTCTCAAGCACGAAATTAAAAAGGTTGTCGTAAAGTGGACTCAGTCGGTCAACTCCAGCCAGCTGTGCAATGACACCGTTATAATCTCCCCTTGTTCCTGTACGATGAGCATGGTGTTCAGGCATACCAAGAGAGAGTCTCTCCTGAAAATCTTGTTCTTCATCGGCATTCATCTGATCTTCAGATGGCAAGCTCTTTCGTCCACTTAGCACTGATTCAATGTACTGAGCTTGAAGACTAAAACGTGGAAATCCGCAGAAAAGGGAGCACACTCCGATGAAAGACAGTGTGGGGTGTTTTGTATTGAAAATGTGTTTGTATAAATGAGTCACTCGATTGTTCCTGACCTGAATACTACAGTCATCATGCAGGAATGGAAAAGAAAAAATGTAACCAGTACACAATAAGATGAAGTCAACTTTCCTCTCTTGGCCATCCTCAAACAGGACTGTTCCATCCACTCTGATAGACATTATTGGCCTTTGTTGTTCCACATTTTCTGGAAGTTTGGAGCAAAGACTTCTTTTATGGCTGAGGTACACTTTTTCGGCACAGTTTGCTACGTTTAGACAAATATCTAGACCAGAAGCCCCAGCACCCAAAATAACGAGATGTTTTCCTGTAAATACTTCAGGATGTCGATAATCATGACTATGCATAACAACTCCAGGGAAAGACTTCAGACCAGGAATTGCTGGCAAACGAGGAATAGAGTTGTGTCTGTAGACAAAATGATTAAAATGAGATTTTAAGTATTCTTGATAAAAGCCTGTTCCAGGTGTTCGGATAGTGGAGTACGGCATGAAGCCAGAGAGCAGAGTAAAAAATAAGGAGGAGAGAGAGAGCATGATTGATGAAAAAAACAATTATGTGTTAAGTGAACTATTATAATTTTAGATTCCACTTTGATAGAATACACATTATAGAAGGAGAAATCAGATTAAAATTAGTATTTTTTTAAGGAACAGCTCTCTGAAAGCAACAAACCTGGCACCGTGGAAACCCGGACAATACCGACAGTGATTATCCTGCAGTGTCCAGATTAAGTGGGCTGTCAGAAATAACGTCACAGACACAATGGAATCTGTGACTTTACTTAGTACGGACAGGTAAGTGGTGGATAAGGGGGGGGGGGGGGGGGACCCAGACCCTGAGATATGGCAGGTGGGAGGGGGGGCCTGGTCTCAAAAACAATTTTTTTCGGCCCCTTAGGCCGGGGGCACTCCCCTGGATCTGCCACGGCGGGTTAAGGTGGACTGAGCATTAGACAGAACTTTTGAAAGGTCATTCGGCATTGCAGTTATGGGTTTTCACTAGTAAGATATTCAGTCATAGACAGTGCTCAAAAGTGTCTGTAATGCAGAGTTGATGATATATGACAGTCCGCTACTGAACATAGGAAAATGTCTCTTGTCCATATTAACTAGTGTCTGCTCACAGCATTAAGTGGGTTACTTTTAGTGAACATTAATTGAGCTAAAGGAGGATATTACCATCTTCCCAGCGCACCTTGCATCTATTTTGGGGTGATTCGTTTCCAGTCTGTGTGATGAAAACATGAATTTTACCTAAAGTTTCGGAGAAATTTTCGCCACTTTAAGATAGAGATACCGAGGTAAAGTAGGTGTTAGCATAATTTCTCATCTTTCGTTAGGATGACAAAATGATTTCTTGATTAAATTATCCTGTTTTCTGAAAGATTGGACTGTGTGACCTTACTCTCGTCATGTGTCCCTACTTATGCACACTGTTTTTGAATTATTCATTTTGGTAATTAAACGAGGAGTCGATTGAGAATTGAGGCAGAATTCCACTCTACTATACTTGAAACATTCTAAACATCCCAATTGGACTCCACATTTTCCCAGAAAATTTATATCTTAAAAGTGGAGTATTTTTAGCATTATCTATTACGATGAGAGCCAAGCTCCCAATTTGCGCGCAGAGTGCATTTGGTAATATTTTAAACAAGTTTCCAATGAAATAACGGCTCATTTACTTCTTGGTATATTCAAACAGGAGATTACTGTCAGTAGTTACTGTTTCACGGCAGTATAGTGTTGGAGGTCAACAGTGTTTGAAGCTGCGAAAGATGTGTACATGTAGGTATTTAACACCAGCTCATATCTACTGTATCATAATGTATTATTTGTCATGATCTGAGTTTAGGGCAGCCAGATTCTTTGATACCTTCTACATTCAATACATATTTTACTACAAATTACATAGCCGTCAGGAGCCGATTGGTAGCCAGTGTTTGAGAAGTATTTAGTGAATATTAATTTATTTCATCACGGACCCCTGTAACAAGGGTCACTGTAGTTATCAGCTTATATTTTACATGCCGTCAATCTCGATGAAGAATTCAAACGGTAAACAAAATATTAGACCTGAGAAGGGCATCTGTAGCTTAGCTCGTGAAATTCTATTGTACGATCGATACAGTTAACGCAGAGGATACTGGATTATTTTGTGTATCTCTCCCCTGCCCTTGTGTTCCCTCCGCAGCGACACTTTCAAATGAGTCACACGCTGGGATTCAGCCGTTGATAAATTAATATAGTTTGACACACACAATGCATGATGGGAAGATATAGAGGCTATTACATGGCCGTGCGGAGATATGAAATTTCTCTTCGAGTGTTGAAAAATATTTCACGAGTGAGTCAGTGTAGCGAACAAGTGAAATATGTTTTTCAACATGAGAAGAGAAATTTCGTATCTCCAAGTGACCATGTAATGCTCTATTATTTTTATTATATAAACAAGAGTGAAATACCAAACCATTTTACTTAAATAGTTTTTTGGTCTGAAAGGTGTGGTTTGTTATGAAGCCACAACAACAGTGATATTTTCACATGTGAAGATAACAATTATGTTATTTTCACATGTGAAGATATCGAGTTTTCGCGCGAAAGCTCACTAGTCTTGGTATTTCATTGATTTTTATATAATAAGGTAATAAATATCCTCCTTTATTTGAGCTTATGGTTGTGACATATGAAACTGTTTATTATTATTTGTATACAAGTGTCTGCATGTAGTAAATGGTGGTGGTGGTATTCTTTTACTCTTAAAATAAAAACAAACATTAAATTACAGAATCTTTTGTTTAAAGGTGGGGATGTTTCTGCCAAACAAGGATATAAAATTGCTTAGAACACAATAACTAGAAGTAATACATTAAAGGCAACTTACCCATTGCAAACAATAACAGCATTAAACAATAAAACTTGAGATTCTTTTGTATCAGCATCCATAACAACAACTTCCCACAGTGGCTGCTGACTGTCTCCTGCACCTGTCAGTGGACGGACACTGTTTACGATAGAATTAAACTGAATGTATTTGTACAAGTCAAAATGACTGGTATAATCTTCTAAGTATTTGAGAACTTGTTGATGACTCAAGAATGAGCTCCACTCTGAGGGAAATGGAAAATCAGGGAAAGCCATAACTTCTTTGGGCAGATTGGTTCTGAAAAGAAGATCAAAATTGGAAATACTGTCAGTGAAATATATTAACACATTTTAAGGTGGTCAGGGGAATTATAAATATTACAATAATGTTGATAATCAATAACAATCTGAGTACAGTTTTTAAAGTTCAGAGAAACACAATTACGACTATATTAAATTTTAATATCTCCCATCAACAGACCTCTGTTTTTGAATGTCAACACCATCAGGTTCGAAATATAATACACTGAGTTATAATATAGCTGCTACAAATTTGCAGTTCACCTTTAATTTGCACAATACTATTTGAGATGAGACTTCCTTATGATAGTCACAGGGCACTTGGGCACGAAACACAACTGGAGCAAAAAACGGGATCAAACAACAGGGACAACAAAGAAAGCAACTTCTTGATCCGTTCTGAGGATCAAAGAGTGAATTAATTCCTTTGGGATGATCTGGATCAGGATCAGTGATTGGAGATCACTCAGATCATGGTAGATCAAATGAACCAATGAATCCACTCCGGACAATTAGGATTCATCAGTTCAATTTCAATGTCTGCATGTTATTAATGGATGTTCTTACATTTAGATGAGTGACTGTGATTGCTGAATATTTACAAAGCGAGACTGTTGCAGATTTGTTATCTGTATCAGTTGCATTTTGACTTTCTAGTGGTTTTTACTCTGCTACTAATAATGTACTCTGCTACCATGTATCAATTTGATTATTGTATTATTGAAATCTGGATTTCTTTTTTTTTTTATGCTAATGAGTGGTAGGCCATTATCGGTAACAACATTCTTTGTCTTTTCGAAGCCACTTTGCAGCCACTTTGCAGCGCAGATTGTGATTTGGGAATTTTCTGCACCGCTGCAACAGCACTGTTTATCACTGTCAAAGGGGTTTCCACTGCAGCGTCAAACAGCCAAAATTTGTTACTGCTGCAGCCAGCCCTTTTACAGCTCATTTGTAGAGCTTCTTGAAGTCATTCTGCAATGCTGCAGCAGCGCTGGTTGTTTCGTATGGGTGATATTATAGATGCTATACGGGTATGTGCCGCCCAGCAGGATCGTGATTTTGAAGCTCCTGATTTAGAACGGGGTATCCATTTCAGAGGCGTTTTTTAGAACGGGGTATAATATTTAATAAGATGGGAAATAAAAAAAATTGTGGATCATGGCTTTATCTTCTGCTTATTAAAAAATTGTTGCTGATTATGAAGAAGCATTTATTTGATGTATAAGTCGCACAAATAAAGAAATATCTTTTTTAAAAAAACAGGGCTATTTCAATTTGCAAACTTTCTAGAACAGAGTATAAAAAATTGGCCCATTTCTAGAACAGGGTATCAGTTTTAGGGGAAATTTTTTTTAGAACAGGGTGCCAATTTGGAGTCCCGGACGGCACATACCTACCCCAAAAATACCCAAGTGCCCCCCCCCCCCCCCGGGTTAGATTCAGAAGAACCTGGTCCTAAATGGTGAGATAGAACTGAAAGAAGATCTACAGGACTGCTAAACACATCTTGTAATTGCAGAATAATAAGGCACTTCACCAAAACTGTTCATCCGTGAAAGAAGGTAGTAGGAATAAAAACAAGACCCTAGCGCAGATAAGAAAAGAAGTGTACAAAACACTGAAAAGACTGAGCACACTATTGAGAAGCAGAATTGACTTATACAGGCAAACCCACAAATATTATGCTCAGGCAAAAATAGGCCTCTTTAGCTTGTAAAACATTTTCCCAATGAAGGACCCAAGGGAATTTGGCCCTTTGTCTTTTCATAAAGCAAGTGAATAAGACGAAATATATAAGAAACAGTTCTCTAGAGTATTATCACCTGACCTCCATTAGTAAAATAAAACATACAAGCTAAAGAGGTCTATATAATTGGATTGCCAAGACCATACGCAGCCCCACTTCGACGCAGCGTACTTAAAAAAAATGTTACGTAATATAGAGTCCGATGGTGGAACCGGGTCATGGTACAAGAAAACTGAACACTTTTATACTTTTACTGTCTATCAATAGAAATGACACGCTATACCTGAGATTTCTGTAAAGGCTGGAGTGAACTGGAATCCCGCGCTCGTCAATTCCTGTATTTTCGTTGTACACCCATGTTCCGCCGACACGAGAGGCTTGCTCGAACACACGCACATCAAACACATCCAGCTCACTTGTGAGATGTCTAGCGGCCGCAAGTCCTGCAGCCCCGGCTCCAATCACACACACTCGAAGCTCGGACATATCTTAGGCCCCGTTGACGCAGAAAAGTTGTCCCGGTAGAAGGGTCACGCGCCTAGTCGAGTCAACTTCAGTAACGGCCTTGCGGCCTTTTACAGCCTGAGAACACAGCTGACGTTGAAGCTCAGCGACCGCCAGAAACGATCAAGAGGGGATTACGGAAAAGGTCTGGGCACTACCAAAT
>JBBMOI010000010.1:22735000-22872539 GCA_038088405.1 Porites divaricata | reverse complement strand
CTAACCCTAACCCTAACCCTAACCCTAACCCTAACCCTAACCCTAACCCTAACCCTAACCCTAACCCTAACCCTAACCCTAACCCTAACCCTAACCCTAACCCTAACCCTAACCCTAACCCTAACCCTAACCCTAACCCTAACCCTAACCCTAACCCTAACCCTAACCCTAACCCTAACCCTAACCCTAACCCTAACCCTAACCCTAACCCTAACCCTAACCCTAACCCTAACCCTAACCCTAACCCTAACCCTAACCCTAACCCTAACCCTAACCCTAACCCTAACCCTAACCCTAACCCTAACCCTAACCCTAACCCTAACCCTAACCCTAACCCTAACCCTAACCCTAACCCTAACCCTAACCCTAACCCTAACCCTAACCCTAACCCTAACCCTAACCCTAACCCTAACCCTAACCCTAACCCTAACCCTAACCCTAACCCTAACCCTAACCCTAACCCTAACCCTAACCCTAACCCTAACCCTAACCCTAACCCTAACCCTAACCCTAACCCTAACCCTAACCCTAACCCTAACCCTAACCCTAACCCTAACCCTAACCCTAACCCTAACCCTAACCCTAACCCTAACCCTAACCCTAACCCTAACCCTAACCCTAACCCTAACCCTAACCCTAACCCTAACCCTAACCCTAACCCTAACCCTAACCCTAACCCTAACCCTAACCCTAACCCTAACCCTAACCCTAACCCTAACCCTAACCCTAACCCTAACCCTAACCCTAACCCTAACCCTAACCCTAACCCTAACCCTAACCCAACCCTAACCCTAACCCTAACCCTAACCCTAACCCTAACCCAACCCTAACCCTAACCCTAACCCTAACCCTAACCCTAACCCTAACCCTAACCCTAACCCTAACCCTAACCCTAACCCTAACCCTAACCCTAACCCTAACCCTAACCCTAACCCTAACCCTAACCCTAACCCTAACCCTAACCCTAACCCTAACCCTAACCCTAACCCTAACCCTAACCCTAACCCTAACCCTAACCCTAACCCTAACCCTAACCCTAACCCTAACCCTAACCCTAACCCTAACCCTAACCCTAACCCTAACCCTAACCCTAACCCTAACCCTAACCCTAACCCTAACCCTAACCCTAACCCTAACCCTAACCCTAACCCTAACCCTAACCCTAACCCTAACCCTAACCCTAACCCTAACCCTAACCCTAACCCTAACCCTAACCCTAACCCTAACCCTAACCCTAACCCTAACCCTAACCCTAACCCTAACCCTAACCCTAACCCTAACCCTAACCCTAACCCTAACCCTAACCCTAACCCTAACCCTAACCCTAACCCTAACCCTAACCCTAACCCTAACCCTAACCCTAACCCTAACCCTAACCCTAACCCTAACCCTAACCCTAACCCTAACCCTAACCCTAACCCTAACCCTAACCCTAACCCTAACCCTAACCCTAACCCTAACCCTAACCCTAACCCTAACCCTAACCCTAACCCTAACCCTAACCCTAACCCTAACCCTAACCCTAACCCTAACCCTAACCCTAACCCTAACCCTAACCCTAACCCTAACCCTAACCCTAACCCTAACCCTAACCCTAACCCTAACCCTAACCCTAACCCTAACCCTAACCCTAACCCTAACCCTAACCCTAACCCTAACCCTAACCCTAACCCTAACCCTAACCCTAACCCTAACCCTAACCCTAACCCTAACCCTAACCCTAACCCTAACCCTAACCCTAACCCTAACCCTAACCCTAACCCTAACCCTAACCCTAACCCTAACCCTAACCCTAACCCTAACCCTAACCCTAACCCTAACCCTAACCCTAACCCTAACCCTAACCCTAACCCTAACCCTAACCCTAACCCTAACCCTAACCCTAACCCTAACCCTAACCCTAACCCTAACCCTAACCCTAACCCTAACCCTAACCCTAACCCTAACCCTAACCCTAACCCTAACCCTAACCCTAACCCTAACCCTAACCCTAACCCTAACCCTAACCCTAACCCTAACCCTAACCCTAACCCTAACCCTAACCCTAACCCTAACCCTAACCCTAACCCTAACCCTAACCCTAACCCTAACCCTAACCCTAACCCTAACCCTAACCCTAACCCTAACCCTAACCCTAACCCTAACCCTAACCCTAACCCTAACCCTAACCCTAACCCTAACCCTAACCCTAACCCTAACCCTAACCCTAACCCTAACCCTAACCCTAACCCTAACCCTAACCCTAACCCTAACCCTAACCCTAACCCTAACCCTAACCCTAACCCTAACCCTAACCCTAACCCTAACCCTAACCCTAACCCTAACCCTAACCCTAACCCTAACCCTAACCCTAACCCTAACCCTAACCCTAACCCTAACCCTAACCCTAACCCTAACCCTAACCCTAACCCTAACCCTAACCCTAACCCTAACCCTAACCCTAACCCTAACCCTAACCCTAACCCTAACCCTAACCCTAACCCTAACCCTAACCCTAACCCTAACCCTAACCCTAACCCTAACCCTAACCCTAACCCTAACCCTAACCCTAACCCTAACCCTAACCCTAACCCTAACCCTAACCCTAACCCTAACCCTAACCCTAACCCTAACCCTAACCCTAACCCTAACCCTAACCCTAACCCTAACCCTAACCCTAACCCTAACCCTAACCCTAACCCTAACCCTAACCCTAACCCTAACCCTAACCCTAACCCTAACCCTAACCCTAACCCTAACCCTAACCCTAACCCTAACCCTAACCCTAACCCTAACCCTAACCCTAACCCTAACCCTAACCCTAACCCTAACCCTAACCCTAACCCTAACCCTAACCCTAACCCTAACCCTAACCCTAACCCTAACCCTAACCCTAACCCTAACCCTAACCCTAACCCTAACCCTAACCCTAACCCTAACCCTAACCCTAACCCTAACCCTAACCCTAACCCTAACCCTAACCCTAACCCTAACCCTAACCCTAACCCTAACCCTAACCCTAACCCTAACCCTAACCCTAACCCTAACCCTAACCCTAACCCTAACCCTAACCCTAACCCTAACCCTAACCCTAACCCTAACCCTAACCCTAACCCTAACCCTAACCCTAACCCTAACCCTAACCCTAACCCTAACCCTAACCCTAACCCTAACCCTAACCCTAACCCTAACCCTAACCCTAACCCTAACCCTAACCCTAACCCTAACCCTAACCCTAACCCTAACCCTAACCCTAACCCTAACCCTAACCCTAACCCTAACCCTAACCCTAACCCTAACCCTAACCCTAACCCTAACCCTAACCCTAACCCTAACCCTAACCCTAACCCTAACCCTAACCCTAACCCTAACCCTAACCCTAACCCTAACCCTAACCCTAACCCTAACCCTAACCCTAACCCTAACCCTAACCCTAACCCTAACCCTAACCCTAACCCTAACCCTAACCCTAACCCTAACCCTAACCCTAACCCTAACCCTAACCCTAACCCTAACCCTAACCCTAACCCTAACCCTAACCCTAACCCTAACCCTAACCCTAACCCTAACCCTAACCCTAACCCTAACCCTAACCCTAACCCTAACCCTAACCCTAACCCTAACCCTAACCCTAACCCTAACCCTAACCCTAACCCTAACCCTAACCCTAACCCTAACCCTAACCCTAACCCTAACCCTAACCCTAACCCTAACCCTAACCCTAACCCTAACCCTAACCCTAACCCTAACCCTAACCCTAACCCTAACCCTAACCCTAACCCTAACCCTAACCCTAACCCTAACCCTAACCCTAACCCTAACCCTAACCCTAACCCTAACCCTAACCCTAACCCTAACCCTAACCCTAACCCTAACCCTAACCCTAACCCTAACCCTAACCCTAACCCTAACCCTAACCCTAACCCTAACCCTAACCCTAACCCTAACCCTAACCCTAACCCTAACCCTAACCCTAACCCTAACCCTAACCCTAACCCTAACCCTAACCCTAACCCTAACCCTAACCCTAACCCTAACCCTAACCCTAACCCTAACCCTAACCCTAACCCTAACCCTAACCCTAACCCTAACCCTAACCCTAACCCTAACCCTAACCCTAACCCTAACCCTAACCCTAACCCTAACCCTAACCCTAACCCTAACCCTAACCCTAACCCTAACCCTAACCCTAACCCTAACCCTAACCCTAACCCTAACCCTAACCCTAACCCTAACCCTAACCCTAACCCTAACCCTAACCCTAACCCTAACCCTAACCCTAACCCTAACCCTAACCCTAACCCTAACCCTAACCCTAACCCTAACCCTAACCCTAACCCTAACCCTAACCCTAACCCTAACCCTAACCCTAACCCTAACCCTAACCCTAACCCTAACCCTAACCCTAACCCTAACCCTAACCCTAACCCTAACCCTAACCCTAACCCTAACCCTAACCCTAACCCTAACCCTAACCCTAACCCTAACCCTAACCCTAACCCTAACCCTAACCCTAACCCTAACCCTAACCCTAACCCTAACCCTAACCCTAACCCTAACCCTAACCCTAACCCTAACCCTAACCCTAACCCTAACCCTAACCCTAACCCTAACCCTAACCCTAACCCTAACCCTAACCCTAACCCTAACCCTAACCCTAACCCTAACCCTAACCCTAACCCTAACCCTAACCCTAACCCTAACCCTAACCCTAACCCTAACCCTAACCCTAACCCTAACCCTAACCCTAACCCTAACCCTAACCCTAACCCTAACCCTAACCCTAACCCTAACCCTAACCCTAACCCTAACCCTAACCCTAACCCTAACCCTAACCCTAACCCTAACCCTAACCCTAACCCTAACCCTAACCCTAACCCTAACCCTAACCCTAACCCTAACCCTAACCCTAACCCTAACCCTAACCCTAACCCTAACCCTAACCCTAACCCTAACCCTAACCCTAACCCTAACCCTAACCCTAACCCTAACCCTAACCCTAACCCTAACCCTAACCCTAACCCTAACCCTAACCCTAACCCTAACCCTAACCCTAACCCTAACCCTAACCCTAACCCTAACCCTAACCCTAACCCTAACCCTAACCCTAACCCTAACCCTAACCCTAACCCTAACCCTAACCCTAACCCTAACCCTAACCCTAACCCTAACCCTAACCCTAACCCTAACCCTAACCCTAACCCTAACCCTAACCCTAACCCTAACCCTAACCCTAACCCTAACCCTAACCCTAACCCTAACCCTAACCCTAACCCTAACCCTAACCCTAACCCTAACCCTAACCCTAACCCTAACCCTAACCCTAACCCTAACCCTAACCCTAACCCTAACCCTAACCCTAACCCTAACCCTAACCCTAACCCTAACCCTAACCCTAACCCTAACCCTAACCCTAACCCTAACCCTAACCCTAACCCTAACCCTAACCCTAACCCTAACCCTAACCCTAACCCTAACCCTAACCCTAACCCTAACCCTAACCCTAACCCTAACCCTAACCCTAACCCTAACCCTAACCCTAACCCTAACCCTAACCCTAACCCTAACCCTAACCCTAACCCTAACCCTAACCCTAACCCTAACCCTAACCCTAACCCTAACCCTAACCCTAACCCTAACCCTAACCCTAACCCTAACCCTAACCCTAACCCTAACCCTAACCCTAACCCTAACCCTAACCCTAACCCTAACCCTAACCCTAACCCTAACCCTAACCCTAACCCTAACCCTAACCCTAACCCTAACCCTAACCCTAACCCTAACCCTAACCCTAACCCTAACCCTAACCCTAACCCTAACCCTAACCCTAACCCTAACCCTAACCCTAACCCTAACCCTAACCCTAACCCTAACCCTAACCCTAACCCTAACCCTAACCCTAACCCTAACCCTAACCCTAACCCTAACCCTAACCCTAACCCTAACCCTAACCCTAACCCTAACCCTAACCCTAACCCTAACCCTAACCCTAACCCTAACCCTAACCCTAACCCTAACCCTAACCCTAACCCTAACCCTAACCCTAACCCTAACCCTAACCCTAACCCTAACCCTAACCCTAACCCTAACCCTAACCCTAACCCTAACCCTAACCCTAACCCTAACCCTAACCCTAACCCTAACCCTAACCCTAACCCTAACCCTAACCCTAACCCTAACCCTAACCCTAACCCTAACCCTAACCCTAACCCTAACCCTAACCCTAACCCTAACCCTAACCCTAACCCTAACCCTAACCCTAACCCTAACCCTAACCCTAACCCTAACCCTAACCCTAACCCTAACCCTAACCCTAACCCTAACCCTAACCCTAACCCTAACCCTAACCCTAACCCTAACCCTAACCCTAACCCTAACCCTAACCCTAACCCTAACCCTAACCCTAACCCTAACCCTAACCCTAACCCTAACCCTAACCCTAACCCTAACCCTAACCCTAACCCTAACCCTAACCCTAACCCTAACCCTAACCCTAACCCTAACCCTAACCCTAACCCTAACCCTAACCCTAACCCTAACCCTAACCCTAACCCTAACCCTAACCCTAACCCTAACCCTAACCCTAACCCTAACCCTAACCCTAACCCTAACCCTAACCCTAACCCTAACCCTAACCCTAACCCTAACCCTAACCCTAACCCTAACCCTAACCCTAACCCTAACCCTAACCCTAACCCTAACCCTAACCCTAACCCTAACCCTAACCCTAACCCTAACCCTAACCCTAACCCTAACCCTAACCCTAACCCTAACCCTAACCCTAACCCTAACCCTAACCCTAACCCTAACCCTAACCCTAACCCTAACCCTAACCCTAACCCTAACCCTAACCCTAACCCTAACCCTAACCCTAACCCTAACCCTAACCCT
Organism: Porites divaricata; assembly: GCA_038088405.1. NCBI lineage: Eukaryota > Metazoa > Cnidaria > Anthozoa > Scleractinia > Poritidae > Porites > Porites divaricata. Next base: position 22,865,669 of record JBBMOI010000010.1, on the reverse strand, counting down.
AACCCTAACCCTAACCCTAACCCTAACCCTAACCCTAACCCTAACCCTAACCCTAACCCTAACCCTAACCCTAACCCTAACCCTAACCCTAACCCTAACCCTAACCCTAAAAGACTTACTAAATAACCCCAAAAAGACTTACTAAATAACCCCAAAAAGACTTACTAAATAACCCCAAAAAGACTTACTAAATAACCCCAAAAAGACTTACTAAATAACCCCAAAAAGACTTACTAAATAACCCCAAAAAGACTTATTAAATAACCCCAAAAAGACTTACTAAATAACCCCAAAAAGACTTACTAAATAACCCCAAAAAGACTTACTAAATAACCCCAAAAAGACTTACTAAATAACCCCAAAAAATTGTTAGGGCTGGTCTTGGGTTGCTTAATTTACGTGAAAGGCTGCTTAAGGGGATTCTAATAGGTTAACAAAGTAAAAAATTGTTCTACTTACAGTTGTCCCCGAATGATCAATCGATTGAAGATATGCTTCATGTCCATCCATTGACGTCATTATAAGAGATATTTATTTTAAACTATTTAAAATTATCTTAAACCCTTTACTCTTTTTCATCTTAACCCTAAAACCCTACTTTAGATATTGATCTACAGCAGAGTTAGGGTTAAGGTTAGGGTTTGTTGGCTTGTTTTTAAAGTAAGTAATGAACCAGGATCGAAAGCTACAATTTTCCAGAAGACCAACTCTAGCTCCTAAAATCGCCAATCATAAAAGTTTCTCCTACAATTTGACCATAAAGAATGTAAGAAAAGAAAATTTTGGACCCAGAATCAGAGGTCAATAGATAGATACATAACCACAAGACTATAAAATCGTTAAACAGTTCTCTTACAATTTGGCCATAAAACATAATGAATGGCAAAATAGAGACCTTGACAAACGTGATTTCTTCATGCAAACATAACACAGCCGCACATCATCCTGTGGACCTCTTTGACCATACACCAACAGAAGTTCAATTTTACATTTTGACTTAAACTTCTTGTATTTTTCGTATGGAATATATTCCAATAGTAATCCAAACCACAATTAAAACCTTTAAAGCTCTCGAAGGCCTTTCAACCATAAAGAACGCCATAGGAGAATAAAAATTTGGACCCAAAATCATAGGTAGAGAGAGAGAGAGAGAGAGAATTTTTTGGTTTTGAATAAGCAGCATTAGCTAACCTTCACCATACACGAACAGCAGTTGAATTTTAAATTTGGACTTACACTTCTAATATTTTTCCTATAGAATAAAGTCCAATGTTGCTCCAAACCACAATTGAAACCTTTAAAGCTCCGGGAGGCCTTGCCGCAACTCAAAAAAATCGGCAAACATAAATTCTCGTACAATTTGACCACAAAGAATGCCACAAAAAAATAAAAAATAGGACCCAAAATCATAGATAGATAGATAGAAGTCTAAGATAAAAACTAGTCAAGTGATTGACGCCCACAAGTGATTTAGTGGAAATTTCACAAGTGTTAAACAAAGCTGCACTTCATTTTCGTGTAGTCTTTGACCATTTACAGAGACCTGTTCAATTTCAAAACGTACAGTAATTATTGCTATGGCATATAGTATAGTATAGTATTCTTATAGAGTTATTCTTATGGTATATACATAGTATAGTATTTTTCCAACATTGCTCCTAACCTCAACTGAAACCTTCAATGCTCCAGAAGCCCTTGCCACAACTCCAAAAAAAATCGTTAAACAAATTTCTCGTACAATTTGATCATAAACAATGCCTGAAAAAAAATTTAAATTTGGACCCCCAATCAGAGATAGATAAACAAAGCCAGAAGAGAACAAAAATTTGGACCAAGACCTTAACGAAACGAATTGTTTCCTTTGAATACAAACCATCGCTTGACACTTTTGAAAAAAATCCATCACGCAGTAAAAGTATGGACCTCCACAACTGCTCTTGTGGCATTTTCAGTACTCTCCAACAAAGCGCAACCGCACATAACTTTCTGGTCGTCTTTGACCATAAACAAAGAGAAGTCAAATTTTAAATATTGCCTCAACCTCAGAGGATTATTGATGTGAAATTAAGTCCAATTTAGCCACAAGGAAAGCCCAAACCTACATCGTTTCAGAAGGCCTTATGACATGTAAAAAAATAACTAGGAAAATTAGAAACCCTTGAATCGTTTTTAGACTCAACCCTAAAACCCTACGTTAGACTTTGCTGTATCTATCGCAGAGTTAGGGTTAAGGTTAGGGTCTATAGGCTTATGTTAAGGGCTTTCGTACTTACTATCTTCTCCTGAGTTCTTCTGTATACTTGGATTAGTGCTTGTCTAAATTACGCTGGCCCTATATACGACTAAAATATGACAAAGTTTAGTGATAAAGAGTCACTTAAATTCATTTGGCCTTTTTCAAAACCAAAAGTTACCAATGAAGAGAAGGACGAGACGCTTTTCGAAAAGGTCGAATTTCGAGGAATCGACGTGAAGGGTTTTAAGACACTGCGAAAAATTGAACATTTATTGCTCGTTATTGACTGTGGCAACGAAATACATGAATGAGCGAAAAGTAAAAATAGGTCGAAAATGATTGATGGGACGAAAGTTCGAGATTTTAGTGAAGCTATTTTCGCTGAAAAATTTCCGGAAAGGTGAACAAATATCGAATTCGAAGAAGGTTTCTATTTGATTGAGTGAGGAATTTACAACCGATTCGAATTTATCGGAAATGGCGTGAAGAGCTCAAAGATGTTTGTGGAAAAGTCGAGATGACAAAGACGTCGAATTTCGAGGAATCGGCGTGAAGGGTTTGAAGACAATGCGAAAAAGTCGAGATTATATTCTTGGTTATCGTCAGTAACTACGAATATATGAATAGGCTACAAGGGCAGGTAGGTCGAAGATAAGAGATGATTCGATGATTCAGAAGGTCGAGAATTCAGCGACGTTTTTTCGATGAAATTTCTAGGAAGGCGAACAAATATCGAGTTCGAAGAAGTTTTGTATTTGATCGAGCGAGGCATTTACAACCGTTTCGAATTTATCGGAAATGGCGTGATGAGCTCGAAGATGATTGTCGAAAAGTAGAGATGCTTTAAACAATGAACACGGACGTAAAGCGAGTTTGAACAAGTTCGCAGGGGATCGAATAAGTTGCTAAAAATTGGCCCTTTTCGGGGAACGAGATCCGGCAAAAACTAGCGAAACACTGTCGAATTTATTTACATACCCATACGTAAAATTCTAATAGTTCATGTAAAGGCCGATTGTAATAGAGCCTGAGAACTCAATAAACTAAAAAAGCAATAAATTTTTGTACTTACACTCTGCTTCCATTGATTGTCCGCTGCAAATTGTTCCGTGTCAATCCATTGATGACCTTTCGTTTTTTTGTTTTGCTCCTTTCTCTGTATCCTTCTAATGACCCGAAACCCTGAAATCGCATTTTATACATAACCCGCCCCTTGACTTGGGCAAGTCTATACAAGGGTTAGGATTAAGGTTTACTGAAGGCTACTAAAGACTAAACCAATAGTGTAATAAAGTAACAAATAATTTCAGTTACAGTCTGCCCCCAATGACTATTGGACTCCAATTTGTTCTGTGTCCATCCACCGATGTTGTTGTACGACTTGGTTTCGTTGTAAACTCTTATTTATTGTAAACTATGCAAGAAAGACTATAACTTAAACCCTTAAGTCATATTTTCATCTCCACCCTACAACCCTACTTTAGACTTTGATCTACAGTAGAGTTGAGGTTAAGGTTAGGGTAATTTAGGAAACAATCAAATAGCCCAACAAAGCAAAAAATATTTGTACTTACAGTCTTCCCCCATTGATTATTCGAATGGAGATTGGTGTCCTTCCATTGACGCGCTTCCCTTGATTTTTTAAACTGAGCGTAACCCGAAAGTCATACTTTAAACTCAACCCTAGAACCCTACTTTAGACTTTCATCTACAGTAGAGTTAGGGTTAAGGTAAGGGTTTGTACAGTTATGTTAAGACTAAGTATCAAACCACAATCGAAACAAAAACCTCCAGAACTCAAAAATAGAACCTAGGAAAGTAACTTTGCGCTTGTCAAATCCCGGATATGTATATCTCGAGTTGATTAGGTTGAAACAGAGATTCTCTCACAGCTAAATTTTGCCAAGGGTACAATTACGGTGTTAACCAAATCAAAAATTTCCTTTCTTTCTTTCGTACAAAAAAGGAAAAAATCCCATCCATTGAAGAAAAAGGCCCAAATTAGCATAAATAATTGAAAACACACGCAAAAGGAAATAAAAATGAACTGAAGGAAAACAAAATTCGTGGTCGGAAAAAAAGCACACATTAAATGCCACAAAAACAAAAACGAGACGACTCTTTTGGCAAAAAATAAGTTGTTCAGACGAAATATATTTAGGTTCGAAAAACACCCGAACCAGTTAGCATCAGAGCATGCCCTCTATCTATTAAAAGTTTTAGATTTGTCTGACCTCAGTAGAAGGTGTTGAAAAAGGTCACGTAACCTATGCAAAAATATTCTCCGACTCGTTTGGCCTTGCTTGTTGTTTTCAATGCGGCGAATAAGGAATAAGCCTTGAAAAGGGTTTGCAAGACATGCCGTCCCTAGACTGCAAAACAGTCCGTCTTTTTGCGTATTCAAGTAAGCGCGAGCAGTCAAACGAAAGGTCTGGAACGAGGCTGAAAACGGGCGTGTGAGGCTCGCGCGTGTAATGCTCTTACGCCACGCTTTACCGATTTCCTTACTGATTTTGAGAAAAAAACCGACTGTTTTGCAGTCTATGCCCTCCCTTGAAATAAATACTAATAAAAAATGAAAGGTTCACTACATACCAATATAGTTAGTATGTCCGATCATTGCAAACTGATAACTTCAATTGATGACCCTGAAAGAATAAAGAATAAAATAAGTGCCAGGCTTATAACGTTATAGAACGTATTATTAAAGAAAGGTCAGAGCATACTCCGCAATAAACTGAATGTCTCTACAAAGACCCAAAATGTTTTTTTAACACTTGCTTTAATCTGTTTGCAAGGTGTGTCAAAACCATACGAAACGGTGCGTAAATTAACATTTACTTTCGGTGCTTTATAAGACCGTTTTTCCTCAGAGAGATATAAACGGGTAATGGAAGCAATTGAACAACTTTTCTTTCCCTTGTGGTCACATTTTAAAGTTTCAGTTATCACATCCCGTTTTGAAATTGTACAAGGATATATGTTTTCCTTATTATATATACTCATTAAAACAAGGGATATCACAACCGTGATAACGGCTTGCATATCGGATACGTTACCACAAGATTTTGCGAACTTTTGCTTTGAATTTTTCCAGTAAATCTTATTCACTTTCTTAAGAACCTATATCAAGCGTTCCACTCGGTGTTTTATCCGATATCCAGATACCTAGATGTCGGTCAAAAAAAAGGCGCTGCGCTCCGCTTTTCAACCCACTTCTAGGTGTCTTGACATCGGATGAAACACTGACTGCGTGTCGTGTTTGATATATTACATGAAAGCTGATAACCCTGACTTTAATTAACCCTGATTAACACAAGTAACAGTAAAAAAATAAAAGGCCTTGGGGAAAGTTACTTTTTGAACTAACAGCTCTTCTTCGAGCTGTTCATGTTCAAACGCCTAGATCAACGTACATCCTCTCCAAACTTTTCATACATACTTCGTGACACGATGAACGAAGCCTGAGGACAATTCTTTCAAATATTAGGAAGCTATTTTCGGTGATTTCACATTTGTTGTCGTAGTGAAGCAAGACTGGAAATTAGAAAACAAAATGATCACCAGGAAATAAAGCCTCTAGCAATGAATATATGATTTTCATATACTCATAATTTCAATAATTTTATGCTTGTGTACCCTCTCCTTTGAAGTTCGCGGGTTTTAAAATGTATTTCAAATCAATTGCATACCTTTATTCTTTGTTTCTGTCTATTGCAAGAATCCAAAAGCTGCCCACTTGTACAGTGCTCCATATGCAGCAGGTAACCTGAAATTGCAAGATACATATCGAGTTATTATCTTTCGTTTCAAAAACCAAAATAAAACGAGTAGACTCTTTCACACGTCTGATACGTACACGGGTGATTATTTTCATACGTTTTGTGGTGCGAAAAGAGCGGTGATCAGGTGTTTAGTACTAATAGTGCACTTTAACTGACTGTCGGCGATTTCAACACGATTTTGAGGCAATTTGGCAAGAAAAACTTACTTCTGTCCGACACATTCATTTAAAAGCAATAGTGTGCCTTTTACTTAAAACATCTGCCAAAACATACCACTTAATATAGATTCACAAATCGCCTGTGTAAACGATCGAAAAACGCCGAGCAAACCCCGAACGTTAATAATATTCTCGGCCAATTCAATTACACAACATTATACTTTTCCTGCCAATAAAGTTCATATGAAATGCTAGATAAAAAAACCTGCCAACTATACTAGTGGTAAGAAAAAAAATCTTTTAATCATAGATATACCTTTCATAAGAGGACAGATACTCCGGCTTCCTTTTCAAACAAAAAGAGTTTTTAAACAAGTTCAAGAACTTGGTGTAAAGCACGACCTGCCAGCAAACATATCCTGCATGAACTAATGTTTAACAAGAATAATGCAAACTTGTGGGTTTGTATACACTTCTGGATGGAAATGAAAAATAGGTTCGAAATCTTGCATAATCCTCTGGAGAGTATAACGAATTGCTGGTTTTCAGTGTCACGCCATTCAAAATAGATCAAAATAAAAACCAAAACCGTCCAATAGATAAAGTCCAGAATCTGGGAAATGAAAGGAGGTACATATACAAAGACCCTCGCCAAGACTCAGGTCAGAGGAATATTTCGTATACGAGATATCCGAAGAAATGTTTTACCCAAATTTATAGAGATTTGTATGGAGACGCCATGCTGGTGCTCACCTGGATGAGCTCCAACATGGCGGACGGAAACCAACAGAAACATCTGTTACCGAGTTTTGCTACAAAAGCGTGAATTTACTCCTCGAGAAACTCAAACATTAAAGTAATACTTTTTCTAACACATGAACTGTTTAAATAGCAAAATTTCCTGAAGCAAGTCATTTTTTTAACCTACATGACAGGTCTCTTGGCCGTCATGTAAATGTCGCGTCACGCAAAAACTTACAAATTCAAGCGTCCTCTATCACAAAACCACGAACCCTTTTGAAGCGAAAATTTGTATGAAAATTAGTTTTCAGCTGCTCTAATGCATCGTGAAAGTAAAATCTCGGTAGGATCGATAGTTTTTTAGCTTGAATTTTAGTGACGTCATGTGAAAACCAACAATAGGTGACCTTTTATATGCTGTGCTTTGAAATGGAAAAAAAAATGGGTTTTTAAAGAGCGATTAGAAAACGCTCAAAATCGTACACAATTCTCTGGAGTATGATGAATAAGCGCCTTATAACATATATTATATAGACACGAGTGTTTTACTGGAAAATATACCACTCGTAAAATTCATAAAAACTACATCCGGGACCCGAGTGGTTTATTTTCAATAATCTCACTCGTGAGTTTATCGATGACGTAATTTCGGTCATTTCCCTCTATTACTTCATCGATGTCTTTGTCTATATAATAAAAAGAACATTACACGGCGGCTTGAAGATATGAATTTTATTTTCTCGTGGCAAAAACAATATTTTACCACTCGAAAATAAAATTCATATCTTCGCGCCACCGTGTAATATCCTCTATGTATACTGGTGTTAGGAAATGGAAAATAACGGGTTTATTAAAAGTGAATAGAAAAAGCTCAAAATCGTACATAATTTTCTGGAGTATGGTGATTATGCGCCTCATAACATATTATATACTGGTGTTTGGAAATAGAAAATAACGGGCTTATGAAAAGTGAATAGAAAACGCTGAAATGTTACATAATAGTCTGGAGTACAGTGAATACGTACCTGGTAACCTTTTATAAACTGGTGTTTGGAAATAAAAAACAACGGGTTTATTAAAAGCGAATAAAAAAAGCTCTAAATCTTACATAATACTCTGAGTAATTAGTGTCTAATAACTTTGCATGTTTTACCTGGCCAAATTGACCAAAGTTGTTTAACTAATAATGTGATGGCATCAGGGATCAATCTAAAGTTAGGAATTATTAATTTTCTGCAGCTATAATTATTAGTTTTTTATCTTTTTTTGTCATTCTTTGTAACCAAAATAGAAAAAGGACATTCCCGTGGAACGCACTGGGATTTGATCCTTGTGGTATGCCGACTATAAGATCGTAAACGTTTTGCCTTAGTAAGTTATTTGTTGTCCCCCGAAAATAATAACACTTTAAAGTATAGTTACGTAATTCTCCAAGGAAATATATAATCTTAAATACATGTGCACAAATTCCTTTTTATTGTTAAAATGGGCAAACGACATTGACCGTCAATTGCATTTAATTGTTTTCAAAAGTTTTAGGAGTAGTAAAAATTTTGAAAAAAGGTATAAGATGATACTTTTCCCGAGTGGTTACGAAATCGCAAAGTTAAATGTGGATTTATTTTAGGTCTACATTCCAAAATACTGCATTTTTGCCCAGGATTGCAAACTGTAGTAGTAAATCTCAGTAGTAAGTTGAGTTAAAAAATGTTTTGAAAAACTGCTTGTAAATTACTAAGGCAAAGAAGGTCTTGACAAGACCGTGAACTAAGAAAACATTTCTAAAAAATAATTTTATCGGCAATGTTTTGAATGTTTGTTAACAGAAATCGCAAATGTATTAGCAAGAATAGCAAATTTAGCGAATTAAACTATCCGATTTTATCAAGAAAACGAGGGCCTCGAAGAAGACCGTAAATTTAGGAAAAATGACAATGCGAATTCCTCTGTGTTAACAAAAATCAAATATAGCAGGAAAAACAAATTTAGCAACGCAAGTCTTATGAAGGGAGAATGCCAATGAACGCTGTCAAGAAGCCCGCTAGTTTAGAAAAAATCCCAAAAGCAGTCTCGAAGCGAGTCGAAGCTATAAGCAATCTATCTTCGGTGGAAGCATAAGAATGCCAAAAATAAGAATGCAAACGCTGTTGATGGTAAGCCCACATCAAAAGATGGCAAGAGTACATTTTGGAAGTGGAATTAGGGTTTATGGACTATACGAGAGAGCCATTTGCAAGCGAACTCTTCCGAGTGAATCTTTTATTGAGAGACCTATTGTGTACTGTAAGCTACCTACTGAGTTAGAAGCGCTAAGAGAATCACCTGAATTAACTGTTAAAACTGAAACTGTTGGGTACGTAAAGTTACGAGCAACTGGATCGGAGAAATTTAACAGTTTCTGATCAACACAACAGGCTTATAGAAGAAATCAGTACTTCAATCACCAGGTTTTGGGTAACAATATCCTTGCTTTCAATTTTTGTATTGATTTCATTGATTTCATCTTTCTTTATTTTTATCATCATTTATGCAATTATTGTAATCGCGTTTTTAGTGATCAATCATCTTATGTCGTATGTAGATGTTTATACAGAGGGCTTTGTTATTTCAATGTTTAAAGAATGGCATGTAATGTATTAGACAAAGCAAATCAATTGACCGGAAACAATAAAGGTGAAAGAAGATACAAGATCTCGCTATGCAAAGTAGGTTTTCTTGCCAGGATTGATAAACAGTGTGATTGTCAACCTAGTCCGTTTGGGCCTTTTTGCAGACCGAAATGACACATTTCCCGACCCTTTACATACCTCAGCTGGGGAAATCGCTACCCATTTTTATACCTGAAGCCTAAAAAAAGGTTACCCTTTCCGCACGGAGCCTCACCATATAGGCCATTATGTGAAGTTAAGAAGGGCCATAAGTGACCTCCGGAATGAACACACTTATCTAATGCATGCACACGCTAGCCTAAAAACAGACGTCCCCCATGATTGTTCAAAAAATTGAACGAGTTCTTTTAATCCGGTCAGTTCGCAGTGTTTTAAATCAAACCTTACAAAAATACTACTGATAACAAAGTAAAAAATCCTTTTCCCGGCTTAAAGACTCTGTGCATGTCGAACCAATTTGGTTTTATAGTTTAGACAATTTAACTCTGTGCGGCGGCTCTAACTACAGCTCAATGGACGCGATTAAAGAAAATTTGAGATCGCTGAAGCTTTCTGAGCTTTTCTCCTTCGAACGGGACGATTTTTTTCTTATTGTTTTCCTCAAATATAGAGACATTCAAGCTGTCAACAACAACAAAAATGTTTAGATAAACTAGAGATACTGTGTGGCACGAAACTTTTGCGGGTTCTAACTTTTACGATTTTAGCGATTTTTCCAGCGATCCGCCAAAATAAGTTCCCGCAAAAAATTATTCAACGAAAACATTTTTCCCGCTAAAGTTTAGTCCAGAGTATTAAATATACTCTGACTAAAAGTTATTACATAAAAATGCAGTACTAAGAAATCGTGTCTGTTCAATTACAACTCGCCTCTTCAATTCAGAAAGAAAACGGTATACAATGAATTGGTTCTAAATAGTGTACGCATACCGTACTACTGTTTCAAAATCTCTATTTCTATTACACCCTGATTGTACCAAGAGCCACGTAAGAACGTAAGTATTATCAATCCTGGGTACTGGGCACTTTTTGAAAATTAATTCTCAGCAAGAAAAATCAAATGAATGTGTCCTAGTATCGTGAATGCCGCACGACCGTTCTTCACGATATCACAGTTTTAAGCAAAAACAGGGTTTACTTAACAGCTTCAATCTTCACAGTACACACTACACGAAATCGTCACTTTCTTGAATCAAAAAGCTTTAGTTTTTAATCCGATCTGTCAGCAAGTTCTCTGTTGCTCTTTATGTTGTTAGTTTATTTGAATACTTCGAATGTTTAACCCCGCAATCAGTAAAGCGATCTGACAAACAAGGGAAACATATTGTTTAGAAGGAATAAAATCATGCGATCTCACAATCACGCTACACTCATGCTTCACAACATCTAGTCGCAAAAATTAGTTTCCGCGAAACAGAAAAAAATGCCCAATCCGCAAAAATAAACTTCCGCAAAAATTTCATGCCACACGGTACACCCACCTAGCTTGTTTTGTATCGACCATCAATTATCATTATCATTTATTTATAGTTTCAGTTCAAACAGTTTAATGAGACCCGTGGGTTGTGGTGGTGTCCGGCACGGGAATGCCGCTGTAGCAGGGTTATTTCTTCCTTTCATACGCTGTCAGTTGTCTGTTGTGGTAAGCTTCTCGTTTTCATACAATACATAATTTTTATCTAGTCTAGTCGCATTGAAAGTTTCTGATATTCAGGACAAATTTTTAAGCTCACTTACGATCGCAGATGAGTTACATAATTTCCTAACGATGCTGCATGACTGGAGGTGAAGTGCTTATAGCAAAATTTGGTCTGAATGTAAACTAGCCTGCCAGCAGCAGACGTATTTCCGGTCGTCGCTTCTCTGTTCGTGGGCTAAATGTAAAGTAAATCACTGAATACAGTTTTTAAACTTGCAACTTTCCAAAATTTGGTAATAGTTTACAAAACGTATTGGTAAACTATTAAACTTGAAACATAAAAAGGGAAAATGATAACCTCAACCTTAAAGCAATTTGCATGGTTTTGCTTATTTTTTAGTTGACAACGGTGAACGGGGCGCTCCCAAAATGGAATATTCGCACGAGCTCGCCTTTCTCTGTCGTTCCATCATGTTCTAATATCCTCTATTATTGAGAACAATTTAAGGCTACTGTTGCCTTAGAAAAAATACTCGGAACTACCGGGTAACGACTGAACTTAAGCCAAATATTGGATATTAAGGATTCAGTTGCATCAACGTTATCAAGAACGGAGCTGTAGTTTAACAAAAGAGATTGAAATGCTATTGCATGGTTAGAGCTTCTTTTTAAATCAGCCTATGTCACACGGTAAGTCATAAAAAACGAGCGACAAAGTAACAGGAGCCATTAAAACAACTAGCTTGTTACATTTATAATGTGACGAATTACTCACCCATTTTGCCTCTACGTTTCAACTCGTTTTCACCAGTTGTAGGCGAATTCATGAAGTTTGTCCAGTTCAGCCACCTGCTCGTCGATAACTTCCGAGATCTTTTTAATGATGATCTTTAAATCTTCTTTTATAGCCTGGTTCAATTCCTTCAGTTTAATCGCGTTTATAGACTGCACAACTTCAGAAATGTCGTTAGAATGTCATTATGACGTTCATCGTCTGTGCTTCTTGGTTTTTTGCTTTAAAAAGAAGAGAGAGAAGGAAAATTTTGAATTGCCTTGTTGCTCGTCATCTTTTATAGAATGAGCTAATTTCAGGTAAAACTTTAACACACTTACATTGGGTTTTCTCCAATGTTTTCTCGGTCAAAATCTTTTGGGCTCTCTTCCTACGTTCATCCACCGGCATATATATCTTAGTTCCATCTTCCGCGTGCTCAACACTTCTGCTAATGTGAAGGCAGTAACAAAACTGTTCCTTTTATCGAACGACACGTCTGAAGGCAAGTTCCACTTGACAATGACCACGATTTCGAAAGGGAGAGAACTTATAAGCAGTGAAACACGTGGGCGTTTAATTCTGAAACAAAAAGCAAGTCGAAGAACAATACATGTGTTATGAGCGATGTTGACCCGTAGAATTTTTAGGTGTGAAGGAAAACATTATTCAAAACACTTTTCACAACTCTTTGACAATAGAGCAGACGATACCGCTTTAATTTGAACTTTGCCGATACTTTTCGGGCAATTGCAAGAAGATTGCAAAACTAGACATAAGTGTGAAATTCCCCGAAAGGCGATTGTGTAAGCTTGAAAAATAAGTTGTAAAAAATTATGCTGCCCTTCACTTGTTAAATCAACCAGTCTTTGTAGGTACAAAAACCTTGGATGTTATTACCTATGGTTAGCACAACTCGGTTTGCTTTCTGAATGCTTATAGAATTCTTTTACTTGTCTTTGCAACAATAAATAAGCAATAACAAAGAAGATTATCAGAACTGCGATAACTAATAAATTAATATTAACACCTTCAAGCAGTCTCTCAAACAATATCTCATTGTTTCGACGAGCTGAATATCAAACTCGAAAGAAAGGAAGAAAAACACCATTGAAACACTTTCACAAGTCTTTGACAATAGAACAGACGATGCCACTTTAATTTGAACTTCGCCGATTCTTTTCGGCAGTTGCAAGAATATTGCAAAACTAGACATAGATATGAAGTTCCCCGAAAGGCGATTGTTTAAGCATGGAAAATAAAAAATATGCTTCCCTTCACTTCTTAAATCACGCAGTGTAGTAGATGCAAAAACCTTGGATGTTATTACCTATGGCTATTTGCTTTCTGAATGTTTTATAGAATTTTTTCCTTGTCTTTGCAACAATAAATAAACAGTGACAAAGAAGAATTATCAAAACTGCGATAACTTTACGTAATGAATATTACCTCCTTCAAGCGGTCTTTCAAACAATACCTCATTGTTTGACGGGCTCGCCGAAAGGTGATGTTTTTAGCATGGAAAATAAGTTGTGAAAAAAATATGCTTCCCTTCATTTCTTAAATCACGCAGTATCGTAGACGCAAAAACCTTAGATGTTATTACCTATAGCTATTTGCTTTCTGAATGTTTTATAGAATTTTTCCCTTGTCTTTGCAACAATAAATAAACAGTGACAAAGAAGAATTATCAAAACTGCGATAACTTTACGTAATGAATATTACCTCCTTCAAGCGGTCTTTCAAACAATACCTCATTGTTTGACGGGCTCGCCGAAAGGTGATGCTTTTAGCATGGAAAATAAGTTGTGAAAAAAATATGCTTCCCTTCATTTCTTAAATCACGCAGTATCGTAGACGCAAAAACCTTACATGTTATTACCTATAGCTATTTGCTTTCTGAATGTTTTATAGAATTTTTCCCTTGTCTTTGCAACAATAAATAAACAGTGACAAAGAAGAATTATCAAAACTGCGATAACTTTACGTAATGAATATTACCTCCTTCAAGCGGTCTTTCAAACAATACCTCATTGTTTGACGAGCTCGCCGAAAGGTGATGTTTTTAGCATGGAAAATAAGTTGTGAAAAAAATATCAATCAGCGACGTTGTGAACGACATTTACGTCGGCTCTCACAACCATGATCGTAAACAGCAGCAATTCACTCTCACGTGGCGAATCTGGCGAACGCGCCAATGTCGCGCGTTCATATCTGGCCACCATACAGAACACCAACAAGTACACAAAATCAAATCTAAATGTTCTGCATTTGCAAAAAAAGATGTTGCCCGGATAGAAAAAATTCCTGCATGTTCGGAGAATCGGGTTTCAGAAAACAGAAAAAGCTCTCCTACAGTTTATCTGTTTACAAGGTTTTGATATTTAGACATGCTAAATTCTGCAAGCAGAATACTGCAATGCTGATCGTACTACGTAAAAATTAACTCTGCGAGACATCAACACGACACCGAAAGAACTCAAAACAGAGCGGGTCGTAGCCATAGACAGCTGTTTGGGCGTAATATGTCTACATTATTATTTTTGCTGATCAGGTCTTTATAGATCCTACTTTCTTCGGCATATTCGTTTGCGGTCCCTGGCAGTCCCTTGTGGTTAATGTTTGTCTTTTTGATATTTACCCTATAAAAATTCTTCTTACAATCTCTCTCGTCCTTGCAAAAAATAAAGGCAAGCTAGAGAAACAAATACCGGTGACAGCTATTTATCATCCTTGTAAAAACAACAAATCTTTCGCTTTCTTCTTTTATACCCAGCTGTACTCCAATTTCTAGCGCCACAATAGGCCATTTGCAATAAGAGGCATGTGACATCGTTTTTATGAAAATGAAAGTTATATTATTTTGCCTTCGAAAAACGATTAGTGGGTCATATCTTAAACAAAATAATGGTAATTTGGTTTTTCAAACCTGCACCATTTTCTTAAAATGAATAAGTTCGTAAATGGTCACGTGACCAAAATGTGATTTTTGAAATTATGAAGTACCTCTCTCTGAACACAAATTTTGCACTTAAACTTCAAGGAAAATGTTGAAAATATGATCTGATAACGTTTACAGCACATCTGAGCGTAACTATGAAACGTTGAACAAGATATAAGCAAGAGGTAATTTTGGCCGCCATGTTGGAGAGCAAGAGCATGCCCTCCAACATGGCGGCCAATACAAACCATACTACTTTGCTGAAAAATCAAAGTGCCATAAAATATGCGTTTCCTCTCAAATTTCGGGTGTAAGATAATTTTTGTGTGCTCTAACAATTTTTGGCATCAGCAAGATTCCAACTCATTGTTTAAAGGAAGAATTGGTCACGTGACCTCTTAGGGCAAGTGGCCTATTATTCCGATCTCCTTCTGATCCGGCCTGACAACGAAAACAAATACACCGGCAGGATTTCCACATGGCGACTCGACAGGTCAAGGACGGCAGCAAACCATGTTGAAGAGCAGTTTGACGATCACTCCCATGATAAAATACAGTAAATTTGAAATAAATATTCAATAGAGAAAAAATGCAGATTTTCCACGAAGAAATTGACGAGATTTCTTCGGGTGAAAGACAAATGTCCTAACGTCTCAAGTGTCACATCTGAGATGGGGTCAAGGTCGCGCGTGTGTTGCCCGTTTTCCGCTCTAACTTTTGATTGGCGCATAGAACAATGCTGAAACTTGGCCGTGAGATACAAGACAGGGGAATGGGGAACATAAAGCTAAAAAAAGTTGTTTTTGTCACGTTTCTCACTGTTTTTTCGGCGATTTTGGTCAGAACGCTTGATTTAATTGAAATTAATGATTAAAAGTTCGCACCCTTTAATTACTTTTGCCGTTCGCCTGCCTACCTCTTACACGGACCATTACTTAAAACAGCGATTCAGGATGAAATAGCAGTGGCGCTTTGTTCTACTTCAACTCAAGACAGGACAGAGCGCATGCTCTTTGATCCAACCAAAACTTTTTCCTTCTTTTATATCTACTTCATCGCGAAAGTCTCGTGCTGCTTCGGTATTAGAAATGAAGAAATTCAAACGGCCTTGAAAAATTTTCAGGTATCCAAAATAACAAGCGAGATAAATTATTAAATGAAGGCGGCCCGTATATGGTGGCAATACACTACTTTCAAGGCCAAAACAGAAGGCAATCGCGTGTTAGTAACTCAGGGTTGTTCACTAAGTCGTTTTTTTCACCTTATGTCAAGCTTTATTGGGCAAAATCAAAACGTATACAAACAAACAAAGGACAAAATGACAAGTGGGTCAAGAAGAGCTGATGGCTGGAAGAATTGATTAGTTGGAAAGGAAGCTGAGGCAAAAGGTAAAAACAAACCTTTATCATGTGATTACTCTATAGCGGACAGGCTTTAGTGGTCACCCAAAAATAGCGTTGAACGGTGAAAAAAGATGAACTGTATTAAATATGCAGTATTTATAAAGAACAGACGCGAAGTCTGTGAATACAACACGCATGTGCAGGTAAGGCATCTCAGACCTCTCAGGTTTATTGCTGATCACTCCGTTCTCGACCCCAGTGCTTACGGGTTTAGGATGCGCGAGTATCTCTCTCCTCTAAATGCGCAGAAGAGTCGAGATTGGTGGTCACTCAAGTAAATCATTGCGTTGTTCCATATGCCCAAATGCCCAATGCCCAATTACCAATGACAATTACCAAAGCAACCTTTTTCGATTTAGCTGTATGTTGTGATTTAATTTTATCCCTGGTTTAAATTTTATTTTCCTTTGTTTGGGGGTTTGTTTGGGGGTATGGTTATGTATGATAATGAGTTAGAAACAATCAAACAAAAGAAAATGAAATTTAAACCAAGGGTAAAAATTGAACGACAACATTTACACAGCAGAAAAGCAACGGAAAAAAAGTTTCAATACGCAGACACAGAAATGATATCGATGAACTTTAATAAGACAATAACCTTCAACAGTTTGTTACGCATTTCGTGTTAATTTCCTTCACAGCTACTCACTTAAGCTATATCTAACAGAAATGTCACTAAAAAACATTACATAACAAAAACATTCATTACATCTTTTTCATCACATTTTTCACTGTTGATTGTCGTTTTGACGTTAGCCTACACCTGAAGCAATATACCTCGAATACGCGTGAAAATCAGAGACGACTGTTCAGAAATCAAAAATGAGAAGAGGACAAAAAACAAATAAGAAATCTTCATGCTTGCCAAAGAAATCTGTAAAGCAATTGATTTTAGAATTGCACGTGCGACACTTCAGCACACTTAGCAAAACGTTTGTTAGTAAACTTCTGCATTTTCTCGACAGCTGGTGTTGCTACATGAACGAAAATATATTTATATATCTGTATATATACCTTTTTAAAAATGGTACTGGGTATATACTAGTCCACGGAAAAAAAAGTTTTAAAAGTCTGCACTTGAAGTAATAATTTATCTTACAAGGTCAGTGGCAGCAGAGGTTGCCAGCCGACTAGGCCGAGATGAGTAAGATTCCACAGGAAGTCTTCTGGAAATTAGTCAAATAACTGACTCGGCAAAACACTAATATATACTGAGTGCAAGGGAGTCCGCTTGAAGTTCTGATCATGAGAAATTAACATTACAGCATGCACGGCTGGCAAATGAAGATACCTTCCAAGAAAGAGCTTGATCCACAGCGATTACCAAACAAGCTAAAAAACTAATGGAAACAAACAAAATAACACATTATAAGATGAAGGCGGCCGATATATGGTGGCAATACACTACTTTCAAGGCCAAAACACAAGGCAATCGCGTGTTAGTAACTCAGGGTTGTTCACTAAGTTGGTTTTTTTACCTTATGTCAAGCATTATTGGGCAAAATCAAAACGTATACAAACAAACATAAAGAATTAAAGCCCAAAGGGATGGGCACGAACGTGACACTCAGACCCACGCTGCGGGGTGCCTACCCTAGGAAAATATAAGGATTTAAAATATATAGGGAAAAAAAAATCAAATCTAATTGTACGAAATTGACGCTTAATTGTAGAGAAATCTAAAAGTATTTAAAAAATGAAAAATAAAATATAAACATATACCTATATCTGACTGGATTTGATAAAAGGTACCTCCAGAAATTTCAACTGTGTACATGTTTTAACAATTTGACACTTGAGGTCAATAAAAAACAGTTGAAAGTCGCTAGTTAGGGCTTAAAACGGAAAAATTAATCGCTGGCAACACACGAAAAGTTGCTCTAGGCAAAAGCGACAGATTTGTAACGAAATAAACAACATTTAAAAGCACAGAAATAATGACCTTTAAGTCTCTTAAACTATGAGGCTCATACCGAGATGCTCGACAAATACAGGCCTAGAATCCACCTTTCTTGACCCCACAATCGGTTGTCTAAGACAAGATCACTTCAACTAAACACTTAAAGCGTTTTCATGCTTGTACAAAATATTCGTATAACACGAGCGCCACCAAATCTCTCCACAGAAATCTGTCTGTCAACAACTTCAGGAAATCAAACAATTAACCACGTTCGCGGCACTGATAAAACTATCCACAACCAACCAGACACAATGAAATATCATCAAATTACTCTCTCTCAATAACTCTCGATTTCCCCACATAAATCATCACATGTAAACTTTGCTGACACAGTCGATTTATTCAAGATCCCGGATGTACACGAGCCGTTTTGAAAGCGACACATGGACGCCGGCCTTCAAAACAATCATTTTTGCCTGGTCAGAAATCAGCATCAATGTTGCTCTCGCCGAATAGTTTTGACTCCTAAAAGCTACTTTTTGAGGCCAGAGACTCGTCACCGCCCACATCAAAGATCACAATATGATGCCTTTCCGTCTCAAGCCCGAGATCGGTGTTTCACCCGTTTAGCCAAAATGAGACGAAATACGGTAACATATTGGACGACGGCAGACTTTGCCAATCGTGAGACTTGTTCTTTCATAAGGCTTAATGATGCCTTCCGAAAAACTTTGCTGCAGGTGGCCAAAACGAAAACTAGAAAATTAACCGACCACGGAACAAGCCTCAAATGAGAGTGTTGCTAAAAAATTCTGGAGGTACCTTTCATCAAATCCAGACAGAATACACAAATATATAAATATTCAGTTAGTGACATGAACATTCGCGCGGGATTGACCATGAGCAGACCATGTCCACATCAAAGACATTCATTAAAAGAGACTTATAAAAATTCTTCAAAAATGATTTAAAACGGCTAAGAGAGGTAACACCACTAGGGAAGGCTTCATTGCATAAGTTGTTCCACAGTTTTACAATACGGACAAAATATGAAGCTTGCAAAGTGCTGGTCTTACAGGCCGGAAAAGTAAGATAACAGCCAGCAGACTGACCACGGCGTGTATGTGGATGATTGTTAAAAATTACGAAATCAGAGACGTCTGTAGTCGTAAACAGCTTTGTAAAAGAAAACGAGATCCTTGATTTCTCTATCGTAAGCAAGAGGCAACATATCCAAGGCGAGCAGTCTCTCCCCATATGACATCTGGCCTGGCTTCAAACTTTTAAGTTTAAAAAATCCCTCTGGTGGCACGTCTCTGAACTTGCTCAACCTTAACTTTTAGTGACTTCTGAGCAGGAGACCAGACTTCAGTAGCGTAAAAAGGTGGGGCTTCATAATCGCTAAATACAAGGACCTTCTTACTGTCACGTTAGTTATCAAGGGGCATGATCTCTTAAGCAGACCTAAAAGTTTGTTTGCTTTTGTTGTAATCAGGTGTAAACGTGAGTCCCTGGTAAGTTTGTCCGGGATAACTACACCCAGATCCTTCTCCTCACGCACGCGCAGTAACTTTTCAGGGCCGAAAAAATAGTCTTGAAGTAAAGGCTTTTTCTTACCTTCGGTACCTATTTAAGATTATTATGAGGAAATTAAATCAACGCGTCATCAAAACATCAACAATCTGACGTAAATTTTAGACATATGGGACACTAGCATTGTCACATCATGTACATGGACTACATACCTGTTAAGGCTTCCTGTGCAAAATATTTCACATCCACATCATTATCGCCATTTAGTTTATCAAGAACTGGTTTTATCTGGGTTTTGATGGTACTGTGAAAAAAAAAGAACGTATTTTACAATCTCACAGCGTGTTTTTAGTGAAAGAAGAGCAAGAGGTCTTACTTTTCATCCAGAACCGGGGCGATTTTTTGTAGTGTTTTGGCGACATTAAAGCGAACATTTGCCACAGAATCACCAGCTAAACTGATAACAACCGGCAACATGACGTCAACTACACTCTTAGGATCCATGACTTCTGCTAATACCTGCAATATGTAAAAAAAAAAAAAAACCACTCTGATCTTGGCTTCTACTAAAAAAACATCGCTAGGTTTTATTGGGATATTCGATTCAAAATCATTTTTTGTAATATTAGAAATATGTTGCGTAGTGTTAAAACAGCGGTTAAACATGGTGCACCTGTCATAATATTGCGAACAACATATAAGAAAAAAAAACTATAGAAGAAAAAATGGCAAAACAAAGTATATTAGCATTTACTGAAATGTTGTGCTATTCACTTCTTATAAAGTATAAAGCTACAACCAGTTGCCACAATGTTGAGACACTCACGAAAAAACAACCTTTCTTGCTTCAAAGCGCTGCTAGTCACAGGTCTGTGAGATAAAATACTGACCTCCCTCCTCCCTCCCATTCAAAGATGTTCCTCCAAGTTTTGAGCATGGTCTTGTATTGCTAGCAACTTTGATAAGGGGTGGAGGAGGTGTTGCAAGCACAAGATCATGGACAGGCCATTTAAGCCAAAATACGGTACAGTGTCTCAAGTACTTTTGCAACTGGTTGTAGCTTCATCTATAAACGTCATATTTTCGAGGCAATGCCAACCGAAGTGGATATTAGAGGAACACAGATTTTTAGGTGATCAGCTTTTCAGGGTGAAATCACTAATAAACGGAAAAAACCTGAATCTACCAGGGTGGCATGTTTGGGTGGTTGAGGCCATACTATAAAACCACCAAAGCAAACGAAACTAACTACAATCAGAACACGGTACTCAAAAGTAGAAGGAGCTGGGATAACTTACGTTAATTGAGTATAGAGTGGTGAGCCTGTGGAGATAGTTTGGGTTTGTAGCCATGGACAACACTTTTGAAATAATTTTGCTCTAAAAAAAGAAAAAAAAGAAAAAGAACGGTTATCATCTGTTAAGAGGATCAAAAGGTAGAGGTCACTCTCCTCATCTGATTGATATAAAAATAACATTTTTAAATTACTGGAGGGAAACAGGAGTGTTCGGTGGATGTCATAGAATTTTCCCGGAGAGCAGCTGTTGCAACAAACATGGCAACACCTCCAGGAAGGGAGACGTCTACTCTCATCACAGTAACACCCTTGCTCCAACAACTTTTTAAGAACAGCCTCAGTCTGCCCTTTGTTACCCTTTGGATTCGTTAAAATGAAAGAGGGCTAGCTGCGCTTTATTTCCCTCCCTCCCCACCGACACACCTCCAGAGTTTCTTTTGAAACTAACCCCTTTTCCTTAAAAAAAAGAGACGGTCGGCTGTAATCAGTTGAGTACCGTTGTATTTGTACCACCTCCCAGTTTTGGGGGACAAAAGAAAAACACGAATCAAGTCAAGATCAAATTGACCATGATTTCCTCACCTGTGCCCACTCGGTTCCAAACTTTTCTACTAATTTTTTTAGGTTCTTAGCTGCTGCTTCTCGGATAGCATACACTACAAAGACAGAACAGATTCATTAGCAAATCTCAAATGACAGATGATACTTAGCAACAGGTTTAGTGTCTGCCGGTATCTATTCAAAAGATATCAAGAAAAGGGAAAGGAGAGGGTTGAGGCAAAAATAATCTGACTCACCGTGATCTACAAGCCAAGTCATACACAGGCTGTTAAGCTTCTCATCAAAGAATTCTACACCCTGATAGCATGCATGAAACAGTAATGTTACGCATCAGCTACATAATTATGATAAAATGAGTGTTTGAGGCCAGTAGGAAAGGGACTGGTACAGCTACTGATTCGTTTCTTCTGTCAGTCAACTAAAAATATTGGCAACATTTTACATGGTCATATTTTCAGACCTCAATATACTCAAAAGGTAGAACTACATTACCCATCTTAATAAGGTTATTGAATCTAGCAATGAAGGAATTACAACTTTGATGTTTGTTGGTCACCAGTCCAGATAGTAAATGTTATGGTACTTACCAACTGACTGGCTAGTAATGGCATGTACTCTATAATTGCCAGTCGTACACGCCATTTGGTGTCTCCTGCAAGCTCAAAGATGGCAGGTAGTAAAGACTGTGACAGCTGGTTAACACCAATAACTAAAAAGGAATCAAATAATTATCATTGACAAATAATTTATTGTAAGAACGCTTTAATCACTAACTCAACAACATACCACAAACAACTGATTCATGAGCTAAACGACAAAACAGCTTAAAACGTTCGACAATCACTGGAGAAACAATAACTAAAAGAGACAGAAACTTGACTGGGAGTAACTCAGCGAGTGTCTTTTTTTTCGATTGTGAACAGGAATAATTTGGAGTCACAATGATTTCACCTCCAAATTCATAACAAGTTGTTTCTGGGAGAAACAACCAAATCAAAACTGTGCATCAACAGCTGTCTGAAAACTGACAATCCCTATCACTCTTAAGTACTCCTGGTTAGCTGGGAATAATTCAGCGTCTAGCAAGTCACTTGTAGACTATCCCATCATGATGTTTTCACCATACAGCCTAAGTAGCAGTCCTAAAAGTCATAATTTATGGTCAGGCCTGTATTACACTAACTGGTACTTAATGGTCACTTGGCAACAACTGTCAACACTATCTTCACCATTGAGCACTCAGTTGGCCTACCCACATTCCTCAACAATCCATTTTTTTTTTCTCAAAAATTAGCTATTATGGGTAGTCTAAAATTCGAGATGAAATAAAGGTAATGTCAGTGACCACTAACAACAGGTTTCATATTACCACCCCCGGTTATGTTTTTAAGCAACACTGTAGTACCTTGATTGACACAGTCCAAGTTGGATATTATATTGAGTCTTACTTCAGGAATCTGTAAGAAAACCAAAGCACCGGCTGGCTCTCACATAACTTCCTCAGAAGAAATAGCATCACTTATAAAACCTTCAACTTTGAGAATTAAGAAAATCCTTGTAGAAATTATAGTACCAGTACTTAACAAAAACATCATACTTTACCTCATCTTTCAACATTGTAAGGAAAAGGGGAAGAAGGTGTTCAATAGTGCTAAAAACGAAGTAACCAAATAAAAAACGTTAACCAAGCATCAGTTAAAGGTACTGAAAATACAAGTAAGTTTGACTATCATAATTAAAGTGGTTCTCAATGGCTGGTAGTATTTTTCAGCACTTTGACATTGACAGATCAATACTGTGATGCATTTCTTCTGCTACAATAATGGAACTTGTTATCAATGAACTTTCCCTGGTACCCTGTTAAAACACAGTTTAATTTTAGCATTTAGTTCTTTTAATTCAAAACTAAATTAGATGTCCCGCATTTTTATCACTGAATTGCAATCAACTACTAAAGATTATTTCAACTACCAAACCGATTGTATTCAAACTTTGTGAGTAGGTTCAAAGAAACTTAACATTTTCCAAAGAAATCTTTTTGCTGTGTTAAGGTTGATGAAAGAGGTGACAACATCTAGAAGTTTCAAAGTAATAATAATTATAAAATTATTTTTTGAACCTATTTTTTAATTAATAATGCATTACTTTAGACTTACTTATCATTTCCTAACATGGGCGAGAGTCCCATTATCACAGAAGCTAAAGCAGATTTGACATGTTGATTAGGATCCATTACCAAGTCCTACAATAAACAATAGATAAAAGACAAATTGCAGTGAATTATTTTTTCCTCAAGTTGCTGCCTTAATCATCATTACCACTGCTGTGTCAAGTAAAAAGATATGTGTACATGCATTAGTAATTTCTGCAGTAACTACATGCCCAAGTCACTTGATCTGTCTTGTTTTTCATGTTATCACTTTTTTCTGCTTTTTTCGACAATAGAGCAAAAATTATTTCAATATCTGGTAGAAGAGTTTTCTCAGTGTTAATGGTGTAATATCATAGGTGACGAATTACTCCTTAATTTTGGCGCGAAATTTCAGCGTTAATTGTAATTTCACATGTGAAATTACAAAATTGCCATGGCAACCTGCCGTAAGTCTCCGTTTCAAGATGGCGACGAAGTTTTAAAATGTCATGAAGGAAGATGTCAGGGCATAAAAAGACGCTTTAGAAAACCTGAACACACGAAAGAGCACATCAAGAAGGATTCTTAGAGGTATGTTGTCGAAAAATTCCGAAAACTTAAGCCAAATTTCAGTTCTAAACGTTTGAGAGAGTGGAGTTCACGATCGATCGATACGATCCAAGCGTAATTCGTCACCCATGATATTAATAGGTAATCAAATGGTATACTCGTGAAATTAGGGAATAATTTCACTTGCGTTTTGTCCAAATCCTAATAATTTCCCTCGCCTAAAGGCTCGGGAAATTATAAGGATTTGGACAAAACGCGCGTGAAATTATTCCCTAATTTCACTCGTCACCATTTGATTACACATACTAACAACATACCTTCACACATGGAAGCAAGTTGGTCATCAAAACCTGCTCACGAACATCCTCAGGAACTTTATCAGCAAAATCTAAAAAAATAAAATACCGGTAGTTTGAAGTTGATCAAGGCAGTGCTCCTCGGCATTATCAAAAAACAAAAACCGAATTGAAACTTAACACTTAATCCAATTGATGCAATGCATATTTTTCAATGACAATCTCTAACCCAACAACACTAAACCAGCTTAATTCAACCTATCTATCTCACCGTGTCACATGCAATACACTCTAATAACTATACAGTTGCTAGGTGAAATAGCTGCTACATGTATGAAGTCAGTTCTAATAAATGTTGTTGTAATAGTGACATGCATTTGCAACTGCTTGTATTATTTATACAGCTCCTATAATTATTATAGACCACCATGAATGCATTACCTTTAACTTTCCCAGCTGCAGCAGCTCTAACTTCAGCCTCACAGTCCTTAAGTAAACCTTGAAATGCTGGCACTAAATCATTCTTTGTGATCTCCGATCCTACAGCATTTTGCAGCTAATCATGACAAATAACATAAGTATGCAACTGCAAGAATGGTGCAATGGTTTTAAAAGTAGGAGGACTATAATTATTTCTTTATTCCCATCCCTATCCCTTGCCTCCAAACAATCAATGCCCTCCTTTTACTACAAGCATGACATTGGGCATTTTTCATGTCTGATATTATGTTATCTAGTTTGCTTGGTAAAAGGAACTATACTACCCTCCTTTCTTACATAGTATACCAATTTACAAGTTGTAAAAATCCACTTGGGGGGGACAAAATTACATCAGGTGAATAGCTTTTACACTATTCAACCACTTAGGAAAAAATTCTTGCCTAATCTGAAACACTTTTACCTAACTTCCTCTCCCAATTAGATGACTGGTTTGCTAACACTTAATGAAAATAACAAAACCACCAAAACCTAACTGGAATGCAATAGAAAAGGAAACATTGTGTAAAGTTACCTCTGTGAATTTGTCAGCTACCATGTATCGCACCCTCCAAGACTTGTCCTATAAGAACAGGGATGAAACTTAATGGAAACACTCACTATCTGGAAAAATGACAAGCAGAATGTACATATACAAGCCAAGTTACATTTTCACAAAAACAAGATGGAGTATTTATTTTATCAGATTCCTTGTGCAAATGGTGAAGCATTGGTGAAATGAAAAGATGAGTACATGAATGGAACATAGAACATGATGGAGACATAGGGCTTGTGTGAATTTGTCAGCTACCATGTATCGCACCCTCCAAGACTTGTCCTATAAGAACAGGGATGAAACTTAATGGAAACACTCACTATCTGGAAAAATGACAAGCAGAATGTACATATACAAGCCAAGTTACATTTTCACAAAAACAAGATGGAGTATTTATTTTATCAGATTCCTTGTGCAAATGGTGAAGCATTGGTGAAATGAAAAGATGAGTACATGAATGGAACATAGAACATGATGGAGACATAGGGCTTTCACGTTTATGCCACTTCGTCACAAAACAACAGTTGAATGGTGTGGTTTATATACCTGTGCTGCAGCCCTAACAGTAGGCATAAGAAGAGTTAGCTTGTCCTCATCTGGCAGAATTGATGCAATACTTGAACAGCCTTCTACAGCAAGTAGTCGCACTGAGTCCTGTTCATCACTAGCAAGGTTGTTGAACAGCTTAACAAGGTCTGATTTGACAAACTCTAGCTCCATGCATTTTGCAAATTCCTAAGATAGCAATTAATGAAACAGAAAACAAAGGCATGTTGCTGGATACACAAATTCCTATCTACACTGTGATCAACATGGAAGTGAACATCAGACTCAACCCAAACAATTCTTAACGTTGATTGAGCACAAATAAGTGTTACGGTGCTAGCAACAGACTTTAAACTAACAAGCATGAAAAGCTCAGGGCAAGCAAGGCAGATAATAAGTTTGTTGTGAAAATAGGAAGGAGAGCAAAAAAAGTGAAGGGGGAAGGTGAGGGAAAGAAAACTTCTCTTCACTTTTTTTGTTATGGTTCTACCTTAAACAACAATCTTGAGGGGAAACAATGCATGCTAGGGCAAATCTAATCAAGATTCCTTTTCTATCATTAACACCCAATAGGCCTATTTCAACAATATTATTTTTATACTACAGGATGCAAATAAAGTGGTGTCCAATAACTCGGGGCTCATGGATTTTGCTTTTGCCTGACGGGCAACTTGTGGAATTCAAATTACAGAAGAACTGTAATAAATCCGGCTCATTATTTTTATTTATTATTTTTTTGGAGGGGTTGGGGCAGCTAGTAAAGTAGTGAAAAACTGACTTCTGTGCACCCAGTACTAGAAATACATAGTGTGTGTATATCTAGCAACCCCATGTGAAACTTAATGTTGCACACAAGTCAAGCCCTGTCAGTCTCAATATTACCGTGTTATTGCCTAAAGACTTGACACCAAGCATAAGAGTAATAATTATTGTATCAAAATCAGCTTACCCACAAGAATCTGAAATAGACAGCATACTTGTGTCACAATCTATTCCATTACAATGATTTGAATAGAGATACATTGTTTGAACATTATATCCTTGCTCAAATATGGTTTTAAAACTGCTAAGCAACTTCTAATATCAGTGGTAAAAGATCATACTGATACATGAATGAGATTACATGTAGGTTGTCCTAAGTGAAAGATGAATCCCTTGTTCCTTCTGCATCACTGAGATACTTACTCCAAGTTTTCCAGAAGCTGCTCTTCGCACCATAGGTGTGTCATCTTCACACAACTTTTGAAAATTACTGTTATAAGATAAAAGCAAAAAAGATACTCATTATAACCAATATGTTTCCTCCCAAGAGAACATAGGAAAAAAAAGGAAACCTTCCAAGACAGAATTGTGTGATCAGGTAGTCAAAGGTCTGTTTACATTTGCATACACCTACACATTTGTTTGTGTATTTCAACTCTTAGTAACAAAAATCTACAATTTCTTAAATTGAAACAAAAGGAAAACAAAAGATGGAATGAATAATAATAATTATTAAATAATAGAATTATTAAGGCTTGAGGTGAGTTAAGGTATCAGATCTGCTATAAATCAATCCATTTGAAACATCTATTTCTCAAAAAATAAAGAATTTTGCAAAAAATAAGAATTACACAGCCTGTCTACCAAGCAAGAGCTGAGCTTTCAGAAAATTGATATCTGAGGTGTCAATTTTCACACCTTGGTTGTGATTTCTGATTTATATCGCAGGCTCAAAAAATCAAGAATTGCATATATCTGGCTTTAGGTATACCTAGGAATAAAAATAAATTGGAACTGACTTATACTTAGATTGTTCATTTACTTTTAAATTCCTAGCAGTGTCCCGCAATTTTTTCCGGAGATATAGAGTTGGAATGTTTCCATATTGCCCTGTAACTTCAGGCCACTGCCAAAAATTTCAAAATGTTTCCTCACTGCCAGGAATTTAAGATGTTTTCGCTTAACATTGTGTGAATAAACCTGGCAAGATTGGCACAGTATTGTAAATTCTCAACTTTTTGCATCAATTTCTTTCACTATGGTCTAATACAGCCACAAAATCGCCCTTAATTCTCGCCACTCTGTGCTGTTTTCTTCACCGCCATCTTGAATTTTTATGAGTAAACTGCTGTTCTTAATGTTTGTTGTGACACTGACCCGATTGTAGTGTGGAACGTCGCGATAAAATGTGAAAATCTTCATTTGCACTCCTTTCATGAAGTGCTCTCAATATGGCTTCATAAACAAGATCTTCGCCTTAGCAATGCACTTATTTGCATAATAGGTCATTTAACTGCAGCCTTATCTGTCATTCACCTTGCAAGGATCATCAGCTATCTAATAAGTCTCTAGTAGGCTTTTTACAGCCATGGAAATGATTTTAGAAATATCAAAACAATCGTGCCTTATTTGGGGAAGCAGAATGTAACAAAAGTTTACTATAACTTGCCCTAACTTATTTGAAACTCATAACGCGTTATCACATGTCGGGTAGTGAAAATTGCAACATTTCTCTAACAACAGAAAACTGTGATTGTTACCCAATCCGCCCCTGAGCCGACCGTAACCGCCTGTGCCACTCGAAACCGCTCAACTAGCTTCAAAATGCGTTTTTCGGCAAATCTCCGGGGCGAATGGGTTAACAAAAATAGTGCTCTCAAATACCAACCTTGGCCTTCATTTTCTCAGCTTCCATTTAACAAAAATGCCTCATTTTTGGAATTTGAGTTCAAGTTAAGAGTACATTTCAAACAGGCAAATTTATATGCATGATTATTTTTGGACTTTAAAGCAGTTCTAATACCTTACAGAACACTAATTTCAGCCTTCATGCAAAACTTTGAGTTATAGTCAGAGCAACCTGGTACTGTAAAAAGATCAAGTGTACTTACAGCCTTAGTTCTGCCTTAAGATTTGCATTAACCCGAGGATACACGACAGAGAAAAGACCGCATGCTGATGTTCTTGAAGTGAACCAGTCTCCTGCAAATCATAACAAATTCATTCCAACACTTATTGAGCAAGTAACATTTTTTCAGCTTTATAATTATTTGCCTTGGTTTGACATAAATGCCTGAAAACTTCTTATTTGTGAAACACAAGATCCTAGCAAACCTTGTGATAGTCTCTTAACCAGAGGAACAAAGTGATTTTCCAAATCTTGGCTTGAATGCTCTACAGCAATTGTTCTGAGAGACTCAACTGCCTGCAAGGAAAAGAGTGAATTAATGGAAATCTTTCTTCTTCAATTGCATATTCAGATGGTCCGAAGAGCCTAAAGTTTAATATCTTCAGAAAAATTATTTCTATTTCCTGGACTAGTGAGTTCATTTAATCACACATTTTACAAACTTTACCTAGCTTTTCTCATACCTTGTCTCTTACAACGGTTTCTTCAACTGTCGCCAAACTTTCCAATGGAGGCTGAAATTTTGAAAAAACTAAAAATAAGCAGACTGTTATGAGGATCAGAATTATTTTTAGTTTATCCATCATGCAATTCCAGACTTTTCTAGAATTATCTTATAATCTGTAATATTCCAGAAATATCTGTAATGTGACTCAGCAGTTTCCGCAAATAGTAGATGATGTAATGCACTATAAATAGTAATGGAACGTTCTAGATGTTTAAAGAAAAAGTATAAAACTACGCATGCTTCCAAGTATCAAGGTCTTGCTGTTGTGAGCCTGAGGGTTTTTCCTTGTGGCTAGTTGTGATTGAGCTTATTAGCTATGGATGCTATACTGTGAGAAAGCTATAATTAACTGCTATAACTATGGAGGAGCTATAACCTTGGACATTGCTATATCAAGAGAAAAGGAAGAGGCAATAGCAGAAAAGAGGAGATAAAGAGTTCATGATGAAGTTTCCCAGACGAGTTTGAAAATACAGAAAAGCCAATGAGTGGAAAGGATCCAGTGAATCAAGAAAGTCAAGCATTGATGTCTCAAGTCAGTGGAGTTGACAGTTGTTCCCGTATGGCCATGAAAGACAGTAAGCCTGCCTGCTTTACGAACTGCTTAACTTAATCTTTAACCTTAGTAACTATAACAGTGTATAATTAAATAAATAATAGTTAAAAAAGGTAACTGCTAGTTGTCACACTTTTGTTGCGTGCCTTTTATCGTACTCGGGAGTTCTTTTTACTTATGCCTTTTTCACGGGCATCTCTTGGTTATTCCGGTACGTAACAAGACATACTCAAACAAAACCAGCAAATAAAAGCCCATAAAAAATTAAAATGATATACAAATCCCTTGCACTATAAAATACAACAAGACAAAAGGATCTTCTCGGTGTAATTCTTTCCAAATAAATAAAACTAAATAAAATTTTTATTTAACACTTATTTTTAGGTTTGCATTAGCAAGTTGATAAAGATAAAATTACAACCCTGCACTCTAAACTTTAGGCCAAGAAAACAGCCAACTTTTTGTGACATCACCAACGGCTTCCCTGCAAATGACCTCTGAGAAAAGAGCATAAAAATTCCATAGTGATGAAGTGTTACTACCCAGATCTGGGTACACTCACTGCTTCCACTAACAAAGGAATCAGACAGGCTGCTCTCCTCCACAACTTGCCTATTTTATCCATCTTTTTAGTTGCATTGGTGGGGGTGCCATCTTCTTTAGGGCTGAAACTTTATCAGGGTCAGGTTGAACTCACCTTCACCTTCTTCTGCTTAATTTTGCACTTGTCTGGATTCCAGACAATTGCAAATGCACTTGTCTGTTTTTCCTCTATCAAGCTGTAAACAAAATCACTGGCCATTCACACCTACACAGCCTTAAAAGGTCTGGTCTTTTGTATCTTGAAACATGCCTTGCGACATCTTAAGGCCAAACAGCATTTAAAAGAATTGGAAACAACCAATGGTACATGTAGGTTAAAGGCTGTTATCTGTTCACCAAATCTACCTTACAAGTATCTTTAAGAGCAGTGGGTTGTCTTTATGTTAACTGTTGTAAGGGTGTGGCTTCCTTGGCTTGGCTGGCCTCAGTGCAGCTCCTTGGGGCTTGGCTCTAAAAGATGTTGGATGTGGAGGTCAATGTTTACTTCCACAAACACCTCATGTTTCATATTACACTGTATTTCAGTTTGGAGGATCACATGCACCAACTTCAATTGATTCAAAAGTAACTGACTCAAAGTGCTCATTTAAATCGACTGCACTCTGTTCTCTCTGTCCATCACCTGAAGACCTTCTATCTCAGTAGCCTGTGCTTCTACAATGGTGCCTTGATCTGGAATCTCATCAGTTTTTAGATCTACTCCTTGAACTGCCCAGCAGCTCGGTGGTTAATGGATATTGGTCAGAACTTATAGTCAGATAGAACATTGACGTTGCCATCGGTTTTGGCCGTTCTCGTATCCCTTTCTTTCAGTCATGTCTGCATTAGCTTTGGTTTTGTTCTTCCCTCTTCAATTTTGAGCTATGTGCATTGTCCATAGCCAGGAAGAACACTCTCGCCAATTCTTTGTTGCTGGGATACTGATCCAGTTTTTTTTCCTTCTTTTATGACACTACATCCCTTTATTGCCAGAATTTGTCCGATTACTTTTGTTCCTTTGATTTGTCTCAGTTCAAATGCCAGTGGTAACCCCATGTTTGTTTTGCTTTAGGTTTCCATCACAGCGATCTGCAACATCACATCCGCTAAGTCCAAGCATTGACCCTCTTGAATGCCATTAAACAATACTCATTCAGTGTGGAACTCTTATCTGAAGTTGTGTCAATTTTATGAGCTTTGACCATTTCCCGCCTCCCTGTCCACCATTACTGCTTTCATCACTTTGGTCAGTTTTTCCATCACTTTGTATCAGACTGTAAACAATTATCTTAGTACTCTCCATCATTTGCATGAACTTGGCCACTTTGATACTACTGCCATCGATGACATTCATGTCAAACTTACCCAGAAAGGGTAAGAAAAGTCTATGGTTCACGTTCCTCCCTGCAAAGCTCCTCTACAGGGCTCGACTTTCTGAAAAAAATCTTGGGGCCACCTGGCCTCCAAGTTTTCATTTTTGGTCGCCAGGACAAGTATTCTAGTCCCCAAAAATTATCTTCAAGAAAAAATAGAATATAATACACTAAAGGTCTGAACACTGATTCAAGGAGGAAGGCGGTGCGAACACAAGGCAAAATTCCCACTTATTTCACTTGTAATGCTATCATATATCAAGTTATTTAAAGGCCCGCGCTTGACTACTTTAATTTTACACAGCGGAACAGTGGAATGGCTACGGAAAGTTTGATATCCATAATACAAACGTGTTTGTGTTGAAAAAGCTAATTTATTTTTTCATTAACGACCACTGAAGAATACTTTTGGAGAAAATTTTATAACTTTTAATACATGTCGGGTATGTGTCAATGATGTGTCGCTTTTTCGGTGCGTGTGAAATACTGAATTTCCCTTTCACATATCATGCCGTGAGAATTTTAAATATCAAAACTCTGGACTTTTATCAGGTTGTGATAAAATTCGATAGATCTGTTGTGCAGACGTTTTTAAATTCTGTACATTCTGTTGATATTTAAACGTCAATAGTCAGTATTTGTGACCTTCTTTGGGAAAACGTACACTAACGATATTCCGTTGAACGGTTAGACCGTTAGCTATCCATTAGTCATCCGTTAGACAGATCAATGAAAATTCGTTAGCAACTCATCCGTATCTGTTAGATCGTTAGCTGATCCGTTAGAGGCGTTAGTCAATTCGTTAGCATCTGATCAGTCTGATCTTGACCCGTTAGAACGTTTATAGTCATATCCGTTAGCGATGGTCAATCCGTAGATCCTCTGCCTGAAATACTCTGTTGAAGGAAAGACCGTCTTTTTGTGGGTCTGTAACACCGTCGCTTTTGAAAAATTATTTTGCAAGAACTTCTTACTGATATTTTAAGGCTTCTTTCTCGCCCGTTGTCCGTTCGCATTGATTAACATCGCTTACCCGTGGGCGGCTGTAAATAGAGAAGCGTAAATTCCCTCAGAGTTATTCAAGCTTCAGGAAATGAAATACAATGTACACTTGCAGTTAAACAAATTTTTGGAATTACTAAAAGACTTATTTAGGCTATTAAAGAACAAAATCTGCAACATTTGTTTTGCGTCCCATATTTGCATTGATGTTCGGGAATGAACATAGGTGAAACATGATCTAGTTCGTTGCCTAGCACGTGATCGAAAGTCTCCTCCACAAAGAAGAAACAGATCATCAATATTTTCAGGGAAAAGTTGATTTGGTGAGAAGTCTGTTCGACAAACAGCGTGACCTCAACGGTACTTTACTAGAAGTCAATAACATACAATTTATTATAACAATTTATCAGCAAAGCTCTCATTTGGGTGGTCACGCAACGCTTTGTCGCGATGGGCTCAAATGTCAACAGAAATTTGCATTAAGTTTACTATTCTGACTCGTGCATGTAGATTTCACTTTGCGTTTGCTAGCAAGTAAATAAAGTAGCCAAAATCGAACGAACACGATTTCATCGGTTTCATACACGAACACAAAAGTATCAGAGTATTGAATTCAATAAGAAATTTTAAAACTAAATCAAAAAATCTTGGGGCCAGCCTGGTGACCAGGAGTGAAAAGTTAGTCGCCAGCGAATAAAATCTAGTCGCATTGGCAACCCCACAGGTTGCAACGTCGAGCCCTGCTCTATCACCCAGCATGCAAAGTAAGTCATGTCTGATAGCCTGGGGCTAGTGGACTTTGCTATTGGGCTAGTAATTTCTGTTCTTAACTTGCCCAACGGGCAAGTGCGGCTTTTTTGGGAAATTCAAATTACAGAAGGATTGTAATCAATCCTGCTAATCAAAAAGGGTTTTGGGGCTAGTTGAAATAACCTGTGGGCTAGTACATGCTAATGACAGCTTGTCTGAATGGCAAGCTCTAAAACTGACTTTCTTTGCACCCTGCTCTCACCATCAATCTTGTTGCAGTTTTGCTCTCACCTCAACCTCCGTGACTCCGCCCATTTGGTTTCATGGTCTGCCCTCCTCATTGGTTTTTTTCACGTTCTTCAGAACAGCCAATCTTGTATCAAATTCTCTGGACACCTTTTCTTCACACTTTGTGTTCTCTTGAGGTAGCATTAAGTTCACCAGTTCTGGTACCCTTCTCACCGTCACTCAGACAAAAACTCTTGCTGTTCCAGTTCCTAACATTCCAGGATCACCACTGCCCTACGTTTACCCTCCAGCAACTATTTCGGACAGTTTGCACTCCCATCACATACCCTATCTTCACCTTCACAACCACCTCAACCAGTTAGACTGCATCACAGCTAAGTCTCTCAACACTAGTATCAAGCACTTAGCTTCTTTAGTCTATTTGGATTCTCAGGATTTCTCCAGTCAGTCTATGTTGTGGAGGAGCATCTTCAAGTGCAGAATTCCAGCTGAACTCATCAAACTCCAACAAGACTGGTGATCTAACCCTAACCCTAACCTTATGCTTGCCTCTGGTGGACAGACTTGTTCTTTCAAACAATGTTTCCCAGCAGTGCCTTATAGGGACAATTTATGAACTCATATATATTTTGTTTTGCGTTATAGGTTCAGTTTTCCCTCCTAGTATCGTACGTCGCAGGCTTTGTTATTAAGATTCTTATTGATTGTTCTGTATCTATATCCAGCATATATTATATGATACATTGTATATTTTATTTTTCCTCCCACACCCTCTGTCCTTCCCTCCTGCCTCTTCTTGCTTTCATGTGAATTCTGTTTGGGTCTGACTCTTTTCTTGCTTGGAGGCTTCTCTTGAGTCCTCAAGGTCTCGGTTCCTTCACTAAAAATGCCTAAACAGGTGGGCAGGGGGGCACACGGATACTTTGTCAACCTTTTTCTAAAAGACTTTCTATTGTTATGAGGATCAGAATTATTTTTAGTTTATCCGTCATGCAATTCCAGACTTTTCTAGATATCTGTAACGTGACTCAGCAGTTTCCGCAAATAGAAGATGATGTAATACACTATAAATAGTAATGGAACGTTCTAGATGTTTAAAGAAAAAGTATAAAACTAGGCTTCCAAGTATCAAGGTGTTGGAGTGGTGTTTTTGTGTGCCCAAGGGTTTTCCCTCGTCGCTAGTTGTGATTGAGCTTGTCAGCTATGGATGCTATACTGTGAGAAAGCTATAATCAACTGCTATAACTATGGAGGAGCTATAACCTTGGACATTGCTATATCAAGAGAAAAGAAAGAGACGATAGCAGAAAAGAGAAGATAAAGAGTTTATGATGAAGTTTCCCAGACGAGTTTGTAAACACAGAAAAGCCAATGAGTGGAAAGGATCCAGTGAATCAAGAAAGTCAAGCATTGATGTCTCAAGTCAGTGGAGTTGACAGTTGTTCCTGTATGGCCATGAAAGACAGTAAGCCTGCCTGCTTTACGAACTGCTTAACCTTAATCTTTAACCTTAGTAACTATAACAGTGTATAATTAAATAAATAATAGTTAAAAGAAGTAACTGCTCGTTGTCACACTTCTGTTGCGTGCCTTATATCGTACTCGGGAATTCTTTTTACTTATGCCTTGTTCGCGGGCATCTCTTGGTTATTCCAGCACGTAACTATATCTTTCTGGTGTCGGTTGTTCCAACATTGAAAAGTGCTATCTACCGGATAAATCTCTATCCACTGGATAGTGCAATTTATTAGTTTCCCTAATACTTTAATATCTACTGGATAGTGATTTATCCGGTGGATAACACTATCCAACATTTGAACAACTGGGGTCTGGTCATATTTTTTCCAGCAAAAAATGTTCTATTAGGAGCTCATTTGTTCCACACAAATCTTTGAAATTTAACTTTGCAGCCTGATTCCGGCGGCAGATCATAAAATCATTAACAGTTTCTTCATTCTTTTGCTGAATCTGATGGAGATGATATCTGCTCAGCCTATGACTTTACGTAAGAGGCTACGTGGTTCTGATAGGGACTGGATGGCTGGCCATGTATTTCGACGTAACTCACAGTTGAAAAGTTATCTTATCTTGCTTAAAGCATTAACAATAGTCATGGTTACCAAATGTCAAGTTACATGTATAATCAATTTCAACTCCCACCATCTATTAGGGGGTGTTTACATGAGAAAACTTGCACCGGCACGAGTTTCATACCAACATGACTTTTTGATTTCGTATCGCGTTTACATGATGACTGGGTTATTTCACATCTCGTTATTTGAAGGTACACTTCACATTGATAAAATGCACGTGTGATTTAAAATCGCGAACATTACGCATGTGCTACCCGTTCCAGTCTACCGGCACACCGATTTCACACCGAAACAGGTGGTCGTTTTGTGTTTACATGATACCGTTGCGAGATTTCATACCAGAGTGAAATTCTCGCCTCGGTACAAGAACCGGGGTGACTCGCGCCAGCATGAAATTTGTGGTGGTATCATGTAAATAAATAAAGAGCCATGAGAGGGAACCGGAGTGAACTCGCTCCGGGGCGAAAGTGGCCCCAGTGTCATGTAAACACCCCCTAAGAGTACATAATTTCTTGTGATATTTTCAGAAGCAGGAGCCTATTAATAAGTTATCTATAAAGTTATTTGCAATCATTCCCATCTACAGTTCCAGGACTAGAACTCTTTATCATATAAATCTCTGTGATGAGGAAGTTGATAAGCAATAGTTGACTACAGTGTCATAGTACTGTTTGGGAGAACTTACTAGTAAGCAGTGCACATATTCAGGTCCACCAACCAATGGGGTGAATGTTCCAAGCTACAAAAAAGAAACAAAACAACACATCGTCATTATATGCAAAGAACACAATCATGAGTTGGTACATGCAGTAGGTTGCAAACTTGCCATCAAAAGTACATCAAGTTTGATTGAAATGGGGCCCATAATCTCTTTACACATATGTAACTGACTTCTCACAATGCAAAAACGAGCTTTACATGTATGATGGCAGGGTCTAACTAACCAAAATACATACCTGCTCTGCAAGGGCCAATAAAACTTCATCTTCGTCATAAATTGTATCTGAATGGGAAAGACAAACCTTCCAGTCAGGAGTGATGTAACCAAATTAACAATTATTGTGAAATTTGACTTACCAGTAGCTACACATGTACTACAAACTAATGTAGTGGTGGTAAAAATAAATGTTAATGTGGCAAGTGCCACTCACTTGGTCTCAGGGACTGGATCAGCCACTGCTTTTAAATGGTAAATATAAATTGAAAGTTTGAAGGATTCACTTTCATGTTGTAGTACAAGTTAATTAATATACTCAAACTTCCCATAAGCCGCCACCCAAAATGCAAAAATTTAGTGGTCCTTTGCCTGAGGTGGTCACTTACAAGATGCAAACCAAAGGGAGTCTATTCCAAACACTATTCTACATTTTGGGAAAGAATACATGTGGACCCTTACACATTTTTTTCTCCTTTTTTTACCTAAAATAAGGAAACTTACCAACTTTAAAGGAAATACATCCAAAGAGAGCAACAGTATTGCTCTATGAAGTCAATAAAATCTTTAAGATGTTTGTATGGTGAGGGGCACGAACTCCCCCAGGGAACCTGCCCCTATGATACAAACAACATCTGCGCAATGGTTACCGCCTTTGTGGATTAATACAGTAAAAATAAAACTGTACAATTCCTACACTTCACGAAGCTAATCTTTGTTAGTTTTGAACAAATCACAAGGCTGCTGCATAATGGGCGCCGGGCCACCAAAATTTCAAACAGGGAGCCTAAACAGGTGCCTAAAGACAAAAAAATATTTCTGCCGGTAAAACAAACAAGCACTAGCTGAAATTCGCTTCGGGGACTTCTGATCTGCTGCAGTGCAGTTCAAGTTTTTCATTGAAAATGGCGTTGAATAAATTTAATAGTCTTCAAAAAACTTTTGATGTTAAAATCATGAAGTTTTCCCCAGCGTTAGACACATTAGGTCGATATTGCATGAAGTAAAAACTGATAAAAAGTCGCTACCCATGGAAACACAAGAGGTTTCAAATTACACATTACACGCGACATACAGTATGCTAATTTTACTTTTGAAAGTTTGTAGCATTTTCGATCTTGCTACGAACATGAAAGGTACACTCAGAGGTTCCTTTTTCATTTATTCAGCATTATCTACACATTACCCTGCTAGCAGAGGCTTTTCCCTTGTGTTTCTCAGCGTTGTACTGCCATTCTCTTCGCGGTTTTGGCTGCTCGTGTTTTGTTTTGGTTGTTTCTGTGCTGAGGAAAAGACCTCTGCAGACAGCCATTTGGGATTCCTGTTGAGCATGCGCGAGATGAAAATGCGGTTACCATGGAATTTCTGGGTCACGTGTCGGTAATACGATGCCGCCGCCGGAGTTTGCCTGTCAGTTTCACTTTCTCACATGAAGAGGATTTCATGACCAGCCAAACTGACAGTATCTTCAAGAGATGAGGCATCGAGCTTACAGGCCGTAATTCCTAGCTTGGTAACTGAGGCTATCTGATCATCCATCAGAGCATTCAGCGGGGAAATAACGAGTACAATCAGCACTTCACTGAGGAGGCCAAGATGCTCGAGACCGATGGAGCTAGTTGATATATCAACGATTTCCCATGACCCGTTGGTAAACTGACGAATGTATCTTTGCCATTTAATACATGAAACAAAACTTTGGATTGATATTTAGTCAACGACTCGATTGAACTATTTCAACAGCGTCATTGAAACTTTCACGGAAAGACTCGCACTCGCCATGTTGATATAGCGGGCTCACTTTTGCACAGCAAACTAGTACAAAAAAGATGCGCGAGTCAATAAAACTGGTTCCACAACCGGTTTAGTCATGTGATTACCTCCTAGATCTTGGAGGTATCTAATATGCATGCTCAACAGGAATCCCAAACAGCTGTCTGCAGAGGTCTTTTCCTTGGCACAGAAACAACCAAAACAAAACGCGAGCAACCAAAACCGCGAAGAGAATGGCAGTACAACGCTGAGAAACACAAGGGAAAAGCCTCTGCTAGCAGGGTATCTACACATCCCTATTTTTTGCTGCACGTTTTGTGGCAATTTTTGGAAGGCTCACAAAAACATTCCAGTTTTTGAAAGTGATTCACAACAGCTATTCAAGATCATATTCAATCTCCTTTTAATTCATGTTGTATGCCTGTAAATACATACCTTCACAAATATAAAAGCACCTTTGATAGTTCAAAAGACAGACTTGATACAAAAATACTGAGACAATTTTCCAAACTTCAAGATAAAAAACCTTATGTTGGTCCTTTTTAATTGCCTAAAAATGTAAACTTAACTTTGCTTAAATTGTAAACACAAGTGCTGTTGATCTGTGCATTCTTCTTTTTTTTTTTCATACCAGCTTTTCTGGACACAGTGCTGCCCAGAGGGAATAAGCACAAAGGGGACTCAGGTCACATGCGAGGT
Source organism: Porites divaricata (assembly GCA_038088405.1). Lineage (NCBI taxonomy): Eukaryota > Metazoa > Cnidaria > Anthozoa > Scleractinia > Poritidae > Porites > Porites divaricata. Next base: position 22,826,049 of record JBBMOI010000010.1, on the reverse strand, counting down.
GCCATCCCTACCAAATCCCTCAACCCGTAAAGGTTGGCCACAGAATTGGGGTCTACAACCCCTACTCTATTCGAAACATGATATGGGTTCTTTTACATCCCGCAAGAAAAAATCAGTGAAAGTGCTGTGAGACAGGACCTACGGATATTCATCCTTATCCGAGAAGACTAGAAAGTCTGACCATTTGAAGATGTCATTACAAAGGCAGAACTTTCTTCTCAGTAATTTAAATGACTGCTCCCAGTCAAAGATGAAAAAACTGTGGACAGGTCAGTTCAAAGCATCAATTCCTTCTTCATGATATGCATTGTTTCATGTCATCTCTCATACAGCAAACACAGGGATCAAACCATGCATTAAGTGTTCGCTAAGACGAGGATAAAAACAATGGAACATTCTACAAGATGTGGTTGTTTACAAGAAGTTCCATCTCTAGTGATTTCACAGAGAAAATTTTGGCTTTTTCAATAGGTGGTCGTTTATGAGGGGTAGCATTTTGGAAACTGCCTGATTAACAAGCTTCCCTTACAGTGCAAAAAACTTGAAAAAATCAAACGAGGAAACTAGAATGTATGCCATTATCTTACTGCACTAATAGGTCTCCTAGTCTAGAAGATATGTAGCTGTGCACAAGATACATTGTATTTTAAGCTTGCAATTTGAGTCTTATTTCTTAATAAATACATTGCTATATGAATTACATGATTCCAGTAATCTCTTCCCAAATAAAGTCTGTGCAGTAAGTTATTGGAGTCCATGTCGACTACAAAACGAACTGGGCACTGTCAATCTACGAAAAAGTTTTCCAGAATATATTGAGCTATAAAGAAAAAAAGATAAGCGTACACTCAAGTATCAAACTGCTCATGATAAAAATAGAAGAGGATTTTAAGTAGTGAAATTGATTTAAGGTGAAACGACTTCGTGACCGCAAACAAATAAAAATAACTTTGCGAATTTGGTTGCTATTAGAATACCATTCCCAAATTCAAGATCGGAGAAATGTAAGCTTATACTTGCTCGCAAATCAATCCTAAATTCCTTCAATTCAACCGTTTATTCACTCCACAAGTTAATTTACCTGTAAGGAAAGGTATAAGTTCACTTCTTGTTCTTTCTACTCCCAGAGCCAAGGCAATAGTCGATAGTTTCTTGATGGAATTCAGCCGCAACTATAAAGTTTTACAACAAAAATCAGTCCCTGTGACTGGAAGCTCACGCACATTAGAAGATAAAAACATTCATGAAAGAACACAAGAAAGGAAAAAAAAACGAACAAAAAACTAACAAGGAATACTTCAGTACCTGGACATCTTCGTTTCTCAGTTCATCTATAAGTACAGCAATCGGATAAAGTGAGTCATCCCCATCACCAGACGCCATGTTGTCAGTAGGAAAATCCTTGTTTCGTTGCCGCTTGAGCCGCGAGCCTTATTGCAAATTACCCATAACATCTTTCGGGCGGTAGATTCGCTCCAGGATTCCACTGTCGTAAACCCCACTGAGATCACAGGTAACCCAAGCCGACCATCCGCACTGTAAACTCTTAATATATGATTTGTATAGGCACAGGAAAAAATAACGGATTCCCATTTTTGGATATTTTAGGGTATTTAAAGAATACCCATAAAAATCCCAAATTTGGCAAAGTGAGACAAGTCCCAACCAGGGAATTCCTAACTAAGTTCCCAGATTGGGACTTGTCTCACTCTTCCAAATTTTGGATTTTTATGGATATTCTTTAAATACCCTAAAATATCCAAAAATGGGAATCCGTTATTTTTTCCTGTGAGGGCAGAAGAGGATTGTTTCTGTAGCCTAAGAATGTGAAAGGACATGAAAGGAAATCAACTTAACCCACAGGAAGACCACCCTCTGTTCGTGTGGCCGTTGGTGTGCTCTGGTTGTTGTTATTGAAATCTGAGCATCGGTCTTTTGTACTCGATAGAAGAAATACGGCAAATACAGATTTGGGCCAAAATGTTCAAGCAAAATATAATGTTGACTTAGTAATCTGTTATGTTTTTCGCCTTCCCAAGCAGGTTTAGAACTAAAGACCGGCAGCAATCGACTCAGACAGGAGCCCATCATAGGCTCCTGGCTCAGATTTCAATAACCGTGACAACAGCCAAATGAACAGAGGGTGGACAGGGTGGTCTGCCTGTGCAAACTCCACTTAAGTTTCTAGGCCTGTATCGCAGACCGTGCGGATTCAGTCATTTTTATGACCCTAAGAAAGGCCCCGTGCTTTGGCAAAAAATAATTATATTCCCAACTGTAAAATCAGCCTTGCTTCTTTCCGTTGTTACTATCCAAGCGAATTTTAGAAGGAGTCATAGCATAACGTGGCCTGTATCTCCCATCAATTTGCACTAATTATAACAGACTGATTTTTGGCAATCCAGGGTAATAGGCTCCTGTTTCATCTTATTCTTCCTGAACAAAAAGTCATGTCAACCAATCCAATAATTCACAAGTTTAAATTTTTGTGACGTCAGGGCGTTTTTTGTAGGGAACCCGAACCGCACACTCAACAGGTGATACCGCACGCCTTACTATGACATCGGTACCAACTGAACTTCTGTTGCTGGCGTCATGTTTTGCCTTTAGCAAATTTCATTTCCATGTTTATCATCTCTTTATATTCGTAGACTGTTTTAAAACCCTTGGGGTTAAGAAACTGAGTGAATCACATTCTATTTAAGGTCGTTACACAGGAAAAACTGAGTTATGACTTAATTCACTCAGTTTCCTAAATCCCTAATCACCAAACTTCAGAGTGATTCGGCGTACTCTGCATTGGGCGTTCTGCAAAAAATACCCGGGGGTACTGCCTTATAAGAGGCTAATGGGGATGCGCCGCTGGATGGGGTCGCATTTTCACGACTGGATTGACTATAATGGGGTCGCATTTTCAACAGAGTTACTAGGGGTCGCACATTTTCGTATTTTTTGGGGTAAGACTGTTCTTCATATTTACGGTTAGGAAACGTACCAGAATGTTTGTACTGCAGACAAAAAGTAAAGTGTTCTTCATGCAATCTAAAAAATGGGTCAATTCATAAAAATAGGAGGTGAATACGCTGGGATTGCTAAAATTACATATTTGCCCAAAAGTGACTAAGATGAGGTCGATAATTGGCCAGAGAATAGACAATAATGGGGTAAGGGCTCTGAGAGGCCAGTGGCACTTACCCAGCAAACATTAACCCAATTATCCTCCATCCCTCCCCCCCCCCCCCGGCGGTAAAGTCACAAACATAGCATACCGCGAAAAGAAGGCATCACGACAATATAATTCTACACGACGACGCCCCCTATGCCAACACATTATCTTAGAGAAATGCGGAGACTTATAATACAAGAAAACACTATTCAGAAAGACTTTCTCCAGACCCATGGCATAGCTTTGGGGACTAAGATAGCAATCTCTTTTCCAATACTTTAATGGCTAAAATTGCGGTGTATGACATTTGCAGACTGCAGACTGCATGAGGCAGCAAGACTGTAAATTGAATGAAACCAAAAATATCGTAATCCAGGTGGCGTCATCATCAACATTACCTTGTTCCGAGAAGTACATGTAAGGCCTAGAAGCGAAGTTTTTTCACGCAAATTACACCGACCTGATTCCTGAAGGAGTTGTTGGCTGTTCGTCTCGTATTGAATTAGAGCAGAATAATGTCTGCCTATGTCACAAACTCGCTCATGAATCCATAGCAACAGGCTAGCAATTTAACCTGCACCACAGACAAAACTAAACTCTGGTTATATAAGTCTGTCTGTGAAACAGTGCCGGAATCCTTATTCTACGGGGGCCCCAACTGTGTACTAGGATTTGAGCATGAGCAATGATTGGCCTGTTAAAAAAGCCATTTGCCTATTTAGAAATTCAAAATGCACTTCTGGTAATTCGTCGAGTCCAGGTAGTATCTGTTCGGTTTAGATTGTCTGGCATATCCTTAAATACTACTAAGATGAAATACGTCATTTAAAAGGTGTTAAATGTCCGTGATCTATCCTAGTTGTTTTTGTAGACGTAACTGTAGTGAGCACGAAGTGCTCGCAATCTAAACACATTTTTTTTCAGAAGACTACTATTTAGACAGGCAATTATCAATTCACAATAATCAAAGAAGAATAAAAAATCAACGCAATTAGTGATATGCCGGGTGAGTCAATAAAGAGTCGCGTCGGTGAAGGATAGCCAACGGCATCTTGGAAATGAGGCCAATGTAACTTTGCGCAAAAACATCAACCTTGTTCCCAGGCTACTTTCTCACTTTCACACGATGTTATATTTTTGATGGTGTAACCTTTATTAGGAAGATTTTTGGTGTCTTTTAATGTACAATCTGCAATCTGTGGTCGGCAGTCTGCGGTCTGCGGTCTGCAGTCTGCAGTCTGCAGTCTGCAGTCTGCAGTCTGCGGTCTTCAGTCTGCAAATGTCATACACCGCTAAAATTGAGACAGCTATTATTGATCAGCACAATACAAAACTGTTGGTATGGAAGAGTGATATCGATGACGTGTTTTCCCCATGGGACACTAATAGAGTAGCCTCCCACGCAGACGTTCTAAGGGGTTCGTCACGCGTTCCTGCCCCACGGGGTCCCCCACGGGACGTAAACTCTCGACCACAGCAACAAACCAATGAGTGGTGCCGGATCTCCCAGTTGTAGACCTGGATCGGTACAATTAAACTTGTAGAGAAATATAAAACGGCAAACTGATCCTTACGGCAAGGCGATGAAGAAGTAAAAAAAGGATAAAACAAAACAATATATGTTTAAACAAATTGCCCCATATTACGGTTTGAAGACAAACCTTCTTCAGCCCCTCAAGAAGGTTTGTCTTCAAACCGAAATATTGGGCAATTTGTTTACATATATATTGTTTTGTTTTATCTTTTTGTTGACTTCTTCATCGCCTTGCGATCAGTTTGCCGTTTTATATTTTTCTACAAACTCTCGATAAACTATAATAATCTTATATGAAGTTGAAAACGTTACAGTCAAGAAGACTTTTGCATGGACTGATCAAACAACGTGAAGTAGCTAGAGTTGAGTTGCGATATTTCGACTGGCCAGTGCCAGTCTTCATCAGGTTTATTAAGATATCACGAATTTACAGAAATATATATGGAATAAAATAATAACCGGAAATTACATAATATGGTATGGTGTGGCTCCTGTAAAAAGACAAGATAACATAGACATATCTGTATATCTCTGTATATAGTTTTATTGATGCCCAGAGGTTCAATTGTCTTAGCTTTATATGAAGTATTAATCCTGGATTCCTTCCTGGTTAGGGTGACCGAGGAAGACTCGGCACCAAAATCGCCATAACTGCATGAAAAAAATTCATCCAATTCAGCTGACTGAGAAAGTGACAATGAAAAAAGAAAAAACTTAAGTAGTAAACAAAGCTGTTATGGAAGACAGCCGACATCTAAATGTTTCAGATGAGCCCAATGATAAAGAAAGCGAACTAAAGAAGGAAAGACCTCAGAGCTTACATTTGGAGAGCTCCAACTTTGACACCGACCAGCAACGAGCTCCTGACGACGATACAGGATCAGGAGAAAGGTTACAGAGCTGAACGATTGGGGGTTTCAGTAGATATCAAATTAGAAGTAGTTATTGTTGCTTTGTTTAAAAATATATCATGTTACTTGACTGGTTTCTTTTTAATTGCCAAAGGAAAGCCAAGGAGTTTTCTTCATCGCAAGAAGATCTTCAGTCACGTAACAACGGTGAAAGTCGAGAAAGGTAAGGAGGATAAGTTTGTTTTTTATTTTGGTTTATTTCCTGAGATAAGCTTTCTGTTTTTAAATTGCGATCTTTGGGAGACGATATGTTACAGAAGATATATTTTTAGGTCCAATAAAATTTAAAGAAGGGACAAATTTATATTCGGGGGGTCACATTATTTATATAGCTTTTATTTTACAAAATTAGGGGTGGCGAATGGTAAAATCCGAGACTCGCCGAGACGCCGAGATCCTAGTTAGAAATCCGAGCCCGAGACTCTTTGGTAAAAAGTTTCGAGACTCAAAAAAAGTAAATACAAACCATGCAAAAACGAGACTTCGAGACTTATCAAAAACGCTTCCGAGATTTCGAGATCCTGCCAAAATTTTCCGAGACCCACGTTTTTCGTGGTACCATTTGCCACCCCTAAAATTACGGAAGACCATGAAATACCAGAATGAGGGCATACCCTCCAACAAGACAGTATCCTTTAATTAAGGTACTTTCATGAAAATGTCGCGTAATTACTTTCGACCTCAGCGCCGGCAATTTACAACTCATAAACTACATACATATAAGCTTACTTTATTAATAGTATGATTCGCGTATGGCTCATTAATTTTCTTCGAGTGTTTTTTTCATTATTATCATTATTATTGTTATTAGATGAATAATTTATAATTTGATATAATTAAATGATTTTTTCTTATTAAGACTAATGAGGACACTCGCTTGTAAACACAAAATCTGGGGGAAAAATTGGTCACATTTGAGATCCTATTTGAAAGCCTTCCCTGTTTTCAATGTTCTTGAAACTCGCAGGGTACATTTATTGACGATTGATCGCAGGATTATCAAATTTATAAAAACATTTATCAAGCGGTTTTTGAAAAAATGCAAAATTTGTAGGCGTGGACTAAATTACGTGCAAAAACTGTAACAAAAGCAGCTGAATGCAAGTTAATAAAATTCTTCCTACTCACGATCACCCAGAGCAATTCCCCTCTTTTTTTGTAGGAGGTTTTCAATGGAATCAAACCACTAGGAGATGAAGCTGCGTTTCCAAAACTTATCATTTTCTTTAAAAAATGGCTAATTGTGTGGATAGCATGCTATTTCGCTGTTTTTATGATGCGTAAAACTTTGTTTCAGAATATTTCGAAAACGCTCTCATAGAATTTGTTCAAACTTTGCCATAATTGAGGCAATTATGCCAGGTACAAACCCCCTTAAGTGATTTTTTTAAAAAACTCCTGGTACAGAGAAACACAAAGACAAACAAAAAACGTAATGGCGTCATTACATTGCCATGGCGACTCCGATTGCAATAAAACCCAGGCCATAAGAAATTTTCATCTTTATATAATATAATTGTGGTAATCTTTTTCCCATATCTTTACTCATGGCGACGAAATTAATGCTCAAACTTGGGAGGTATCCCCCCCTAAAAAATCCAGTCGAGCCACCTTAACTTCCTTAATAACCTTGTAGTTGGCAGTTGTGGTCCCTTTTTTTACTTATACATATTTGCCTTTTAAAATCAGGGTCCAAATGTAAAATACATTTATATTTTGGTGTAAGTAGAAAATTACACTGTTTACTATCATGGCTTTACAGTACAGTGTCATGATTTCCAATCTTTGTGTATTACTCTAATAATTTGTATGTTACCATGAGCTACCCTTTGATAAATCCTGCTTGTTTTATTTTTAGTCCTGAAGATGTTGATGACAATGGCCGAAGACCTTCTTCAAGAGGGTAACAGCTGAACTTCTGGTTTCCCTTGAAATGAGTACAGCCGTCACATGACAAGTTTGCCAACAAATTTGTTTGGGTCATGTAGCAGCTGCTCAGAAGGGAAGTCACCAATAGCTCATTTCCCTGAGCCCAAGCAATACTAAAACAATTGGAAGAATGACATGTCATTGTTTCCTGTGACCAATAGAGAGAGACCTTATGAGCAGCTCCTATACTACCCATTTGTTTATTCATTTTTTCAGCCTGTGACTGCTGGACTCAAAAGTCTAAGTTGCTCTGTGTCACTTCATGTTAGTGCCAACGTTGTCTGTGCTTCAGATAGTTTACTATTAGATGAACTATTGCTAACATCATTGTTTACACTTTTGCTCATTAGCATATGAATTAACCCTTGGAAGACGTCACTGTACATATACAAATTAGGTTCAGAACTATAAAGAGCTTGTTAATTTGAGCAGTTTATGCAATTTCCAGCTCTTTGCAATTGATAACAGAGGAAATAGCAGTAATAAAAAACTATGATTCAATTGCTGGGTGGCAAAAATGGGAATAAGCAAATAAATCCGTCAGGGTTTTCGTGAAGTGATGGTAACCAGCTAAAAAAATAGCTGCTTTGAGGTCTGAGCCCTCTACTTTTGGGGGAAAAAGGGTAAAGTGAGGGAGCGAAATAGCTTTAAATTGCCCACAGCACTTGATTGCCAAGCTATTGGGCTCAAATTTTCAGACATAACTGAAGTTATTGTGCTCAGTTTCATTTTTCAGTGATTTTATTATATAAGCTTCATCAAATAATAATAAGCACCCCAAATACTTTTAGGATGTAATAGTTTGAAGACTATGGGACTATAAGTGTTTGTCTGAAGCATGTTTTTGGCAAAGGTTGGCAATGTCACCATTAAACTCATTAATGTACCAGTCATTTCCAAAACTGCCTTTCCCCCCCCCCCTCCCAAGTAACACAAAATGAGGCCCTTCCTTTCGGGCTTTTGACTTTTGTGTCAAAACACTGGTCAGCATCACAAGCAAAATGATTTTGTAATTTTTTCCACTTTCAGCATGTTCACTGTGTTCAAGGATCATAATGCTCCTATATGTATGTACTATTCACTGGTGTTGTTGGAGCATTTGAGAGCCTTTGAAAAAGCCCATTAAATGTGGGCTTTCTGGAATGAACAATTTTATTGAAATGAGCTTACAAACCTCCTAAGACAGCTTTCCAAGACCTCTTCCTTTTGCTCAGGAAGAGGGCACATGGGTGGTTTTGGAATTGACTGGTACATAAGAATGCCAGAGAAAGTCCTTTAATCTTAACCTTTTATATATAATAAGTTATAATAATTATTATTTGTTATTATATTTTAATCCATTTACATTTTATGTCATTTTAGTCAAACTATAGCAAACAGTTTAAAGTCCAAAATAAGAGATCTGAGTCCTTCAAGAAAGCTGGCTTCAAATGTTAGTCCTGTTTCCAAGACAGCAGAGAGAAAAACCAGCAAGGCAAAATCAAAACAACCTGTAAGTTACTTTATAATTAAATCAGTTTTGTCAGTTCAAACAATGCAATAATATGGCAAGTATTATTACTAAGCAGAGGGTGTTAGTTGTGGGTATGACCTCTTCTCAAGATCTGCATAATTTTTCATGTCACATATGTGCTCAGAACTAATTCTTACAAACATCCTTAGATCCATGTAGACTTCACAGGACTTTGGAACATTTTCCTGTTCCTCTTATCCTGTTCAGGTAATAGGATATAAAAAGTATTTTTTTCTTGCAGATACAGTATCCCTCAAAAAGCAGTTCATGTTTCTTTTGCTTAATGATGCTTTCTTTGTATAGCTTTTGAACTCTTTTGCCTTTTTTCTTGAGTTCATCACTCATATGTCAAAACAAAAAAACTTCCCAATTTTTGTCTGACAGGCCTTTAATCATAGTTGATTTGCAATACAGTAATTGTTAGTAACTTTCTAGTGACTGACATCAATGATGGTTCATGTATAATCTACTAAGCATCCTCCAAGTTTAGTCAGCATCTGTTGCAAAATAAATAATTAAGTAATGTTACAAAGGAATGAAGTGTCTGATGCAAGATTGAAAAAAGTTTACAATTATTTTATAAATCAATGCCATTGTCTCGAATACAGCGTTAACAATGAATGTTGATGACACTTAGTCAGGGTTGTCACTAAGATTTCAAGTTGCTATGGGTAAATACAACAAGAAAGGGGGGGGGGGGAATCAAACAGTTAGTTCTAGGGGTTTCTTTTGGTTCTACTTTTCTTCTTTTTTGGTTTGAATGTATCGGGGGACCACATTCATTGTAGCTGGAGAAATCCCTGCCCGCTGCCTTTTAATGACAGCTCTACTGTTAGTGTTTCGAAAACTCTGTACATTCTTTGTCTAAATTGCTCATTATCTCTAAGGGACAGTTCATTATGACTCCTATTTTTCTATTATTAGACACAGTGGTGGATGAACAGTGACCATGGGTCCAGGGACTATCCCAATGGACTACACCAATATGGGTTCCAACAATGCTTTGGATCGAAACGCACAAACCATAAGCAGGGTTCTTGATTTACTAATCACTAACGACCATGGTGGTATAAATAATACTACTACTCAGTAAATCGACTCTATCGCCTGATGAAGACCTGCAGTACGCAGTCAAAATGTCAGAATCAAAATCTATATGACAATAAATTAAACGATTGACAAAACCCTTTACAGTTTATAATGGTACATACATGGAGTAACTACCAGTGATATTAATCAAAAGGTTAAGTCCATGTAGGTAGTCCACCTGGGTATTGTAGTCCATTGACTGGGTCAGTGTTTTGTCCACCACCATCAGTCATCTGTGACCAGAGCACAATATTCCTAACGGAATCAAAAGTTTTTGTTCTGCACCCATCTTAAACAAACACTAAAAGATTTATACTAGAAATATGCGTGTATTAGATTACACATAAATATTTTGTGCAAAAAAATGAAATAATCTCTTTTAAAATTTAGAAATCACCGGCAAATTGGCTTCCTGCTTCATTTAACCAGGTAAGAATGGCTAAATTAGGTAAAATGATAAAAGGTAATGCCATCTTATTGCTAATATATGAATAATACAGCTTGACTTTCTAACCCAAATAACCCAAATTACAGGATGTTGACCAAAGGGGCAAGCAGGAGTTAAGGAGAATTGACATTTTTGGTTACATTTAGCTGTCATGGTCAAATAATAAAGTGATTTCAATCACTCTGAAACTGTGAAACAGTATCTTGCACTTAGTAGACAAAAGAAAAGTAAAAACAACAAAATTAAAGTATAATACTGTGTTTTAGCATACTAGCTATGTACACTGTATTAATCAAGTAAAATCTCCCCGTAACATTTTATTTGTCCCTTAGATCTTTTCAAATTACAAGACAAAGTGTGGAGACTTCAGAAGATTATTTAAAGATCTGCCTGACAGTGAACAACTTATAGTTGGTGAGGGAGTTAATTTTATATTTGATTGTGTGCACATGCATTGTAAGCAAGTATTAAATCAAATAATACATCCTTTTTAGTTAATTTGATAAAAATAAACAGGCATTAAAACAAAGCATTTTTAGAGTTATTTTTCAAAATTGTTAACATGCCAATTTAACTTTTATCAAGCAATGCCTGCAGTTTAGTGGTGGCTGTTCAGCACAAAGAAAGGAGAGCAATTTACTTCTTCCATTTAACTTCTCAAACTAATCAATAATTCATAGACAAAATGCAAAGGAAATTAAATGTTTAATTAGTGGTTGGACCAGAGTGTACTTCTTTTGACAGCTTTAAGTTCTCCTTCTAAAATCATTTTGTGTTACAAGTCGCATGAAACACTTGACATAGTGTTTCATCACACATTCAAATACCTCAAAGTTGTCAAAAATACTCCACTGTGTATCATGTTTTCAATTCTTTTCTCGGTGTTTGATTATCTTATGATGAAACACTGTTTCTCATGTTTGATTATTTACAAGACGTACAAAGTATGGACTTATTCAGTTTTTAGTTTTAACTATCCCCTCCTTGATAACTGCAAACAAGAGCTCCCATAAAGTTCTGTCGGACCACAGCTGGTTAAAAATTTCACAAAAGTTTGTTTCTGACTGTTGGCCGAATATTAGCCAGCTGTCAGCCAACTGTGGGGTGTCTGTCTGCCAAATGTTGGCCAACAGTTTGATCAGTAGCCTTAGGTTGACATTTTCATTATCAAAGTTTTTCATGTCTCAATTTCTTACAGATTACTCATGTGCTTTGCAGCGAGATATCTTAGTTCATGGCCGACTTTATGTATCTCAAAACTGGTTATGTTTCTATGCTAACATATTTGGCTGGGAAACATTTGTGAGTATTCCTCTCTTTCCTTTATTCAGGTGTGACTTGCATAGAATAAATGACTGTATGGAGAACTTTAATAGAAACTAACTTATTTAAGTTACCTGTTCTCTTTTGGAGTAAACCCTACCTGTTTACTGGCTGGGCATTAGAAAATATAAGCAAATTAATGTAATAATCCACATTTACTGATATTCTGATATTTCAATACTTAATAAAACCATAATAATTTATGTAAACATTATATACCAGTATTTCAATTTATATTTTTATTGTCACACATAGTGTTGTACTAATCAATGAGCATTTATTATCCCATTGACAATTCCCTTTTCATTGTTTAACTACAAGGCAATGATCTGCTAGGGAAAATCAAGTAAACCTACACCTGTAGTTTTAATTAATTTGAATGTTTGAACCCTCTGTAGGTTATTTTAAGAATCCAAAACTTTGTCGAAAATAATTTATTTATTATCAAATAAACTACTTTAGGTCACAATTAAATGCACTGATATCAATAGTATAAGGAAAGAAAAGACTGCCCTGGTTATACCCAATGCTGTACAAGTGTGTACAGAGACTGAAAAGGTAGGTTAATTTAGTACAAATAACGTTAATATTATTCCTAACAAAGCAAGAGTCGTGGCCTGGACAAGTCCGCCATGCAGGTTCCCCTGTTGTTTGTTTGTTTGTTTTTTTGTCTGTTTTTCTTTTACTTTCTAATTGTCCCTTTACCCTGAGACTTTGTGTGGCTAGTATATTAAATTATTGTTTTGGACTGTGATGTAATGTATACAACGTTGTCACTAAGATTTCAAGTTGCCAGGTAAATACAACAAGTTGGTGGGGAATCAAACAGCTAGGGATTTTCTTTGGTTCTATTTTTCTTCTTTTTTCAATGAAAGTAGCCAGGGGAAATCCCTGGCCTTCGGGTCTTAATGACAGCCCTGTGTATGGCACAATGAAAAATACATATTATCTACCTGACTGTGTGCTTGGGTTGAGTTACATATAATCAATTACACAAACTATTTCAACTTTTTCTGCAGCTTGAAGCAGCTCTGTGCTGTACTGAAGTCTACCCCTCTGCACCCTTTCCCCACCCCCCACCTGCTGTATTACAATGAAAGGACTTAAGGACTTGCCTGTCTCTCCCTTTAAGTAATATGAGTAGCATTAATTATACTGTAGTACTGTTGAAATTTGTATATCATAATATCAGACAATTCAATGCTACTGAACTAAATGACATGTTGTTATTTCAATCATAGTACTTTTTTGCTTCATTCATATCAAGAGACACTACATACACAGTTCTTTTCAGGATTTGGCAAAATGCATTATTAGACCAGGTACACTTATATGTTTACAGGGCTGTGCTCTAGCAGAGCTTGGTGGCCCTTGGTGCCCGACTTAAATTCCTCTAGCTTGGGTGACTAGAAAATCTCAGATTTTTTGTACAAATCATATGCTGGGCACCCAAGGTTTTACAGGTTCAGTGCACTGGGCTCCCTTCAAATTTCCCTAGTCTAGAGCACAGCCTTGGTTTATGTGTATTATTGCAGACTTACTTTTGAAATCGAGAACAAGGGAGTGAGTGCAGCATGGAGATAGAGACTAAAGTTTTGCTTTTTATGTAACTGAGAATTACTGAATTCAGAGCACAAGAAGAGAAATTCCATGTTTTGATCCAGTTGCAAGTTCAACAACGTTGCCTTTCATGTTGTTGTACATGCTATAGTTTTTATGGTCTTCAGCTTTGACAAATGTCAACCTTTGTTGGTGAAAAACATTTTTCTTTTACTTAACAAAAAATTGAAATTTAATTGTCCTGGTTACATTCCAATTTTCTCAGCCACTAAGCCCATCGGAACTTATCCAGGTGGTTGGTAAATATTCAGAATCAAATGATGTTAGTTCTGATAATGACGATGATTCTGATGATTCTGATGATGGCAAGGAGGTCCAACTGTCTAATGACTCCAGTGGAAGTGAAGCTGATGTTGAAGGAGAAATGCCATCTGGGGACAGTCTTTCATCACTGAGCCATAGCTCGTTTGGAACTGAATTTGCAGTTGCAGACAATCAGGTAAAGAAATAAGTTACCTGTAGATGGTGGTATTTCCAACATTAATTAATTTATTTTTACTTATTTATTTTACATTTGCCATATAGAATAAATATTACAGAAAGAAAATGAAAAAAATATATAATTATATATGTTACAGGTCAAATTTGATCTCAGGTTAATTTTGATTTAACCTAGGTTGATGCTCAATTTCCTTTCATACGTCCTCTAGCCCTGGTAGACAAAGGAAATCAAGAATCAATCTAGGTTAAAAAATTTTAACCTGAGGACAAATTTGACCTGTAACATATATTATTACTAAGATTGCACAATTTACAGGGCAGGAAAAGCTACAAAAAAAAAAAACAGTTCAAAATTAAATGTAATATTAAGTGTCTTAACTTTTTTAATAGATAGAGTGGCGAGGAAGCCAGTAGAAGCTAAATAGCTTGTAGAAAATTGGGCTCCTCATACTTAATTACGATTTAATGTAAGCTGCCATATCATGGTCAGGTGAGTTTAATTTATAGCTCTGTCGATGAGGTATTTTTTTTAATGAAGTCTTGAAACTAGAGTAACTTGTCAGTTCCGTAAGATTATGGGGAAGGGAGTTCCATAGTTTAGGTCCTAGATGGTGGATTGTGAACTATTTAATGTTTGTTCTACAGAAATAGGGTCAGTAGTTATTAGCATTTCGAGTGTTATATGTGTGTAGTTGGCAATTAGTAACAAAGGTGGTGTTAAATGTATGAGGAAGGAGGTTATTTTGATATATGAGTACATAAAACATGCAACAAAGAATGCATTAATGTTAAAAAAGTTAAGGATTTTAAGAGTCCGAAAAAGAGGTGCAGCATGGCCAAGATATTCAGCTTCACAAATGATTCTGATGATACGTTTCTGTAGGTAGAGAATTCTATTCGAATTGGATGGATACATTGAGCACCATGCATTGTTACAGTAGTTAAGATACAGGTAAACCAATGCATAGTACAAGGATAACAAAGATTTAGAAGAAAGAAAGAAATGAGCTTTACTTATGGTTCCTATAGTCTTTGATACTTTTTTGGCAACATGATTTATATGATATTTCCAAGAAAGATGCTGATCATGATCTAATAAAACTCCAAGAAACTTTGTCACTTCAACGTACTGCGCAGCAATATTATCTAACGTAGTTATATCACTAACAGTAATGGGTTTTTGCCTGGGTTGAGTGATAATTTGTTTACTTTAAGCCATTCAGGTATTTTTTCCTGATTCACAATTTATGACACAAATGACCTGGTTTGGATCTTTATGAGAATAAAAAAGGCTAGTATCATCTGCAAATAAAATAGTCCTTAACAGATTAGATGCATTAGGGAGGTCATTAATTTAATAAACAAAAGAGGTCCTAAAATTGATCCTTGGGGAATACCACATACAATTGGTTCCGGTTGAGAACATGCTGAAGTAAACTGAACAAGCTGCTTCCTGTTTGTCAGATAGCTAGAGACCTAATTAAAAGAATGCCCTCCAATAGCGTAGTGATCGACCTTATTGAGCAAAATATGATGATCAATAGTGTCAAAAGCTTTCAAAAGGTCAAAGAAAACTCCAGCAGTGGACTCTCAGTTATCCATGGCAGAGGCAATATTATTAACCAACTGAATCAATGCCATGTACATAGAATGATTTCTACGAAATCCAAACTGATTGTTATGAAGAAGATTATGATTTGTCAAGTATTTACAGATATGATTATAAACCACTTTTTCGTAAAGTTTAGAAAAAGCTGGAAGAATGGAAATGGGCCAATAATTTTCAAGCTTTTCTGGATCACCGGTTTTAAAAATAGGGAGAACTTTGTGATTTTGAGGGTATTGGGAAAGCACCCACTTACTAAAGATAGGTTAGTAATTTCAGTTAAGGGTTCAACAATAATGTCGATGTTTAGTTCATTATAGAATTATGAATTATGAAGTACTTGTGCAAGTGTCAGATTAAAAAGCAATAATACAATACACAGTCACCTCAACATATAGGTTGGGATACCAAACAACAAGCATGTTTTCAGCATTTTAGGAAACACCGTCAGTCCTTATACTAATGGGCTGGTTATGAGCAAGACTTAATACTGCGCTTCTCTTTGGTCAAGTGCTTTTTAAAGCACAACTACAGAACGTTTTAGCCAGAATTATAGCTGGAGGTTAAAAATTAATTAGATTTTTTTAGGTGAGTTGGAATAGCCCCCAATTAGACTTTGTTTGAAAATGTATGATCACCCAAATTAGTAAAATGCGAAATTTAATGATACCCCCTCTTTTCCCCTCTGATTGCAAGGCAGTAAAAAATGTTATAACTGATACATTCACTAATTTAGTCTGAATTCAGGAAAGCAGAAAGTGATTCTACACCTAAAGTGTCTATCACTCCACCCTCATCTGGCACAATCACATCAAAGCCAACAGATACCCTGGATCGGAATGCAGCTGACCAACAGCTGCCATTACAGTCTGAAGGTGATGTAAATACCACACAGAATGGCGAGAAACGACCACACTCAAGACCAACGTCACCTCATTTACACCTCAAAAGCTTGTTACGATCACCTGTTGCAAAAAAGAGGATGGTAACAGCAGCAGCAGCAACGAAGCAGCAGCAGCAACAGTCAACAGCTGACCCAGATAAAAAGAAAGCAGCAAGAGTGAGTAGTGACTTGGAAGAAGAGGGTACAGCATCTGATGATCATGATGCAGAAAATAATGATTATGGTATGTAGTGTCACTTTCCATGAAAATGCAGCATACCATCGAAAAATAGTGAACTTTAATTGTTGCCATTTCTTTATTATCAAATTTAGAACATGACACGTTTTTGGCATCAAATGGAAACTGCGAAAAAATCCGAGCCCCAGATGGGATTGGAACCCACAACCCTCCGTGATCTAGTGGATGCTCTAACCGCTAAGCTACTGGAGACTTGGTGGCGAGCAAAGGAGTCAGATTTTTTCCGAGTTTCTATTTGATACAAAAAAACGTATCATGTTCCACGGGTTTTTTTTCGGTTCTGTTGTTAACATCGTTTCCTGACTACCACTTTGTAAAATTGCCAAATCCAGCTTTCCATTCATATTTGCAATCCTGAATCTCACCCACCTTTTCCTATAGTGACTTCATATAAGGCAAATTTCCAGATCCGGAAAAACCTATTTGGGAGCCTCACACAGTTTGCATTTGTTTCTTTACATTGTACATTTACTTTAAACCCTTCATTCACTGGCACCACAAAATGTCGTTAAATTCGGGTTATAGAATGTTCTTTTGGTGCATGGAGCCCTTGAATTGTTATTGTACTGTTTTATACTACTTTTATGCATGGTGTTTCCTCTTAAATCTCTATTTTTAGTATACCTGAACATAATTCATATCTTTTGAAGAAGTAAATATTCAATTAGAAACTCAAAATTGAATATTTCTTCACTGACCTCTTCAATGGTATCTTTTTAAATTAAACCTTTCTTCCTTTAGCTCCAGTCACTTGTGTTTGTGATGACCACCTTAGCAGGGAGTATGTAAATCAGGTTTGTGATCAGTCATATCTTACTTGTAAGTTATATAGAGGATATTACATGGCCGCGCGGAGAAGCGGCCATGTAATATTCTGTTTATTATATAGACACCGATGAAATACCAGGACAACGATTTCTTGGACTAATCTTTTATTCGTTGAATCAATAAAATGTAATAAAACATAAATCTTACACACAATTTTAATTTGGGCCTGATTAAGAGAATACAAGTCGGGTTTATTTGTATTTTGAATGTTATTATAATAGCAATAAGACATACGAAATTTCATAACAAAACTGCTACGTAACTGTCCTTTAAAACGTGTAAATAATTTATCGAAAAAAATTAGGCAATGGATAAAAATGCCTAGCTCATGTGTCGTGGATAAAAACATAAGCAACAATTCAAAAATATTAACATAGTGTACCAAAAAGTTCAAGAACATTGTTTTAGTTGCCGAGGTATGGTGTGTTAACTTTTTCTTTTTTCGTTTTTTTTTTTTGTTTTTGCAGTTTTCTCACCTTATTATGTGCTTAAATAAAAATGCACAGTATTAAAAGACCTGAATTATTTAGAGTCACCTTCAAGTTCAGCACCAGTTTACTCTTGGCTTCCACCGCTGCTATCACTTTCAATTATATATCGCTTTTTTTTCGCTTTCGGCCCCAGTTCTGGACTTGTGACAGTATTTTTAGTCGGTGCCAGATTGATATTGAAAACGCCTCCAGTGATATAATTACCTTGAAACATTGTTTGGAGTGTGTTTTCGGCGGTTGAAGTCGATGAATGTACCTCAGTGAAATGACTTTGTAGACTCTGTTGTGCTGCTGGCAGTACGGCATTCGTTGTTGATGATGAGGATGACAAATTTTCGAAATGTTCTCCATTTGTCTTTCTCTTAACGAACTGTAATTATTGATTGATTGCAGATTTTTATGGCCAGTTATTTGAACGATCTGATTCGGTGGCACATCGTTATCTTGAAGTTTTTGAACTAGTGTTTTCCTTCCACTGTGATTTGTTTTCACAGAGATTCCTGCCGTTTCAGTCATTTCTTTCATCAAGCTGTTGAGCTTGTTAACGCCCATTGGCTGAGATTTAAACCATTTTGAGCTTTCTGACTTTAATTCGCCTTCAGTCTTGAAGTAATTTACTGCCAAGTAGAACGGAGACTCTGGCTTCAACATGTTTTCTGGGCGCTTATCTTTGTAGGCTTTGTAAACCTGAACGGGGTCTCGTTCAGCAGACTCGGCGGTTTTGTTTTGATACATACGCGGCTTCACTTGACGTTGATTCCTCGGGTTTTCTTCAGTTCTAGTCTTTGTTTGCCGTTCAACAGAACACTCAAGGTATTGTTTTCCTTCACTATCTGATTTAAGAACGACGTCTCCCCATCGCAGTTCTCTCTGTTCTTTGCATCCACGTAAACCGAAATGTAGCATGTTGTTCAACCAAACAGTGTTTACAAGAGCTTGTGGAGAGCTCAATCCAAGCACCTTCTCGTTATAAAGAATATCGATCTCTTCGTCGCTTAAAGCTGTGGTTGCTTTGGGTTTATTCCCCTTCCCTTGTCGCTTCAGTTCTTTCTGTTTTGCTTTAAGGGCATCTCGTGTCTTTTGATAATCGTTGTCTTTGATAAGAGATTTCCCATAACCGACGCGACGTAGGTGGCGCTCAACACTCGACAAAATTCCTCCAAGTGAAGATGGTTCGTACTCTTCGCCTTTTTTGGTTCTTGCAGCGAATACGAATTTGCTTAGGTAGTTGTTAAGTTCAACTGCTGGAATCTCTTCAATGCTTCTCCTCTCGCCGTGTTCTGTTAGAAACTGCTTGAAAAAATTTATGTCGTACAGTGTCTTTCTCTTTGTGTTGGCATTTTCCTCCGTTTCGATCAAATTATCAACTTCGCTATCTGTCATCGGAACAAACCTTCCATCAATCCTTTCGTTTTGCTCGTCGTCGAAAATATTTATGTCGAAATTTGGTAGTTGATTTGAAAATTCCATCTTGTTTTTCAAGACGACTGATTTGTGAATACCGACCTTAAGTTTAGGTGGACGGCGACTTGGAGGACGGTGACTTGGGCCGCGGCGGCTTGGGAAGGGACGACGTTCACTTGGCGAGAGAAACAATCTTTAAGTTTCAGTAGAGGTGACGGTCGAAGAAGTTTTTTTTAACTTTGTTGAAGGTTCGAGAGAATGAGATCCCTGAAAGAGATCCGAGAGATTATGGTCTACTTTTATATGATGGTGACTGTCACATCAGATGAGGAATTCGTTCTCTTGTACAATGAAATCTAGTTGAGCGCTTTGTTACTCGAAAGAGAATGTTCGTCGCTTCATTGAGCCTATTTGCGATCTACGTACTACAACATTTTCCAACGCTCCACGGTTCTTAAGCTAACAACGGCTGGTAATCGAGATTACACAGTTCTGGGCTTGAAGCGGTAGGGTTCACCCACAAGAATTTCTTTAGCAAGCTGAATATCGTGAACTTTAGTCCACTCCACATTCTTGAAATAACATCAAATCAATGCGATGGACAATGCGCGCTATAAACAAGGCGAGTTCCTTCATCCTGCTTTATCAAGGGGTTTATTTTGTCGAATAAATGAACCTAAGAACACCTAATTTCATTCTGGCCTATAACTTAAGCAGAAAAAATGAACTAAATACTTCGTAAATAAAGAAAAGGGTAGAAGCCGATGTTCACATGATGCGAGAATATTAAATGTGATAATTTTATCGCTGGGAATTCTAAACCATTTGGACAAGTTCAGTTAAAATATATATATTTCATCATAAAATAGTGTTATAGAAAGTAATTGAGAAAGGTTTACCATTTGAAGTAAACTAGACATTATCGGAAACAGATTGAAGCGGTATTCTGTTAGAATAAAGATATTTTGAAGACAAAAACACGAAGAGAAAACTCGCGTTCTCTAGACACCGCCGCACTAAGCTTTCTCACCGTCGCGACATGCATCGACGTAGGCTGCACGGCTGAGATATATGCAAATTAGCCCCAAATCGGGCAACTTTTATTTCCGGTTGCAGTCCTCCACCTTACCGTCCACCCTAACTTAAGGTCCGTAATGAAAAGGTAAACGCGCGCGATGCTGTGATGGTAATTTCCTATTGGCTGAGCCCGAAGTAGTCATGACAACCGTGATATCTTCACATGCGAAATATAAAAATTGTATCTTCACTGGATACCAAATTTTCGTCTCTGGAAAAATCCTGGTATTTCATCGGTGTCTATATTATAAAGAGTGTTTTCACATGACGTCACGGCGGCCATATTGGTTTCCCAAAACAATGAAACGGCGGCCATGTTGGTGTCCCAAACCAGTCCTGTGGGAGTTGAGCTCTTTTCTTATGCAAACGTTTTCTTTTGTTCCAATAAATTTGCATAGATGCTGGCCACGTGGCTGAAACTTTGGTTCCTATACATAGTAAATCTGTTTCGTGTTCTGTCTTTTCGGCATTGCCAAGCGCGACGATCTCTATTGTGATTTTTGATTAGGTAGTTTTACTTCTCCAATGAGTTGTTTTTTAACTTCTTTTACTTCGGCCAATAAATTGAGTGCTTGGTGCTGGTCACACCTGTGTCGAACTGCAGCCGGCGAAGAGTTTATGTTAATTGGATATTTTTCTAATTGTTAGGAGTTTCCCGTTAGTGTGGATACCCTTTATGAGTACCTCTTCACAGAGTCTGATTTCTACAAAAGAGTACAGAAGGCAAGGAAAACAAAAGGTGAGAAATAATTTGTTTTAAAGAAAACCTGACGAACAACCTAGATCATGCTGATTTTCTGACTCTCTTTTCTTCGTATTGTTTTCCTTCCCGCATGCCTGGTAGATCTGGTGTTTAATCCATGGATGACGACAGAAGATGGTCAGAAAAGAACCATCAGATACACGGTCTCTCTTAATCACGCTCTTGGACCAAAGCACTCAGCTACAACCGAGAAACAGGTAACATAACGCAACGATACTTAGTCATCTTAAATCGCAGCTTACCACTTGGGATAAGAAATTGCAAGTTAGTCGTAATATTTTAAACTTTTTCTTTTGTTTTCTTGGAAGCACTGTCTTCAAGGAAGTGTTCCTGGCAAAGTCTACATGGTTCAAGCAGAGGTATGTAGCTAGTAAAAGTCTTACTATTGCCCGTTTGGTTGTGTAACATCCCTTCGAGAGAGTAGATATTTATCCGCCAGCTTTGTGCTGGTGTCAATGAGAGCTTAGTTCTTTTACATCAGTGGTGCTTGAGGAAATTGTTTTCATGTTACAGGGTGTTTTTTTGTCTCTCTCAATTTTCCCTTACCACCAAGTAAAAGCTGTGCGGGTTTGCTTATGAAAACATTTGTGTCTATATCCCAAAAATGGGTTTCCTCCGGTTAATTGCTGTTTTCGGTTGTTTGCGCATGATCGTTTCAAGTGCTCTATCTCCGTTTACGCTGAAACCCTCTTCAGAGGCGGGTAATGTCGTCTTCTGACTGTACTGCTAGTTGTTACTTTAGAACAAAATTAATGATTTTTGTTCATTTCTGTTTGAAAATGCATTGTTACGTGCACCATGATCATAGATCCGACTGGGATTTTTTCTTTTTAGGTGAACAATGAAGGAATCCCTTATGGAGACAGTTTTAGTATCACCAGTAGATACTGTATTACACGCGCTTCAGTCACCACTAGTAGATTAAGGTATTAATTAGCTTTACATTTTACTATCAGACTGTAGATATACTTGGTAGTGTCGACTGGAGCGGTTGTACAAACGTGGTAAATTTACCACCGTTGAAAGAGTCAAAAGTCGATTTTCGCTAGAAACCTTAACATGTTTCAAAGGTCTACGAAGAATATCGATATGATACATGATAGTCGAGAGTTACACATATCATTCATTATTTGTCACAGTTGGTTTTACAGTAATAGTTGATTTTTGTAGAGAAGAAAAACACGGTACCAGCCTTGTAAGAATGTTTCAGTAGAAGAATTAGGTAAGGTAAAAGGTAAAGGCGCACACAAGCCTAAAACTAAAACGTTGTTCAATTTTGCGCAAAACTTTTATGATTAGCATTAAATGAATGACATGTTGTTCCCCCGCTTATAACTATGAGAATTGTTTCAGAGTGATGTAGATCAGTTCTTTGTCTGCAACCTTATTTGTACTTGTAGAGTAACGGCTGACGTCAAGTATCATAAGTCAGTTTGGGGATTCGTGAGAAGTAAGTTTTGTCTGAACTTTGTTTTGATAATTACAAACAGACTGAGCAGAACAGGGCCACTTACAATATTTCAATTTCAGCAAAGTTACTCGATAACCTTGATCTGTGTCTTGCTGTGTTTAATGAGCAGCGTCCAAGTAGGATGCAGCTGTTCTTTTTATCTCGAGTAGATTAACGTTACTGCTTTTACCTCAGCCGCAGGACGCTGGCCAGCAAAAACCTTTCTTCTTTCTCCTTCCGTTGCGACAGAGAGCAGTGCAATTTGTAATCTTCTAGAAATCAGGAGTAAAAAAAAAGGAATTTAGAAGTGGATTATCATTAAAGACATGAAGAGCAACTTGAAAGCATGGAAATAATTTTTCCGCTTTTGAGTGAAGCTAGGCATGGACGTTTCACACTTAATTTCCCATATACAAATCTGAACGATTCCCAATTTCATGTTCTTAAAATATAGGAGAGCAAGCAAGGGTAACACAAGAAAATGATATTTTGTTTGTGAGTGGAGTACATTATTAAAAAACCGCGTTATTGCAGACGCAAATGGGACCATAGAAAGTGTCCTTATTAAGGGGGCCATGTTATTTATTAAAGTAAGTTTTTTGTTCCACTCGCTGGTAGTGGTTTGTCTCTCCTTCATTAAAGTAAAATACTGAAAGTTGAAGGTAACGCGGTTGATGAGGCAGTCGTGACTGGATGTTAGAAACATATCAGTTGTAGTTATCCAAATAATATTTGATATGCGTTATTTTGTGTCTTTTAAGATTTGATAGAGAAGAATGCAGTGGAAGGCATTGGAGACTATTTCCAGTTCCTAGGTATGTCCTGAGTAAGTCCTCGAAACATTCCTCTTGTTCTCATCTTAAGTATATTTTGTGAATGATAAGTCATTCGCGTTTCGTTTTAGCGGAAAGTCTGAGAAGAGAAACCACAGAGGGTCAGTGGATAAAGAAAAGAAAAACGTCACCAACAAGAAGACACAAGAGGAATCGTAGTCTTAAAAATAATGAAGCCATGGAACCAACTAATGAAGCATCGATAGGTGCGTTAAACCAACTGAGACAATGTGAAATAAAAATTAAAGCTAAAAGTGTTGTTGGCTTCCTAAAAGAACTAGAGAGTTAACAAGTCTAGGAAGCCAAATTACGTAGAATAAATTACATTATTATTCATTCAAAATATTTCCCCGGTTCTGATTGGCTAAAGGCACACGTTTAATTCACCATAAACAGTTAGTGATGACCAAATTTGGAAGAATTTTGTGTTTAACAAGGAAATGACGTCAAAAATGCAGCCCGCTACAAGTTAAGGCATCGTGGACCGAGAAGACCTGGGGACGAGGTTGAGTTGTTTTCGTTGTGAACTTGAAAAATGGCGGACATTTCACTCGTTTCAAGAGTAAGAACTAGGCGAAAAAATAGCTAAAAACATGGCAAGAACAGCAAGAAGGCAACTCGAAGGGCGACATCTGCTATTTGGAGCATATTTGCGGAGCTGAACAACACTAAACGTGCACTATCGAAGGTGAACTTAACATCGATGGATCGATGGAGGTAAGCATCTTTTAGCCATGTTTTTAAACTAGGAATTGTTTTGAGTGAATACCAAAACAATTATTTAATTTTGGCTTTCGTATCTTATGAAGAATCGTGGAGATCTCGGAGGGTGTTATCCGCCTTGGCCTAAGGCCTCGACGGATAGCACCCTCCTCGATCTCCATAATTCTTCATAAGATACTCAGCCTCATTCATCAATTGTTAAATATTAGGTTCAGAATGACTAAACACACAAATAAAACACAAACATGCACTCATATCTAACTGAAGAAAGAAATAAATCAAACAAATTTTACAAGCCAGAGGGAGAAAAACAGTTCTACTAGGAATGAAATCCTGAATACAATTAACGAAAAATCAAACTTAAAGCAGCAAATAAACCATAGAAAAGGTGGGAAGAAGCGCATTACTCTAGGAAAACCAGAAACCAAAGTGACATTAATATAGGCGCAGCAAGCCTTTTTTTAAAATATATTTTTAAATTTACTTAAAGGGGTTGACTTTATATCTTTCCCAAGGGAGCTCCACACCTTTGGTCCGTGAAAGCGAATATTAAATATTCCATAGTTTGTTCTAGCTCGAGGCAGGTAATGAAATTGATTTGCTGCACTTCGTGTGTTGCAGTTATGAATGTTAAACTCTGAATTAAAAAAGGTAAGAAAATAGGAAGGAAATAACTTGTTATGAAGTTTATGCATAAAAAGGGCAATATGAAATGTAACAAGATGGGAGAGCTTCATAATTGATAATAATCTAAACAGTGGAGTTGAACATGATTCGAACTGCTTTTTTCTGTGAAATATATAAAGGCTGAGGTAGTAAAAGAATCGTTTTCGTCGTTCACAGTAGTGCTACAGTGTTACCCTGCATATAGCTGAGTATTTCTATCTTTGTGGTGCTGGGCTATAAGCCCGGTGGCTTCTCTTGGGCTTCCTCGCCATGAGAGTTTAAATAACTAGATTATCTTTGTGCTTTGTACAACTTATGGCAAAACAATAAACTGAAACTGTCTTGCTCCAAAAACCGCCAGCTGTGACCATTTTTTGAAAAGAGTTTTTCTTCTATGTAATGCCCTTTTTGTAGATGTTAAAACAAGCCTACTTCAAAGATTGTCGCTAAAAGGAGCAATATCAAGTGTCATGGGAATGAGGTCAGTAAACTAACCACAGTAAACAGAACCTGATGCATCGCATATATATGAGACACCTAGTGAAAAATCATCCAGGAGAGGTTGTACTTTGTACGGTATCTACTGAAAATTTTGCGTTTACCGTTTTACTCCTTATAGTAGGTAAAGAGTTAAAAAGTAACAAAAGAAATTAATTTCGTTTGATAATGACATGCTAGTTCATTGCCGGGTTACTGTCCCCTGCAGTAGCAGTAGCAGCAGCAGCAGCTGCAGTATTGTGTCGCCGCTCGGTGGTGGCCTGGTGCCTATATACCTATACCCAGTCTAAAAAAAAGATTTCTTACTTTATTGAGTACCTATTTTTGATAAATACAGTAAAACCATAATTCCAGGGATTTATGGAGTGTTGCCCACTAATAAACCAGTAGTAATTTCTGTCCTTCTCCATAGGTCTCATATGCCACAAGTTCGGGCGAAAACCCCCCTGGCATTATGCATAACAGTCCTGTAAGTTTTTCATTATTTTATTTATTTATTTATTTAGTCACTCACAAAACTTACACAACAAGAACAAAAGGTGTTAATTAAATTATAAAATTAATGTGACAAGGAAGGCTTCCCTCAACTACTAGTGAACTAAATTCATGGTTGAGTGCAGAGTGAGCAAGATCAGAAAATTAAGCGACAGATCGGCTATCAGTGAGATAATTCTTTAATTTTTTTTAAAAACAGATATAGGAGAGCTAATTAGTGAAACAGGCAACGAATTCCAGATTTTAGGTCCTCGGTAAAGGATACTGAATTGCTTTATATATTTGTTCTACAAAAATGAGGTCTATACTGAGAGGCTAGTCGAGTTTCGTATTGATGGACTTGATTACTACTTAAGAAAAAGTCATGAAAGCTATTAGGCAAAAGATTATGGTGATAATAATACATAAAGGTAGCGACAGAAAATGAATTAATACTAAATATGTCAAGGACTTTAAGCTGGCTAAATAAAGGGGCGGTATTTGCTAGATAGTGAGCTTTTGTTATGAGTCGCACTAGACGCTTTTGCAAAAGGTAAATACAGTTTAGGTTGGAAGAGTAGGTGGAGGACCAGGCGACATTACAGTACGTTAAGAAAGGATATACAAGGGAGTAATACAAGGTCATCAAAGTTTCGGATGATAGGTAAAAGGGGGCTTTCGCGATAATTCCCACTCTTTTCGAAATTTTTTTTGAGACGAGATCAATATGTGGTTTCCAAGAGAGATGCTGGTCAATGAGAACACCTAAAAATTTTGCCTCCGTGACTTGCTTGATCACAGTATTTTCCAGAGTAAGAGGGACATTAACATTGATTTTCTTTTGTCTTGGATGAAAAATCATAAAATTTGTTTTAGTCAGATTTAGAGATAACTTATTCACTTTACCCACTCTAAATGAGTGTTTAACGCATATCAATTGTTTACTTAGTTTGTCCTCCTCTGATCAGCCTTGTATTTCGAATATTATTTTGCGAAATTTTGCCTGTCTTTTACTGCACAACCATGTCCATATCAGACCAGGGAGATTTCACGTCAGATTGTGTCTGAAAAAGATAAAATGGATGTTGGACACGTTACTGAGTAGTGTCATGCATGTGCTTAGTCTTTACACTTTGTGTCTATAGGCTGGGAGTATTACTGGTTGTTAACGTATTTCTAGTGTACAGACTTCTCCTGCTTGAGCAGGCAACTTACACTGGTATACACTGGGACGGAGCTATCAAGTAAGTACACGCCGGCTGGAATAAATAGAGTGCTGGCCCCGGTTGTTCAAAAGATGGATGGCACTATCCACTTAGTAAATCACTATCCAGTGGATAAGTTTTAGGAAAAGCAATTGCGCTATGCGCTGGATAGAGATTTATCCGACGGGTAGCGTTATCCACCTTTTGAACAAATGGGAAAACACCCTTCAAAAATATTTTTATTATTGACTTCACTACACTTAGAGGTAACGAACGCCATGGATTTCTTATGATTTATAATCTTAGCCTGTATGTGTAATGGTTTTACTGTAGAGACCTTCCAGAGGATGCTTCTCAGTGGTCCAATCTGCTTCAAGAACAGAAAAAGATACAAGAAATGGAGATGAGAAGGTATGAGACATGACCCCCCTCCTTCCAGCTCGCCGGAAGAACTGGTACATTAAGATAGTGTTCAAGGTCTTCCTTTTTTTTCTTTACTAATTTATAATCGGTGAGGAAAGTTATGCTTCACGTTTCTTGTTAAAGAGAGAGGCCGAAGAAAGGAAGGTTGAAACGTGAACTTACAAGGAAAAACTGTATGTTGCTCGCGTGGGTCTGTACCTCGCTATTCAGTATTAATTAATATTATTTAGTAAAGGTGTGTTAAGGAAGTTAGAGACCTCAGAATTTTTCTTTATTTAATATTTTCTTATTCTTTCAGATGGCGAGACGTGCTCACATCATCAATTCAACTTATGAATCAGGTATTTGTTCCGGAATTCGTTAAACCCATTCTTGCATTTTTCAGTCGAGAAGAGCAGCGTGACGGAATAATGCTTATCCACAAGGCGCACACGTACCGACCAGGTGTTTTTTGTTGTTGTTGTTGTTGTGTTACTTAGTAAAATCTTGAACGACAAACAAGATGTCATTTTGAAACTGAAATACGCTTTGTACGAGACTTTTTGGCCTAAAAAGGAAACAAATCACTGATCTGAAGGGACACGTCTAATTAATATTAAGCCAACTAAAACTTGTTGCTGTTTAACAATTTACTGGCGTAAAACTGGCAATTTAGTTGTGTTATTCAATCAGAGCGGCTTGTCCATCTGCTCTGCGTTTACGCTGCAAGCCAGCAAAAACATTTTTTCAACGTTTCTTCCCAGAGCTGTTGTAGTACTTTTAGGCACCCAGGCATCTTTAAACCGTCAGTCACTTGCAGGGTGTCCTAAACTAATATAACTGTATAGTTAGGGTTAGGGATAATTTTATCTGAGGAGTGCCGCACATACCGTACCGAAACTAAGTAGTAATAAAAATGCCAAGTCGGATCGTTGATACCGGATAACCTAGATTATACTACGCTTTAGTCCTTCTATTGAGCACTCTGCCGATAGGCGTTCATACGTATCAACTGGTATAACTGTATAGTTGAGTAGATTTTGCCCTGGACAATTATATATTCCTTAGCTTTTCTTTTCAACGTCTATCCCTTAACACAAAGACGTCAATTGTCATAATACTGGTGTTGTTTTGATAGGTGCAGCGTTCCCTAGACTTGCTCCAGATTGAGCTAAGTAAAGAACACCCCAATGATGCAACAGAAGGACGTTAAAGAACACGGGGCAAAACGTGAATGATTCCATGTCAGCAAATGAGGCAAGGACTCAGCCGGTCATAAAGAGAGAAAAGCCGAACGAGTTATACAGAATATAAGAATCTGCGAACACTACAGACACTAAATCTCAAATACTTGCTATCTGAAACTACACCATGATCAACTGAAATCTCCTTTACTGTCAAAGAGGGTGCCTTATGTCTTGATCTTTTGAAAATCATTTCAGTTCTGGGTTCTACTTTTAGAAGAACATCATTGTAATTATGATATATTTTTGAGTAGTTTGCACAATTGTTTACCTGTTTTCTAAATTTTCCTTTTTCTACACTCTCGTCCTCCTTTTTCTGTTATTCAAAAATAAGGCCCTAATCTTTGATTGGTGTTGTTCGAAAGCTGACAGGATACACAGTACTAATCTGATACTCTCTATAAAGTCTACACACTACTATACTACTTCGTTACTTTTGCGTTACTCCGTTTAATCCGTTGTTACCGTCATGGTAACTAAAGGTGTTCCGTTCTTTAACCAGTCATCCCAAACTCGTGTACTCCATGAAGACATGTAGTTGACCTGTTTATGTTTTATGGTATTCTTGCTTCATTCCTCGACTGAATTTCCTTGTCAGTTACAGTAGTGACCCCTCGCCCGGAATCTTCTTTGTCTGTTAGGGTCTTGAAACTGGGCAGCAAAAAATAAATGCCATAGCAGATGATGAATTACACAACTTTATATTAGACTGAAGTAGAGAACCGATAATATTAGTCTAAAAATGATTTGAGTGCTATCATCTGAGTTGTGATGCCATTCTCTTACCAAAGTCACGAAATTTCTTAAAATACAGGTCACGTAGGTGGAACTATATTCAATACAGATATGTTCGCGGGGGAAAAATTGAACAAAACAGAAAACAACGTGAGAAAAAATAATTTGTTCCTTCGCTATTGCTTGCAGCAAATGAATGCCATGGGATAATGGCCAACGTCTGCTGGATAATCTCTCTGACGGTCCAGTATAGTGTCCGCCATCTTGTTTTGTCTCTTTAGTAGTACCCAGACCCTTGCATCACAGCTAGATCGCTCGATCCCGCTCGTTTCAGCGCCCTAGCTTATTAGCGCCCTGGGCCCAGTTGCTCGAAGCATGGTCAGCGTTAACCAGCCGTTAATACCTTGACAACGTATTGGTTTTGATACTGCTTAACCAATGGTTAAAGCTAACCATGCTTTGAGAGTAGTTAATAGAGGATGCTTTACCATTCAATTTCACCTCTGATTATTTTCTGTCATTTCCTGATTAACTCTGTCACCAAACCATTTAGTACAAAAATGACAGAAAATAATCAGAGTTTTTTTCCATTTTTCCCAAATATTCTAACTCAAAAAAATCCAAAAATCTGATTCAAATTTTGTAACTTTTGTAAATTTGGTAAAATGACAGGATTAATCGGCTCGCCCTGCGGGCTCGCGGAAATGACAGAAAATAATCAGAGGTGAAATTGAATGGACAGCATCCTCTATTAACTACTCTGAAAGAATTCAATCGCGAATGTGATAAAGACTATTACAAAATATTTTCAAAAGAAATTAATTATAAATATATTCAAAAAAGATTAATTATAAATATAAATATATTGTAGGAATGTTTATCAAATATCGAAATCTATTTTACTAAATTCT
Organism: Porites divaricata; assembly: GCA_038088405.1. Lineage (NCBI taxonomy): Eukaryota > Metazoa > Cnidaria > Anthozoa > Scleractinia > Poritidae > Porites > Porites divaricata. Next base: position 22,795,623 of record JBBMOI010000010.1, on the reverse strand, counting down.
CTTATTCCGTCCCATGTCATGCGAAGATTGAATTTTTTTATATACCAATCTGAATTTTCGATTACATGTTTCATAAGTTCAATACTACGATAAACATCTGGGTCCATCAATGCAACTTGAAGTTTTTTATTTGTTTGTTTTTTTATCAAATCTCGTTTTTGTTTTTCCTCCTCTAAAATAGGCATATCACCTCTGTCCAGTTCTTTCAAATCGATTGTCTTTATTTTATTAAATAGCATAGTTTTTCTTTTATAATAATTTACAATCAGGGAATAGATTTTTTTTCCAAAATTTTCTTCTTCTAACACACCGAGTTGTCCATCGGGAAGAATATTCCAATTGCGATCAAAAGTTACGCCGTACCTATTATAGTCATCCAACAATCTGAAGTAAAAATCGACGACATTGTCATCGTAACCATCATAACCAGGTTTGGCATCGTTATCATTCCAATCGTTGTAACTGGGGTAATATTTATAGAGAATCCATAGAAGAAGTTTATATGGATGATTGGGTTGGATTTTTTTGATAAGTTTTTGGTTGAATGGCTCAAGCTTCATCGATGGATCAACAATGAATTCGTCTAGTTTCCGACTGCCAAGAATCATTTTATTAAAGGGATATATTAAGTTAATTGTGAAAAAATATTATTACAAAATATATTTAGAAAAGATTAATTTATTCTATGACGTCAATACATTCCAGAGTTCCCTAGCAATTTCAATCGCTGAAAGTAAACTCAAAATCTATTTTCAGTTTTGTTGGTTGCCAGGGAACTCTGGAATGCAATCTATTGTTTTTCATGAAACGTGAGGTTATTTTTGATGAGATCATAATCTGAATGAGTAATCAGGGGGTTTCCCTTCAAAATAATCTAAACAATTACTAAAATGGAATATCAAAACCCCGAGGATCAAGATTTCATTGTTGAAGATGGTTATAAACATGATAAAGATCCTGATTATATTCCTGAGGAAGAGGAATCATCATCTGATGATGATAAATATGTTGTGAAAGGAAAAGATTTTCAGAAACTGAGCAAAAAGGCAAAAAAACTCGGCGCCGAATCTCTTGATTATTCAAAGCGGAAAAATAATAAGTATGTGGTGAAGCTGCCAGGTGGCAAGAATTTGCATTTTGGCTCGTCGCAACATCCGGACTATTTAATTCACAAAGATAATGAGCGAAAAGAAAAATATCTTTCGCGGGCGATGAAGATAAAGAATAAGAAGGGTGAGTTGACTTATGAAAATCCTGAATCGGCTAATTTTTGGAGTGTTAATCTGCTCTGGTCGGGAAAGTGAGCCAGAAAAATAAAATTCATTTTTGGGCTTAAAGATTTTAAAATAGTAATAAAAATGGGATTCAAGTCAGCAACTCAAAGTGATAGTAAAGGATATCGATTTAATAATTTAATCTTTCCTTTTAAAAAAATTTATTTAATTACTAAACGAATTAATAGAAAACTGGAACTGCTTTATTCACCAGCTCCTTCAGGAAGTTTGTGGCCAACAATAAATTATTCTTCAGTTAGAGATAATGAGGAAGAGTTCAATACTATTCTTGATAAGGTTGAAAAATATATTGATAGATTTTATGAAGAATATGACAAAGTTACTATTATAGAAACAGATGATGCAGCTTTTAATCAAGAGTTTCTTGGAATAGTAAATTTTTTATATGAAGAATCTGATTTTTATTGCAAAAAAGAAGATGAGTTATCAAAGAAAACTTCAGAGTGTATCAAAGAAAGATTTATTTTTATTGCAGATAAGTTATGGAATAGTGGTATTTGTCCGGGTGAGTTCTAAGTCTTAAAACAATTTTGTTTCAAGACTTTACTAATGTGAAACAGAAAAATAGAATTGAAGTTTAAAAATAAAAAAACCAATAAATAAAGATGGCCACTGATTTGACTAATCTTTCTATTTCAGAGCTAAAAAAAATAAAAAAAAATTTGAAGAAAGAAATCAAAGCTGATAAAAAACAAAAGTTGATTGATGATATAAATAAACTACAAAAAGTAAGAGACAAAATTAAATTCAAACCCAAATCTAAAACCAAACCGAAAACCAAACCCAATTCATATAGAGATTATTTTCAGGAGTGTATCAAGAATAAAACAATTCCTCCAGATGCTCCTTCTTATCTGCGCAAAGCACTTGAGAGAGCTTTGAAAGAATACGAACAGGGAATAGAGAAAGAGAAATCATCTTTGGAAGGATTTGCAAATAAATACATTGTAAAGGGGCAAACTGATATTACGCCATTCGAGTTTTTCAAATCCAAGGCTGCTTATCTCAAAGAGTTTCTCAGGAATCATCGAAATATCAAAGTCAGATTTGTTCTTGTTTGCATGATGGAGCAAATGGGAAAGTCAAGCGATGGAAAGACAAGTCTTTCTATTCAAGATAAAGCTTATTTTAATTCTGAAACACATATCAATCTTGAATCATCCGATGACAAAGAAATACTGACCAGGGTTATTCGCTCCATAATTGAAAAGATTGAAGTTTATCAGAAGAATGGAAGTGGTTGGTATTTCAGGGAAATAATTCATCTTGAGATTCACACAGTCGATTACAATCCAATGAGAGGATCATCTTATATTCCACTTCCAGATTGGATAATGCGAAAGAAAGCGATATTGAGCATTCGAAACAAAGATGAGAAATGCTTTTTATGGTGCGTATTGAGATATCTTTTTCCAAGAGACAAAAATGATTTTCGATTGACAGATTTGAAGCAAAAAGAAAATAGTTTGAATACAAAAGGAATTGCTTTTCCTGTCAAATTAAAAGACATTTCAAAATTCGAAAAACTCAATCCAGATCTCCCAGGGATAAACGTGTTTTCAGTCAATGAGAGAAATAAGTTTTACCCTCTCCGAATGGCACAGAGAGATCCTCAGAAAACAATCGATCTGTTTTTGTTTGAGAAAGATGGCAAGTATCATTATTCTCTTATCAAAAGTTTTTCAAGATTATTCCGATCTCAAATAACTTCTAGAACGAATGGTCGAATACACATTTGCAAAAGATGCTTCTCTCATTTCTCAAAAGAGGAGTTATTCCAAAAACATATTGAATATTGTTCTTCCAATGAATCAGTTGTTGTAAAAATGCCTCCGAAAAATACGAATCTTGGTTTCAGGAATTATTTTAAAAAACTTCCAATACCTTTTGTGGTTTACGCTGATTTTGAATGTTTTACCAAATCCTTGGAAACGTGCAAACCCAATCCAGCAGGTTCATATACACTTGGTTACCAGAAGCACGAACCATCGGGGTTTTGTTTCTATATAAAGGGGATAGTCCCAAATATTTTTAAACCAATCTGTTTTACAAAACAGAAAGAAAGTGATAATGTTGCTGAAGTATTTGTTTCAAAACTTGCGAAGGTAACACAAAAACTCTTCGATGATTTTTATCGACATCCAAAACCTCTCAGATTAACTGAGGAAGAACAGAAATCTTTCAAAGAAGCCAGGATCTGTCATATTTGCTCAAAAGAATTAAAAGATGATAAAGTTCGTGATCATTGTCATTTTACCGGTCAATATCGAGGAGCTTCGCATAACAGCTGCAATCTTCAATGCAGAAAACCATTGATACTGCCTGTCATATTTCACAATCTTCAAGGATATGATGCGCATTTGTTTATAAAAAAACTTTCTGGTTTGAAGGGCGAGTTGAATTGTATTCCATCGACTGAGGAGAAGTATGTTTCGTTTTCAAAGAAGATCAAAGTCGACGAATACAGATCTCGGAAAACTGGAGAGATGGTGACTTTGAATTTTGAGTTGAGATTCATCGATTCGTTCAAGTTTCTTCAAACCAGTCTTGCGAATCTTGTTGGAAATCTGCAACCTGATGATTTTCAAAATACAAAAGAAATAATGAAAGATAATATTGAACTTCTCTTTCGGAAAGGTGTTTATCCGTATGATTATGTTTCATCTCTTGAAAAACTGAGTGAAACACAACTTCCAACCAAAGAGCAATTTTATTCAAGATTGAATGATGAAGACATTTCAGATGAAGATTACAGTCACGCAATCAATGTTTGGAATACGTTCAAATGTCAATCAATCAGAGATTATCACGATCTTTATCTCAAGTCTGACGTATTGCTTCTGGCTGATGTTTTTGAAAACTTTAGGAAAACTTGTTTGAAACATTACAGTTTGGATCCAGCGCATTATTATACATCTCCTGGATTGGCTTGGGATGCTTGTCTCAAAGAAACTGGCCAAGAATTAGAATTGTTACACGATTATGATATGTTAATGTTATTTGAAAGAGGAATCAGAGGTGGGATGACTCACATAGCAAAAAGATATTCAGAAGCGAATAATAAATATATGAAGAATTTTGATCCAAACAAACCTTCAAAATTTATTCAATATTTGGATGCAAACAATCTTTATGGTTGGGCAATGTCTCAATCACTTCCCACTAATGGATTTAAATGGATTTCCAATTTGACAAAAGAAAAGGTGATGGATATTCTTGAGAAAACAAATAGTAGCATGAATGACATGGGAAAGACTGGTTATATATTCGAGGTTGATTTAGAGTATCCAAAAGAACTTTGGAAGTCTCACAACGATTACCCTCTTGCTCCAGAGAAGATGAAAGTAGGTGGAGTGGAGAAACTTATTTCTCATTTTAAACCTCATAAAAACTATGTAATACATTATCGTAATCTGAGACAATGTCTTGAACTGGGATTGAAAATCACAGCTGTTCACCGAGGAATTACTTTCATTCAAAAACCCTGGATGGAGCCTTACATCAGGAAAAATACAGAACTTCGCAAAACAGCTGCAAACAGCTTTGAGAAAGATTTTTTTAAGTTACTAAATAATTCTGTGTTTGGAAAGACTATAGAGAATATTCGGAAGAGACAAAATGTGTTTCTGGTTGATAATCGAGAAAAAGCTTTGAAATTATCAAGTCGACCTAATTTTGATAGATCGACTATTTTTGATCAAAATTTAGTTGCAATACATATGAAGAAGACTGAAGTTTACTTCAACAAACCTGTTTATGTCGGGCAGGCTATTTTGGATTTGTCAAAGTTGTTGATGTTCGATTTTAATTATAACTACATAAGAAATAAATATTCTTACAAAAAAGCCAGGTTGCTATTTACAGATACTGACTCCCTCATGTATGAATTAAAAACCGACGATTTTTATGCTGATATTTCAGCAGATATAAAAGCCAGGTTTGACACGTCGGATTACCCCCAGGGGCATGAGTCAGGAATACTGACGGGAGTTAACAAGAAAGTAATTGGAAAATTCAAGGATGAAGTCGCTGGTCGGCAAATAACTCATTTTGTTGGTCTCAGGCCGAAAATGTATTCTTTTAAAATTGAAGACTCTAATACTACCAAGAAATTAAAAGGAATTAAGAAGGCAGTTATCAAAAAACAGATTGAGTTTGAAGATTACGTTGATTGTTTGAAAACAGGTAAAAAACAGATGCGTAGTATGAATATAATAAAAAGCGAGAACCACGAAATTTTTAGTAAGGAAGTCAATAAATTAGCTTTAAGCGGAGATGATGATAAAAGGATTTTATGCAAAGATAAAGTGAATACGCGGGCTATTCGATAAAATGGATTAAAGATTTTATATTAAAAATATAAAATCATGAGTAATCGAGAATATGTTAAATATCAAGATATCAAATTTTTTTGGCATCCAAAATACAAATATTATTTAGCTAGTCGTTGCGGAAAAATACTTAGTTTGAAAAGAAATAAAAAAAGAATTTTGAAATTATGCCAAAAAAGCAATGGATATTTAGGATTTCAATTATTTGAAAATAAAACTTATAAGGATTATTCTGTTCATAGATATATTTATGAGGTATTTAAGGGGGAGATTCCAAAAAGAATGCACATAGACCATTGTGACTTTGATAGAAAAAATAATTCAATTGATAATCTTCAGATATTAACTCCAAAAGAGAATGTTAGAAAATCTTGTTGTAAAAAGGTCGTTAGTTATGATTTAGAAACTCAGGAAAAAATGATTTTTGATAGTCTTACCGAAGTGGGGGAGTACCACCAAATTACTATTGCAGCAGTTGGTTATAATTGCCAGAAAAAGATTAAAATCATCAAATCCAAAAAAGATGGCAAGCAATACAAATTCTCTTATTTATAAATTTATTTGTTTAAATTATAAATAAAATGTCTTTCACTGAGGAGGAAATAAAAAAATATCTTGATATAATTCAAAATTACACCAAAACTCCGGAGAAAACAGATCGAAAGATCTCTTGCTCAAGTTGTCAAGAAAAAGAATTTGATTTGGTTGCAGGAATTGTAATTTGCATGAATTGTGGATTGCAAAATGGCCGTTATTTTGATTCATTTGATAAAAGAGATCAAGATCGGCTACTTTTTCGAAAAAAAAGTATCTACCAGCGCAAGTATCATTACGAAAAGAAAGTCAAACAAGTCTCACAAAGACTGAATCTCTCCGAAGATGAGAAATACAATCTGTATTTAAAACTTTTGGAAATAGACAACAGTGTCATGGAAGAATTAAATAAACAATTCAAAAGAAAAAGAACTATTAACATTGTATTCCTTATAAAAAAAATCCTTGAAGAAATGAATAATCCCAAACACAGTCTTATCGAACTTAGTATTGGAGATCAGACTATGGAAAATTATGAGAATTGGTGGCACAGTTACAAATCACTAAACAACTCCACTGTGAAAAATCCAGTAAATGATTCCTGTTAAATAACTAAGTACTTCAGACTTGATTGGTGAGTTGAAAGTGTAAACACAACCTCGACCAAGATTGAACTGTTTCCTAAATTCTCGAAAAGCGAGATTGAATATAAGGTGATTGGATAGTACTGACGAGTTTGATCTGCAACTGTGTCTGAAGTCGGATAGTTTGTAAAGGATTTGATTAAAGCTCAATCTTTGAGTGAAATACTTTATATATAAGTACTGATAAACCAAACAGGCCTTAATAAAGTTATCATCATAAAATTTTGTTTTATGAGATGGAAAATAAAAGTTGACATATGCTACAATCGAATCTAACATCTTCTATCTATAGAGTAGATAGAAGATGAAAAATATTATTACTAATTAAAATAAATAAATAAATTATTTTTTTTTATAATAATATAAAAATAATTTTAAAAATTATATTTTGAATAATCCTTTTTCAATATTATTGATTCTAACATCTTCTATCTAACTAAAGATAGAAGATGAAAAATATTATTACTAATTAAAATAAATAAATAAATTATTTTTTTTATAATAATATAAAAATAATTTTAAAAATTATATTTTGAATAATCCTTTTTCAATATTATTGATTCTAACATCTTCTATCTAACTAAAGATAGAAGATGAAAAATATTATTACTAATTAAAATAAATAAATAAATTATTTTTTTTATAATAATATAAAAATAATTTTAAAAATTATATTTTGAATAATCCTTTTTCAATATTATTTTTTATTTTATCTTTGATTATTTTTACATTATTCAAGTCGTTTGGATTGGAGTATTTAAAAGTGTATTTATTACCGTTTAATTTCGACGTTGCTGTTTTCCTCTTTCCATCTGCGATTAGTTTAATAGATCCAGGATTAATCTTAAGTAATTTAGAAGTTGAATAAATCGATTGATAAACTTTATCTTCTCCAGTTGACAGATTAGTTGCCACAATTTTTCTGGATTCTCCTTCTGGATTAGATGATTCATTAAAAATTCTTTTCAGGTTATCTGGTCTGTTATTTAGTTTGTTTCCGTCAATGTGAATTATCCTGAAGTATTTATTTGTTTCCTCGTTATTGAATGCTTCCCAGATAAATTCATGTTTCAGGAGACTTATTGAGTTTGAACCTTTTGGTCGAATGGATATTCTGAGATAATCATTCTGAGATGGTTTTCCAAGATCTTTTTTATTCTTGATGTTATAAACTCCTCCATTTCTTGTTGTAAAGTAATTTGAAAAGGTTGGGTGAAAAAAAATCTTCATGATTGAAAAATATAAATACGAATTTAAATAATTCAATTTTATTTTATAAATAATAAAAAAATAAAATAAGAATTTATTTATAAAATAGTATAATATTTTACAAATATTTCTTGTTATATTTTTTTGAGAATTTGTCTGCAACTGGAGATTGATCAATAATCATTTCATCTATCAGTTTCATTCGATCTACGAATTCTTGTTTATTGAATTCATCACCTCTCAAAGCCGATCGCAGTTCAACCAATACCTTCTCATAGGTCGTAAATGCTATTTGAGACATTTCAATCTTTTTCTTGTAATTCTTCATTTTTGAAACCGAACTCACCAAGACTCCAAGACCATTGATAACACCCAGAATTATTGGATTGAGTGTTATTCCTCCAGCAATTGTTCCCACTACAACCAGTCCTCCTCCGGACAGAGTGAGTGTTTCATCAAGAATTTTATATCGCTTGAAAGATTTCTTGAAACACCAAAATTTCTTGTGATAATGTTTGTAGAAGTCTTTGAGAGTTTTGATCTCTGATTCTGACAGGGAGTTATCAATGTGATTAAATTCAAACAAGTCTTTCATTTATTATTAAAGTATATAACTTCCATTTATTTTCTCTTGAATCATTATCCTCTTAAATGCCTCAGAGTCAAAGTCGTAAAAATTGGGAGAGAACATAATTTTATTCAAAATTCCATCTTCAGTTGTAAAGTTAAAATCTTGATTGGGTACGTAATTAGCTCTAGCTATAGTTAATGTTGAACTGAGGTTACTAAAGTTAACTTTTGTAACAATTTTATCAACACTTTGCGCCAACCATAAAACAATTTTTTTTCCACCAAAACCATTTGGCAAATCAAAAAATTGACTTTTACCAGAGGTGAGTAAAGTTATTTTACCAGCAATTTTAGAAAAAGTTAAACTCATCAGATGTTGGTTATTTTGTTTATTTTTCTTTACCAAAATAAAATCTTTGTTGTGCCAGTGATAAAAAACCAGACACAGGGTATAATTTCTGAAGTTATCAGAGGGATTATAAGTAATGGTGTAATTATTAATATTTAATCCTTCCGTTCTGATATTACTCAAGTCTTTTTCTGGGATGGTAATACCATTCAAACTATGAAAGTCATTCAGGCCACAAATTACAATACCAGACGCGCCACTTTTTAATTCGTAATTATTTGCATCTGTAAAATCATAAATTTGATCAAAGAATCGATCAAAAACATGGTTTTTCCTAAAAGGAATCAACTCTTTTACCATTCCTACTGTTGCAGCACTACTATTCAGATTTTTGTCGAGAGTAATGTTTAATATCTTTTTATTATTTGCGTTAATGTCAACATTGTAAACTACTTGTGTTGGTTTGACATCAAATCCTGTATGATAGTCATAAACTTTATCTGGGTCGATATTGCTAACTTTGCTCATAATACCATAAGCTATCATATAAACACCAGAAAACTGAAGTGGATACACAGCCAGATCATTTCCATTATTTGGAATACTGACCAAAATGTGAATAAAGAATCTGTTTCCAGTTGTCAACTTCTTGAAATTAATAATGACTCTGTGGTAATACATAAATTGTGTTTGGCTTTTTGAATCGATGAAACTATGTTGAAGTTTTTTTACACTAACATTTCCAAGTTGCAATCCTTGTGACGTGTTGTTATCAATACTTATCTGGGTTTTATGCCAAAGTTGATAATCAATGTTAAGTATTTCAAGACAAAGGGAATAGTCAGCACCTCCAACCAGTCTAAAGAAATTAAGCCCCATCTTATACTTATAACCTCCTTGAAAATTCTTTAGTATTGTTGTATAAAGAACTCTTGTATTGTATTCGTGAAAGTTTCCTTTTTTGGTTGAAAGGTCTGCTATCTTTTTTGGAATAAAACTGGTTCTATTATCTATTTCATCTGTCCATTGAGTTGGACTTGTCATCAAAAAAGCAAACTCATCTTTGTAATGACTTGGTTGAACTTGAGTTTGGTGCAGATGGCCGTCAACATACTTTTTGGAGGCTGCATCCGAATCTGAAGCTGGATCTTCAAGATTAATTATTTTATGACCTCCGATATTAAGATCTGAAGTCATGGTGACACTTCCATCTTTTTTAAAGAAAGAACTGAAATCTTGGTTAGAAAGGCTATCATCAACGTATTTTTTGGGAACGGCATCTGAGTTATTTGTTGGTGAGACAAGATTGATTATTTTTTTATTATTCATGTTCAAATTATTTGTCATTGTATTTGATCCATCAACGTGAAGATAAGCAAGATCACCGTAAGCCAATGGTATTGGTTGTTTGGAACCAGTTGGATTTGGAAGATTAAAAATTCTTTTGTTATTCATATCCAAATTTCCAGTCATTTGTCTTGTTCCGTCAAGTTTCAAAAATACACTGCCATCGACTTTGGAATCGTCAACATATTTTTTATTTGCAGCGTCATCATTGTTTGACGGTGTTTTGAGATTTGTCATCGAGAATTGACTTTTCATGTCAATATTTGAATCCACTGTCAAAAGTGATGTTTTTCCACCTCCAGAATTTGTATCAACATATTTTTTGGTAGCTGAATCTGTGTCAGACGTTGGTGCTCCAACATTTGTCAATTTTTTTCCAACCATGTCATAATTTCCATCCGCGGTGAGATTAAACCCAACACCTGGAGCTCCTTGAATTCCTTTTGCAAATTGAAAGTGATTAGAAGAGTGTTCGTTAAATATTCCCATCTTATTTAATATTTAGATAATCAGTGAAGTTTTTTGATACGGTTTTCTTTGGTTTGTTAACAAAGAGAAATGAGAATGGTTTTCGTGTCGCCTCTTTATACACATCTTTATCAACTCCCAATTCGGATGATATTCTGTTTGCTTCTCTGGAAGATGGAAATTCGTACAAACAATAATGAGAACAATTCAATCGAATATCTTTTGGAGTTTTATAAAATGATTGACTCAGATAAATCACCGAACAATTCTTATGTCGACCTTGAATAAAATAATCAATGATTTGTCTCTGATTTTTATCACAGACATAATCATCAAATATCACAAGTTTTTGATTGTCTTCGAAATCCATTTCTGTTACAGGAGTTATTTCATCATTACTCACAGAAAGGATTTCATAACCGAGTTTATGTGACATCTCTCTCATTTTTTGAATCAACCTCTTGTACTTATCCTGCTCCAAATTTCGAGCGTAAAGATAAATCTCATCGTAATACAACAGAGGTTTCATTAGCATATGGAAGAGCAAATTAGTTTTACCACTTCCACTATTTCCACAAATCAACATTCGAAATGTATCCGATGGCATGAAAGGAAACAACTGCTTGAATTTCTTTTCTCCTTCATCTCTGCTATCATAATTTGGTATCTCCATTTTATATAATAAATATATAAATGGATATTGAAGAAATGAAAAAATATTCACAAAATAAGATTGAAGCAGACAATCTTATTAAGCAGGTGAGACAACGAATAAAAGAGACTACTTGGGAAAAACAGAATCTGAGAGAAGGATTTACTGAAACATTCAAACCTCTGATTTCTCAGTTTGAAGATCCTGGAAAAGATTCTAAAAAAAAAAATATTTTCACTCAAAACCAGGAAATGTTGCGAAATCAATTGGCACTCACAGAAGGAACAACAAATAATTTATTGTCTCTTCAAGCTATCAAAAATGAACAAGAACGTTTAAATAAAATATTGGAATATATTGAAAATAAAGCTAATTTTGACGAGTTGCCTGGATTAGAAGCTATTGAAGACGGAGAAGACAATCAAGCTCAAACTCCAACACTAACTCCATTTCCATCTACAACACCAACTCCAACATCATCTCCAATATCATCTCGAACATCATCTCCAACTCCAACTCCTTTAGTTCAAAAAACTATGATAGAATTAGATAAAACTTATTTTGATAGATATTTAATGAATAAAAAAAATCAAGAAATACTAGCAGAAAATGCTTATGATAATCTTCCTTCTTTTTATTTTGATAAAGATAAAATAGAAATTGATAACTTAATTGATAATGTAAAATCAGATTTAAATGGACTTTTTAAGCAACTTCAAAATAAAACAAAAATTGAAACGAATGATAAAGGATATTTAGAAGCTGTATCTACAGCATTAAAAAGAGGACCTAATCCAGAAACAAAAAAACAAATAATAGATTTTAATGTATTATCTATATATATGAAAAATTTAGTGAATCTTTCAGATTTGAAATCAAAACAATCTGGTTCTGGATTATTTAGCACCCCACAACAACTTATTCATAGATTTGAATTACTCAATGGATCTCTGGCCGCAGGAAACAATGGTGTGCTGCCTGAATTCATTCAAATAGCTCATCGACTCCGAGATCTCGGGATCCTGACTAATAATCAACTTAATGCGCTCCTCAGAAAAGTTATCTGAACATATTATAAATGAATGAAAGCGCGATTCATATTTCCTCTATTAAAAGAGAAAAAATAGGAGAAAACAAACCTCACGATTTTTTGGTCAAATTTAATCCTCCTTTGAAACTTGATTCACAATTCAGGCATTATCTCGCTTTGGACAGGTTATCGATGACTTACTCCTGGTACAACATCAGAAGTAGTTACAAAAACAACACAATTAAATACACCCATAACGGATCTACATGGCAAACTATCACCTTCTCAGACGGAATGTATTCTTATTCTGACATTAATGACTACATTCATCAGTACATGGAACAAAAGAATCATCACACAACAGACTCCAAGGGTGTGAAGAATTACTCAATAAATTTGTCTTTCATTCTCTCCACTTATCGAGTACTAGTTACACTTGATGGAAGTTTTCAACTCGATCTGAGAGGAACAGATTTCGGAGAACTCATTGGATTTGAAAAGAAACTCATAACTAAAACTGAATATGGAACCAAGCTTCCAAATATTACAAAATCAATTGACTCTCTTAACATTAATGTGAGTGCTATAAAAGACTCCGTTGTAAATGGTGTTAATACAAACACGATAGCAGTTATTCCAACGGATAATCTGACAAGATCGTATCCTTTCACATTTGAACCATTTAGGCCTCTCTTCTGTCCCGTAAGTTCTAATACAATTTCTGAAATGCATATTACAGTAAATGATTCACTCGGTCAACCTGTTGACTTGAATGGTATTGATTGGTTTATGACACTGTTGCTTCGCCATACAGAAGATAGCAATGTTGTATAATTATATAAATAAAATGATGCGTCAATCAGAGTTTAAAAAAAAATTCAATCCTGACACACAAAAGTTTTCAAGAAAACATATTTATGGAGAAGGATTGATGGATTCGGTCAAATCTTTTATTAGAAAAAAACCAACCAAAAAAAAGGTAACATTCTCTCCCCCTCCCAAACCAACCTCCACTAAAAATGCTGGAGACAAAATAGTAAAAATACTCTCAAAAGAAAAACCTCCTTCCCAGAAAACAAAGAGGCAAATGACACAGCAAGAAATCAATAATAATGTGTTAAGAATTATTTCCGGATCTGGAAGAAAAAAATAATATAATCTAATTATTAAAATGAACTCTTCTGAAAACACAAAATCTCTCGAAGAAGATAATGATTTAAAAATGAAGTCTTTTAGAGACCCAAAATATCTTGAAAGATACGAAGATGTTGTTTTTGATCTTGAACAAGCTTTGGATGAGGCACCAGCAAATGGTGTCACTCAAAACAAAACAGGGCATAGATTTGTAGCCGATAACTCAGGTGAGGCTACTCCATTTGATTGGTATAATGCGAGACTTTCTGTAGATTTCAAAGTTGATTTACTTGCAAATGGAGGTAATATTAATGCGGGTAATAATCAATCGGGAATTGTAAATGGATCTAGTTCTCTCATCGAAAAGTTATCTATTCTGGCAAACGGCCGAGATGTTTATAGTTGTAACTATGCAAATCATGTTGTTAATATAAAAAATTTACTTGAATACAATCCCTCCTATGCTGAGAGTGTTGCAACAAATGAATTTTATTATCTTGACACTTCACGACATGCTGAAATAAGTAAATTCACAAAAAGGCGAGTAACTCACAGACAGAATGCTGCTGCTAACGCTGACGAAGCCGGATTAATGTTAGATGATGTTGTAGCTAATTACAACAAAGGTTTTGCTTTGAGAAAAGCCCTTCTGGGTGCCTCAGCAAAAGTGCGATGTGAAATTCCTCTCAACAGATACTCATTTTTTGAAGCACTTGAGGACAAGCTGCTTCCAAATACAAAAATTGAGTTAAATATTGAATTAGAATCGGATAACAATATTATCTGGAGAACCGGAGGAAATGCCTGCAGAGTTATTCTGACAAGATTTCAACTATTTGTTCCAAGATTAGTATTCAACTCGCTCGGACAAAAAATTTACTCAAACAATTATCTCAAACCCTACAAATGGATGTATCTCAACGAAGTAGTTGAAAGATCAAATAATGGACAGCAACAAACAGGACATTTTAGAATTACAAATGGTATTTCAAAACCACGTCATGTATTTGTTTGGGGAATTAACACAGCCAATGTTAACACGCAAGAACAAAATCCATTTTTGTATAACACTTTTAATCTTCCAAACAATGCTAATATTTCACGTTGCTATCTCGAGGTTGGAAATGGGAATGAATACCCTGATATTGCCTTCAAACCAGCTACAGATCCAGCAAGAGTTTTCAGAGAAGTAATGGGATATGTTTATGCAAACAATGACTTTCAAGGAGGCACTCTTCTCAATAGATCAAATTTTGAGAATCTTTTCCCATTTGTGTATTTTGATCTTACAAAACAAAAAGTAGATTTGAAAGATGGAGTAACAAAATTAGCTTTTCATTACGAACTGAGCGAAGATCCAGACGCAGATTATAATATTTACGCTCTGGTTCTTCACGAAAGAGAAGCAGAAATAGAACAGAAGAGCGGAAAACTACTCCTCAGAGCTTGATTTAATATAACTAATATATAAATGTCATCTTATATTGAATACAGGGTAAAACTTTCAGATGGACAAAAATCAAAACTTTCAAGTGCAATTCAAAAAAGAACACCTTTGACACTTCGATTAAAACATTCTCATCTCACTGGTCCTGATGATTTAATGTTGACCCAAAGACAAATAACAAAAATAAAAAAATCACTTGCAAATGGAACAGGATCAGACTTGAAAATAAGTCAAACACAGATCAGAAGTTTGGTAAAGCGCGGGGGAAACCTTTTCTCAAGTTTGGCAAAACTTGGTGCTAAACTTCTTCCTTTTGCTGTAAAGGGAGTTTCAAAAGTTGCTCCTGCACTTGCCTCCGGAGCTGCAAGCGCATTGGGAGAAATAGGATTGAAAAAACTGTTTGGAAAAGGTATTTCAATTCCAAAAAGATTTTTCCCACTTCTTCCTCCTTTTGCAAGTGAGTTTACCAAGGCACAAATAGATCAAATTAACAAAGTTTTCAGGACAGGAGGAAGATTGGTTATCAAACCGACTCAAAAACAAATAGAAGGTGGATTATTGGGAACATTGGCAGCGATTGGAATACCAACAGCAATTAGTTTTGCTTCAAAGTTGTTTGGATCAGGTCTTCAGGTTGACAGAGGATCTTCAACTAACACAAGAAATGTTTATGTTCCACCCACACAAGGAAAGGGTTACTATCCACCCCCCTTTATTGGAACTTGGGAAAATCCAATAGGGATGGGAGTAAAAAAAGGCAAAAAAAAAAACTCCAAAGGCAAGGGTCTGTTGCTTGGAAAAAACAGCCCATTCAACTCAATTCCCATCGTAGGAGACATTTTGTGATTAAACCCCTTTCAAACTTTGACTTGATGGAATGGGTGAAAAAACTTGGCCTGAGACATTTCAGAGGAATCTTCAGTCGAGACAACCTTCCTCAAAAGATAAAAAAAGAAATTGGAATAATAAATCTTGATGATACACAAGGACCTGGCACCCATTGGGTTTGTTACAGAAACCTGGATTCAATTGTTGAGTATTTTGATCCATTTGGTCTGATTATGCCGAATGAGGCTTTGAAGTATTTCAAATCTGCCGAAAAACATATTGTTTATTCCTTGGATGAAATACAAAATCGAAACACTGTTCTTTGTGGTTATTGGTGCCTTTACTACTTGTTTGAGAGACAGAATGGAAAAAGTATTCTTGATGTAATTCATAATCCTCATTTTGACAATGACAACAGTGATTTTATAAAAGCTTATTTTGGAGGATAAAGATTCTTTCAAAAAATATAAAAAGAATTTAGTAATAATATTTTTCAAGATTAAATATAAAATTATATTTAATCTGAATCCACCGGTGCATCCTTCATCTTTCTGACCTTCTCAACTTTTCTTTCCAATTCTTTTACAGTATCAACAATAGAATCAAATTTTGTGTAAATATCAATAAGTCGGAAAAGTCTCTTTTTTTTCTCAGATTTGATTTTCAACCAAGAATATTCTCCTTTTCGTATTTTTTCCCATGTCTCACATTCACCAGACATTAAAACACGTGAAAGATCTGGATTCTTTCCCCGAAGAATCTCAAACTCTTCATTTATCTTCGCTCTCACTTCTTTCTCAAAATCTTTGAGTGTTTCAACATCCATATTTTTTTCTATCTCTGAAAAGAATTTTGCTTCCATTTTATTTATGCTTATACTAATCTTCCTCTCAAGATTTGTTTGAAATTATTTGATTTCTCACTCAACTCCGCAATCATCTCAAATATTTTGAAGAATCGATTATCATTCTCCAATCTTATTAAAAGAATCCTTTCATAACACTCATCCAAATCATTACAAATCTTCTCAAGTTCACTTTTTACAAATTTAGCCCTCAGTGACATTTTATCTAAACATTATACTAAATGAAAGAATCATATTGCATCAAAGATAAAATGAACACACCTTGCACCGAGCCAAGTGGTTTCCAAACTGATAAAAGAGGAAGAAAGCAATTCTTTTGTCGTTGCGCTGTTTGCGGAATTAAAAAAGTTAGATATGTTAAAATGGGAACAACCTCCCAAACTGGAGCTGGGGGAAAGAAAAGAAAAACAAAGAAGAAGACAAAAAACTAATTGGCCCGTCTGAGAAGGCGGGCAAACGATCTGGAGGTGATCTCTTTGACACCGTTGTTGGAACAGCTGCAGAAGCATTCACTGAACATGCTCTTCCTTGGTTGGGAAAAAAAACAGTCGAAATGGGTCGATATGGAGCTAGTCAAGCAATGAGAAATAAAAAACTTCAAAAGAAAGCTATTAATTACGGAATCAATAAACTGACTCCTTTTATTCAAGATTCTGTTGGATCGGCACTGGATCTACTTTCTGTCAAAGTCAGACCCAAAAAGAGATATAAAACCAACAGACGCGATTTGGATGGAGCTGGAATTGATCCAATGACTGTTATTAAAAAAGCACCGGATATTGCTATGAAAACAACGCAAGAATTGATTCCATCTTTGAAACCAGTCTTTGATCGATATAAATCTGGCGATATCACAAAATCAGCTTTTGGATCGGAGCATGGTGTGACATCTGGAAGATTCTGGAGACGACCCACAGCCGCTGAAGAAGCCAAGATGGGAATAATACGCAAAGGATCCAATCCTGAATTATTTTTCAAATTTGAAAAACCTTCACGAAGAATGAAAAAGACAAGATTTTTTGAGAACAATCCAGAAGCCCTGGCAGATATGATTGATATCATTTCTGCCAATCCTGTTTCATGGCCTCAGATCCTGAGAACCAAATATCAGATTATTGTTGACGATCACTTCTGGGAAAATAATCCTCTGACAAGTTTTGGAAGTGGAGTTGATAGTCATAAAGCAATTCTCAAAGTTGCACCAAAAAAAGGATTCGTACTTCCCGGTCATAAGTATACTGGCCCCGGTAATCCATTGGAATCTCAATTGAGATATGATCCTCAAACTGGTGAGATATTGGAAATATTTGAACAACCAACTGGACGAACAGATGCTGTAAGTATGCAACACGATGTTGATTACTCTGTCTGTGGAAACAAACCAACAAACGAACAAGTGAAATGTAAAAATGAAGCAGATAGGAAAATGATAAAAGCCCTGGATGCAATTCCTTGGAAACAGAGACAATGGGGACATTTTTTAGCAAGAACAATGATTAACACAAAACAGAAACTTGGACTTGGTCTTCAAAAAAACGCGCGTCGGCGTTGAGTAGTGATTGGTCTCAACAACTTGCCGATGAACTTCACAAACCAATCACAAGAAACTTTCAAAAGAGATCAGTAATCTCAAATGGAATTGATGATATCTGGGCTGCTGATTTGGTTGAAATGCAAAAGTTCAGCAAGTGGAACAAGGGGATAAAGTATTTGCTGATGGTCATTGATGTGTTTAGCAAATATGGTTGGATAAGAGGTCTGAAAGACAAAAAAACTGAAACTGTCAGTGAAGCATTTGATGATATTTTTGAAAGAGGCCGACAACCAAAGATGTTGTGGACTGATAAAGGTTCTGAGTTTATCAGCAAACACTTCAAAGATTTTCTGAAAAGCAAAGGTATTAAACTATATCACACTGAAAATGAAGAGAAATCTAGTGTTGTTGAAAGATGGAACAGGACAATGAAAAACAAGATGTGGAAAATGTTCTCTGTGAATAACAACACTATTTACGTGGATAAGATAGATAAACTGGTTAATAATTACAATAATACGAGACATTCTAGTACTAAAATAACTCCTGTTGAAGCGAGTAAAAAGAAGAATGAAAAAACAGTTTGGTCGAATTTGTATGGCGAATCTATCTTCTTGAAACCTGAGAAACCAAAGTTCGAGATTGGAGATCATGTTAGGATTTCAAAGCTGAAAAGAAAGGTATTTGATAAAGGTTACACACCAAACTGGACAGAGGAAATATTTGTGATTGAAAAGATTAATCCAACAAAACCTGTCACGTATTCAATCGTTGATCTGATGTCGGAATCGATCAAGGGATCTTTTTACGAACAAGAACTTCAGAAAGCAAAACAGCAGACTTTTAGAATAGAAAAAGTTATCAGAAGAGATAACAAGAAAAAGATGGCATTGGTAAAATGGAGTGGATACCCTGATAAGTTTAACTCATGGGTGAGTTTCAAGGACTTGGTTAATTTTTAATACAAATTTTGTATTAAAAATCTCACATTTGTTCCTCAATGTCGGAAATAATCAAATCTTCAACATCACCAACCTCAACAGTCACATCATCATCATCACTTTCACTATCAACTTCTTCCTCAGTTATTGTCAAAAGAGATTCTCGAGGTTTCAATGGTTTTACATAGCACTCATGAACTTTTATTTGAATAGATGTTACAGTCTTGCTCAAGAATATTCCTTCTACTATCAATGCCATTTTGACATTGCAATACTGATCAATATATTTAAAAGGATTCAAATCTTTCTTCCCCCTGGTCTTGAACAAAGAAAGTATTTTCTTCGACTTCTCAGAGTAAATAAGTTTTGCGTAAAGAACTGGAGCAGCTGACTCATCTTTTTTTGTTTTCTTCTTTCCTTTTTTATCAACAAATTCAACCTGTTTGTAATAAAGGGGGGAAGACAAGGTTGATGCCATATCAGATCCGTATTCAGTTTCAAGATGTTTGCAGCATAATTCCCTGATATTACTCAATGCATCAAAAAATGCTTTTTCCTCTGTGTTTGGTTCGCTATCTTTTCCCCAGAGACAAACTGGAATACTATAACCAACAAGTTTGTTATTCTCTTGGTTTTTCTTTTCATTTACTCCAAAAGAGAAAAGAAACGGAGTTTCAATTACGAGAGCACCTTTCTTTCCATTTGGGTACTTTACTTCAATTGGGATTCGTTTGTACTTGATTTTGCTATCTTTGACTTTGAATTCTTTGGCTTCATTGAAAACAATATTTTCTGGTGTGAGACGATCGTAACTTGACAACTGCATTTTTATTATTATAATATATTATTTTTTAAATCAAAATTATTTTTATATTTATAATTAAACTTTTCTTTTTTTATTTTATAATAATATTTATCATTCAATCTCATCCAACCCACCCCACCCCTTCATCCAGATTCCGATAAACATTTCTACAATATATTTATTTCAAAATTATTTTTTTTATTTATAATTAATCTTTTCTAAATATAAAAATAATTTTTTTGTAATAGTCTTTATCACATTCGCGATTGAATTCTTTCAGAGTAGTTAATAGAGGATGCTGTCCATTCAATTTCACCTCTGATTATTTTCTGTCATTTCCGCGAGCCCGCAGGGCGAGCCGATTAATCCTGTCATTTTACCAAATTTACAAAAGTTACAAAATTTGAATCAGATTTTTGGATTTTTTTGAGTTAGAATATTTGGGAAAAATGGAAAAAAACTCTGATTATTTTCTGTCATTTTTGTACTAAATGGTTTGGTGACAGAGTTAATCAGGAAATGACAGAAAATAATCAGAGGTGAAATTGAATGGTAAAGCATCCTCTATTAACTACTTTTGAGCAACTCAGCCCTGGGTTGAACGGTGAGCACTCCACTCCTTATTCAATGTGTGATGCGGAGTAAGACTGGCACGAGCGCTCTTTCCGCGCTTCCAGTGCGCTTGAAGGCCAGTGAAATCAGTTTCCTTTTTGCAAACCGGAAATCCTATTTTCTCTCTGTAATTTCAGGGTACAAAACAATATTAATAAACAGTTTCAGAATATCCTTTAATTTTCTTCAAAATGTTCTCGATGTTATTGAATCTGAAATTGAAGTCTGCTACGTTTCTGCAGATGCCATCATGGTTGTCCTTTAAATAAGCGGCATCACTGCGAGCATGAATTACAACAAAAAGAGAAAATAAACACCCAATAATTAAAAAAAAATTACCGAGTTAATTGGCCGCTACTTTTGGAGGGTCGCTACTCTTGGGGGTTGCTACTTCGGGAAGCTAATACGTGCACTGCATGAAGTTAATAAAATCGCGACAAAACATATACACTTTATTAGGAGAGACTTATTACATGTGATTGTTTGAACAACAATTCGAAAGAATCAGTCTTTGAATAATCTACGTTATAAGCAAAGGTCAGTTCTCGTTTGTCCGAATGCAAATATGGCAGGCCTCTTGGCCAGCCCGGCTCTAGTTGCGCGAAAAGCGAGGCTAGTGAGGCCCGAAGGCCCGTTTCAAACGTCGTGCTACTGCCGTGCCGAACTCAATTGATCGAATTAAATTCGACTTTAGCACGGCAGTAGCGCGACGTTTGAAACCAAGTCCTGCTACTGCCGTGTAGCACGGAAAGCCTTGCTGTGCTACAGGGCAGTAGCTCGACTTGGTTTGAAACGCCGTGCTACCGCCGTGCGAACTCAATTAATAAATTACAAATGCATTAGAATACATTTAAAAGTTTGCTGAACAGTTTGTTTTTTATTGTGTTTTGTTTTCGGCAACAGCCGTTCTATTCGACTGAATTAAATTCGACGTCTGAAACCGAGTCGTGCTGTAGTCGAGCTACAGTTGAGCGAGCTTAGCACGGCAGTAGCACGACGTTTGAAACAGGCCTAAGAGTTTTGTTTTGACATGGGGGGATAAAGCTTGAGCGGTAAACGTTTTTCGTGACATAATATTTCATTTCACTGATGAGTGAATGTAGTTCATTTTACGTTGCTGGGTAACCTTGCCATGATTTCACCTCATTCGACCACATGCACATAAGCTATTGCCACAGTTATTGGAGGAGTCTGGTTATGAAAAACAACAAGCATCAAACAAAGTTTAAAATTCTAGGAACGCTATTGACCTTTGTGTACTTTCATATAAGAAAGGCGTCTGACGGGTTTCCCAACCATTCCAATCTGTCTTCCAATCTATTAACTACGCTACCGCGCTTTTATATTGAAATCGATCGATCAGTTGCGCGCGTTCATTTTCCGCATTCGAATAGCGCAGATGTATTCTCTTTTGCTTTTGTTGCGTTGTGATGCGACGAAAGCTTATTTCAGGTCGTTTCTTTTGACAAAACAATTATTGTGCTCTTTTTCTTTTCTCCAATCACCGCAATTATTGAAATCTATCGATCATTTGGGCGCGTTCATTTTCCGCGTTCGAAATGCGCAGATGGATTCTCTTTTGCTTTTGTCGCTTTGTGATGTGACGAAAGCTGATTTTACCTCGTTTCTGTTGGCAAAGCATCAACCATACTCGACCAACAGTTATCACTCCTTTTTCTTTAATCACCGTAATTATTGAAATCTATCGATCATTTATGCGCGTTCATTGTCTGCATTGGACTTTCGAAATGCTTTTTCCTTCTCTTTATTCGCTAGTTCTGCCCCCACTAGCCATCTAAAGTTTTTTCTCTAATGGTAAAAATAGTGTACGGTGTATGAATAATAAAACATAAAGAGGTACACTACCAAAACCATTAATTTGTCGGCACTTTCTCTTCATATCTGGAGGTGAAGTGGCTTTCATAGCAGGGGAGACTGATAACTCGTTACTGCATAATGAGAATGAATTAAAGTTTCAATTACAAGCAGTTGTGTTACGATTGTTAGAAGATCTCCTCGCTGCCGAGTTTATTATCCACAAACGTGTGAATCTATGAAAATATCATTTTAACGAAAAATTATAAAAATTAAGGAACTTAATTTAGTTGCTTTATTTTAGATATCGTTTACAAAGCACGAGCGCACATTGTCAAACATTTACTACCGTTATTTATTTGTTGGAAAAAAAAGTATAGAAAATAAAAAAATAGAGAATGAAATAAAATAATCTATTCTTTAAATGCAGGGCTCCAATGAAGGTAATTTTACCGCATGTGTAAGCGGTGAATCAGTAATTTTTGATTGACTCTTGACCAATGGTACTCAGGTTATGTTCCATAGATCTTTTTGTATGAACTTGTTTATGAAACAAAAAACAGACTTACAGAGTCAGCGTACTCGTGGTTAGACTAATCCTAGAAGAAAATTTATTGACAATTAACAAAGGTTTCAGCAACGCATTGCAGTGACTTTGTAACGCAAGTTTCTCCCCTTTACCGTTTCTGTCTAAGGCCGTTTGCTCAATTCTTCTATTCTTCTTTAAAGGCTTTCGCCGGTTTTATAGGCAAAAGGCAGCAATTTTGGTAAATATTAGTAGACAAGACAAACTGAAAACAGTTTCGTTGAATGGTAAACTGAAAGTGGTTCGATGGTAACACATTTTTGGTTGTCGAGCGCGAAAGCCATGATGTCAAATCTTATAATTTGGTAGTTCATTGCTAATCAATTGGGTAACTTGAGACAATGGCGTGGAATATATAATAAGCCTGGGGCAATAACCAAGAGATGACAGGTATATTTTACTATTTTTAAAATAAGCTGCCTCAGATTTGCTAAAAACTCCTTTTTCATAGGTTAAAAACCTTGCACTTAAATTTGTAAGTTGTTCATTTTTTCCTTTACACCACTTCATACATGACGAATTTTGTTGTAAGCATTGTTTAGGTTTTCACAGAGCAGGTCGAAGGGACGTTTCACGTGGAAATTGATTCTAATTAATTCAGTAATAATCCTTTTGTTTGCTTCCCAACTACACAAACAGCTTTTCAAACTCTTTGTGTGAGTAGTTTCACATGCTGAAGTCTTCGAGCACTTGTCAGGTAATTTGTGCCGGAGTGCTAGCAATGAGCCAAAGTTTCAGTTCAAGGAGCAACATATCTGATAGCTTTATTTTTTAATTTCGAACATATAGTTGGAGACAGAATTTCAAACCGAGGAATGAAGGTATGAACTGCACAAATTTGTACTAGTTAAAATTCATAGCGTGGGTTGACCCTCATAGATAATTTTGCTAAAAAAGCTACAAAAGCATTGCCGTGTTTCAACAACAACAAACTCGGGTGAATTAAGGAATGGGTCTCTTGAAATTTGTAAGGGGGTGGTCTAGTTTAAAGGAGATTTAACTTGTCGACTTGCATGCGGTAATTACTTTTTAAAGATTGTTCTTATCCGTTATCACTAATGAGCTATCTTAGTCACGTGACTTGTCACGCCCATTTTTTGCCAATTAGTCCGGTTCAATTTTACGACATTTTGCAAATACTAATTGTGATTTATTTTGTTTTCTTTCAATAACTATTAACACAAGGTTTATAGAATTAATCGGGTTTTTCGAAATTATTTGTTTTGAGTGAACTATAACGTTTCCAGTTGAGAGTGGGACTGGGTCGAGGAGAAAACATTTGATAATTGTATAGGAATAAAATATTTTGCAATTCCCCGTTTAATTTGACTCATTTGACTTAAACGGAAGCTTCAACAGTCACTTTTCATGGCGTAATCTGAAATAGTTAATTTTGCATAATTATGGGCGTGGCTGGTCACGTGATCTTAAGTGGCACAGTGTAAGCTCCAAAAATGGTTCTAATCTTAAGCATATGTGTTTAAGTAATAATGAAAGGAGATGGCGGACAAAACAAGAAAAAATGATAAAAGCCCAAAGTAATGCGAGGAGCCATGCCTTGAATCACTCGAGAAACATATTCATTTGCGGCTAAAAAAGACCAAACTATTTCCTTGTAGTAATTGTTCAAAGTATAACATCTTCATTCGATATAAGGACATTAAAGAATGAAAAAATCTC
This sequence comes from Porites divaricata, assembly GCA_038088405.1. Classification (NCBI taxonomy): domain Eukaryota; kingdom Metazoa; phylum Cnidaria; class Anthozoa; order Scleractinia; family Poritidae; genus Porites; species Porites divaricata. The sequence goes on along the minus strand of JBBMOI010000010.1, from coordinate 22,770,947 downwards.
CGTTTTTAAACAAAAATGGATACTCAGTGTGAATAGGGCCTCAGTCGTTGTACGTCGCGCATACGCTTTAAACAAGTGAATAACAATGAGCCCAAGGTGCCCCCTGCGACCTTGCTACGTACAAACGAACGCAACAACTCGCAACAACTCCCAACAACTCCCAACAACACCCAACAACATTCAAGAAGGGGTGCAAACGGACGCAGCATGTAACATCCAACAATGTTGCGTCTGTTTGCACGCAGCCTTAGACGCTTTGATTCTAAATCTGAATTTATAGAGTCCTAATTATGCTATTTTATGCTATTGTGCTAATTATGATTATTTTATGAAGAACCTTGAAAACAAGCTTGCATTCTTCTGTAGGGCTTAGGCCCCGTCCACACATATCAAGATATTTTTAAAAAACGGAGATCATGGTTTTTTCTACGTTTTAGCTTTCGTCCACACGTAAAAGCCGTTTTCGGGCAGGTTTTCAAAAACACGGTCCCTAGAATTAAATTGTTTGAAAACGCCGGCTGCTCTTTTACGGAAGTTTTCGAATCCGATGAAGTCACATATCATAAACTACAAGCACTACGGATGCTCTGTAAGGGATGCTATGGTATTTTGTTCTAGCGTTTTCATGTGGACGGGCGAATACGGTTAAAATACGCTACATGTAAGTATGGAGGGAAAAATCTCCATTTTCCAAAAAATATTAAAAAACATGATCCCAAAAGTCCCCTAATTCTTCATTTGTTAACTTTTGAAATTTAAATTGTATATGTGCTGCGTGCTGGGGTTTTGGGCACTGAAAACCTTGAAAGAAAACCGAGTCGAACCGTAAACGCAACATCAGCAAAATCGAAAGGGCCTGCACATGCATAAAGTAACAGATTTAAAAACATGTTGCATTGTCATTATGGATCTTACAAGTATCAGATGGACTAGCAATAGCTGCTAATACGTTGAGGATGTAAGTGTAAAAAACAACTAAAAGTACCAGAAATCGCCTATTAGCCCTCAGGGAGGTTTTGCAAGGGTGGTTTGGGGGATAATTTCAAAAAGAAAGTGGCCGACTAGAGTTGTAAGTTAGAGAACTGGTGGACTTAATTTTTCGTCAAAAGGAGTAGGTAGCGGTATTACAGAAGTCAGAGAAGTGCTCTCAATCAAGAGGGGATTTACAGCTAAAGAGAACAACAACGATGGAGAAACCAGGATTTTGATGGCGGTAATGATTAAGTATTATCATGACAGGGTCTTACCTTATGGTAACCTAGCGATTTAAGACTCTCATGGATCAACATAATGGAGTCCTCATTTGACAAACTTTTTTATGTTTACAAAACTTTAATAGCTCTCTTTGGCATAAATCTTTAGTTTTACATTATGTATTTTCCCCTTTTCCTGTTATTGTTTTTTCGCTACATTTAGGCTCTGCGACTAATAATCGTCTGGTCGTGTGTACAAACACTTATCCTAAAAATGGTAGTCCTGTGCTTGCTTATGATAAAGTATTGAAGCCCATGCTAAACAGTTTCTGATTAAAGGTTACCGCTCAAAAAGGTGAAATTGCTTAGGACACTTTTCAAAAATATTTAGAGCTGCAAATACAAACTACGAAGAAAATTTACTTGGATTGTATTAATTACAATTTGGGCTCAATTTCGGGAAGGACTGCTTGATAGAAGTTAGAGTTGTGCACATACCTCATGTGACGCGTGTACACAGGTACGAGATCATGTGCTGCGATACTTTAAAGTATTAACATAAGATTTAATAACTGATAATAGTTATTAATAAAAATTCGATAACACTTAACATCTAATGATTCTTGTAATCTCATAATGCACGTCTGGATGGAAAGTTGCTAAAATTAAAATAGAGACATTACTTTTTCTCCCTGGAGTGTTCGATTTCGTCTCTGTAAGGTTGCTCCTTAAACATTTAGTATAGAAGAAAAAAGAGTAGAAACCTAGAAAAGACAACATTATCAAAAATTTAAGGTCCAGAGTACTAGAATTATAACGTGAGAAATAAGTTCTTTGCCCCAGGGAATAAATCAAGATTTCTTGTGTCAAGAAAGTACTTATATCAAAAACTTGCTCCGGTTTCCTGTCTATTAAAAGGTGTACATGGGAAATGAAGAGATTCTGACATCTGCCCTAACAAACAACAAGTAATGATAACTGAACACACTTCCTGAAGCTCTAACTGTATAAGATTCATAATCGTATCATTTAGCTTAACCTGTCACTGATACTCTATACATTCAAGAATAACAGTGAACTGCGCAATCTGAGGCGAATACTCAGGTAAGATCACGAATTTTCCAGAAAACTTTATTCAGACAGATTTGCTTTTGCCCTTATTCTTTTTCAATATTGTATTACTTACATATTGACATATTTGTAATAAAGTATTATTAACGAACAGCCGGGAACCAGAACCGATCGGTCAATAGTATAAACTAACTGCTATTTAGATGAGTGGCCAATATCTGGTGGAATGTTTTAATGAGCAACAATCATGATACCGCTCGCTTTAATTCAACAAATTATAGATGAAAAGAAGGAGCTTTAACTGTTGTAAACCTAAATTGATTTTGACATTTTTCGCTGAAAAGCTGTTTGTTGTCCAATCCATACTCTGACATTTATCAGATTTTTATAATATTTTCGTTTGGGTTTTTCTCTTTGTAAGTTATAATAGCGGCATATGAACAACACGGCGGTCTCTTTTCTTTGCTCTTGTGTTGATAGATCTCAAAATATTGCATCGTTCATTTCTGACGTCAACGCTTTTATATCCACCGCTAAACGAAAATTATCTGTCAGAAAACTTGGAAAATGCCAGTAATGTTGGCATGATACCTAATGACTGTTGATTGATTGGCTTTATCAGAAAACTCAGAACAGCCTTCATCTATCCAGTGCTTTTATGGAACTGAGGTAATAATAGGATTCAGTTTTACGTTCATATTGGTGTAGCACAATTTTGAAATACTGAGTGAAATCCAATTTTTAGAGAGTGTTTTATTTATTAACATAAATAATCCCTGTTGTTACATTCGACCAACTATAAAATATGTTCAGTTAATAGATATCTTCCTTTGGACGTCTTCAGCAGCGCCATAATGATGCTGCCAATGTTAGTATTGGCCATATCCTGCTTTGCCTGGCAAATCCCCAGAGGTACATGTAAATAAGACAACTAGAACTTAACAAATGGCATATACCTAGTAACGTACATGCCCGTTACCACGGTTACCCAACGACTGACTGTTCCCAAATACGTCAGGAGTGTCTCAAATGGTTTTCTCTATGATTTAGAAGTGTGATTGGTTATTTTGAATTTGCCCTAAAAACTATTTATCTGTTTGGATGTCCTAGAGGAACTTAAGTCGTCTCGAAAGTGTCATGGTTATGTTATTTTGACTAGCCTCACTAGCTTCTTTAAAGTTAATATTTTTCTTTCTTTTTTAACTTCAAATTTTTAGGAGAAAATCGTGCCACTGGTGGAGAGGTAATTATAAAGTGTGCAACTAACTACCCTGCTAGCAGAGGCTTTTCCCTTGTGATTCTCAGCGTTGTACTGCCATTCTCTTCGCTGTTTTGGCTTCTCGCGTTTTGTTTTGGTTGTTTCTGTGCCGAGGAAAAGACCTCTGCTGACAGCCGTTTGGGATTCCTGTTGAGCATGCGCGAGATGACAATGCGGTTACCATGGAATTTCTGGGTCACGTGTCGGTAATACGATGCCGCCGCCGGAGTTTGCGCATGTATTCATGAGTCAATTTTCCCACGGGAAAGACTCGCACTCGACATGTTGATATAGCGGGCTCACTTTTGCATAGCAAACTAGTACAAAAAAGATGCGCGAGTTGATAAAACCGGTTCCACAACCGATTTAGTCATGTGATTACCTCCTAGATCTTGGAGGTATCTAATACGTATGGTCAACAGGAATCCCAAACGGCTGTCTGCAGAGGTCTTTTCCTCGGCACAGAAACAACCAAAACAAAACGCGAGCAGCCAAAACTGCGAAGAGAATGGCAGTACAACGCTGAGAAACACAAGGGAAAAGCCTCTGCTAGCAGGGTATTATGGCTTTAAACGAATTCCAAAAGATATAATTTCTTATGCTGCCACTTGAAATTTGCCTTTTCCTGAAGAGCTGGTTAGTTTAATAACATAATATATCTCCTGTATTTTTTATTTTTTGTTTTTTTTAATGTTGTTTTTATCCAGCGTTAGTTTAAAACAATTCCCTAGAGCAATTCAGATTTTTGATTATTCCAAGAATGTTTACAAACCTTGTAGCAGACATCTGCTATTGAAGACCTTTATGCAATTAATACAAATAATGCTTTTGCTCCGAAAACTCAAACAAGATGCCCGGCGCGCACTATGACATGGCTTCTTTAAAAAGATTAATATTAATATCTTTAAAATTACACGTTATCTGATACAGTTTCATTATCTCTTGTAGTCTACTCTTCACTATCGAATGACAAGAGGGGAAATCAAACACTATTTTGGAGTACAGCATTGGATGGATGGTATAGTTGAAATGATTAAAGGACTATTTAATCGACTTAATTTGGTGAAATTTTGAGTCATTTTTCCCTCATGAATTATAATATTACATATATCGTAACATTTTAATACTGTTTTTTAAAGTTCCTGAATACGAAGTCACGTTTCCCTTCGAGGCGAACGAAAAGGGAGGCCTGGTATTTAATTCTCTAAACCACCGTCGGTTGCTGAAAAGAGGGATTGATGATAAAGGCAATGGTATTCAGTATAATTACCATCTCAACGCCTTTGGAGAGCAGCTGCGTCTTCATGTTAAACGTAACACAAAGTTTATGGCAGCGGATCTTCAAATAGAATCACGTGATCAAGACGGAAGGCCAACTACAAGACCTGTCTCTGAAAATACCATTTACGTGACCGGGCAGGTGGACTCGGAACCAGATTCCTTAGTGGCATTGAGTGTTAGGGATGGAATGGTAATTGGTCATTTGTACTTTGAAATGAAATTCAAACTTTAATCAAATGATTCCTACAATGAAAAATAATGCCTTTGAATATCACTGTGTAACAAGATCAATAAAAGCTCAAAGTCTGCAGAAAACAAGTCTGCATAAAAACTATTTTTGCTTCTTATTGATGGCACCGCGAGGGAGATTTGCTTTAACCATTCAGGAGCACTGTCTACCCAGATCTGCGCAGTGACACGTCATCAGTATGGAATTCTCAAACTCTTCTCAAGAAACCTGCAGTGGTGGCGTCGCGAAAAGTCGGCTGTTTTTTCATACTTTTTCAATACAAATTATTCAAATCGTATTTTTGTTTTCAGCGCTCAAACAAAGAAAAATACCGGGAAGTGATTTTTTTCTGGCTGTGCCTTGTAGACTGCATAATCGATGTTGTATCGTGTGACCATTCAATAAACGATTGTATTTGCTTTTCTATGACAGACTGGTTTCATTAAACGATCGCGAGACTCCATGGTTGTCCATCCTCTACCCGAACACTTGGCTTTACAATTTCGAAACGACAGCGAAGGGATACCGCATGTGGTGTATAAGAGACCTCTGCGGGAAGACTTTGAATGTCTCACAAGTGAGTAAATGTAACTGTAAATGATTGGAACTATTTGTAATAAGTAAGTGGAATAACAAGGGGAATTCATGACCGCCGCTTTGGTGGGCTGCGCAGTCTTGAATAGGCGCGAATCTTTGCTGACGTCATTGTTTACATTTTTCCTCATTAGCATACGACTGAACTCATAGAAGCCGTGGCCGTATATACGTTCTAAATTCAAAAGTTGAAAGGGCTGATTAAGTTGAGAAATTTGTGCAATTTTCAGCCCTTTGCAAGCAATATTGAAGGAAATATCAGCAATTGCTGGGTGGCAAAAAAGTTAATGAGCCATAAATTCTCTGCAAAATTTCGAGTTCTTAGAAAAGAATTTCTCTGAAACCATTCGGTGTATTGGGCTCAAATTTTCAGAGATAACTAAAACTGTTATGCCCTTTCAATATTCAGAGTTCATATTTTATTAACGTCATCAGTTAGTGACAAGAATATGTTAATGAGGCAAAATGTGTAAACTAAGATTCGCCTATAGGACTGCTGTTGATAATAACTGTTAACTAGAGATCTATTCATACTCAAGCTACCTATGAGTGAATAGTGCTTAATTAAATTTGTTAGAGGAAATACATTTTTCGAGCCTTGTTAGATATTAAGTGATCTCAGGGAACTGTAAGTAGGAATGAAGGAAAACAGTACACTTAGTCTAGAGACGTTCCTTAAGATTAATCACTCATGATTTTAATCCACCCATAGAGATGAAAAAGTTTTCAAAAAGAGGCCTAAACCAGCAGCTAGAAGACGCGAATAGTAATGAAGGCCTTCTAAACAACAAGTACCTGGAGGTAGCATTACTGGCAGATGAACATGTTGCTTCAGCTCATGGGAATAAAACTGAGGAATTTCTTCTGCTTTTAGGCAGCCTTGTAAGGCTAAAACCATATGTACATACTATATGTTCATTTTTAATTTCATCCTAAAAGATTTCCCACCGCTTTTCTACCTGATGATTACGATGTACAGTCAAACCCTGCTTTACGGACACCTTAATACGGACACCTCATTATTACGGACAGTTTGATTTGTCCCCGGAGAAAGAAAGCCTTTGCATTTTCTCTAAATTGAACCCGCTTAATACAGCCACCCTGTTAATACAAACACACTCTCTATGGTCCCCTCCGGGTTCGACTGTATTAGGAGTATTAAAAGCGCCTTCTTCTGTACGATCCAGAAGAATCACGGCACCCGTAGGGTGATAATATTTTTGGCTGATACATGAGCATATCTTCTTTCCCTAGTTTGCATTGTTAAGCTGAATACAGATATGTTGATGGTGTACTCTTTTAGGAAGGGTTCTTTCGAGGATTGGAGAAATTCGATTTAATGTTCAGAAACTTTATTAGAAAAGTAAATTTGGCATCGTTAGTATCACTGAAGAGAAACGTTTATTGGTCACGGAAGAAATGATCACAAATTAAATGTTCGCACTCACCACCCAACATACCGTGTTTACTCGAATAAGCGCCCAACCACGAATTAGCGCTCACCTCGAATAAGCCCTCATCCTAAAGGCCTAAAAAGTTAATAATCGTCCACACCCAACCCCACCCACTTTGAAAGGGAAGACGGAGTTTTCCTGAGAGTAGGGGTAGTTTACAGAAACCTTGCTTTGTTACATCTTCGCGTTTCGTTATTACCATTTATTGTTTTGTTGCAAAATAAACATACTTCACTTGCTGAAAATGGTGAAAATCTAATAAGCGCCCAGCCTCGAATAAGCACCCACTCTCAAGGTCCAAACATTTAATAAACGTCCAGGGCGGTTAATCGAATAAATACGGAAATTACCCCAGGGGTATGAAATTTATGTCCTATCTTATTCTTATTTTATTTTTGCCTGTAAAATGTTTCCTGAAAGACTATTACTAAGTCAATTACTTTTTTTTTGAAATTTCAGGTGAATTCAATTTTCTATGGTGTAACTGTTGGAAACATCAAAATCAATTATGTAATCACGCGTCTTGTCCTTATCACAAATGAAGAGGTATTACAGTAACTGTAATATTTATCCTCTGCTTTCTTTTCCACCAAAGGTTAAGAGACAAATTCATTTGGAGTGACTGATACGAGGAGGATGTCACTCGAAGCTGTACAATATTTTTTTCTTTTCAGTGCTCGACCTTAACTTTTTAAATCGCTGGTCCTGGGACTAGTTGAACTGAAAATTTACTAGTCCTGAGTAAATCTGTGAGGGGGACATTGGGGGGTACCCAATACCTCAATACCGTACGAAAAAATGGCAAATACCGAAATACCGCGTCGAAAATCGACTAAATGCCGATACCGCATATTTTAATTACATTTATAACCGGTTCCGCATACTTATGGTTACTTCCATCTAGCCGCGGAGTTTAATTATCTCAGGCACTTGTGCACAAAGATGTCTATGTTTTTTTTTTGGTAGTTCGCAAATTTTTCGCAAATGTTCACTGAAAAGTAAACTTCATTCGTTCAACCTTTTGGGCCTTTTGGTAGGTGTACAAAACGAAAAGCATGCAGTGAGGTGTGAGCCCTAATACAGTCAATAGAGTCCTAATAGTAAATAACAATTCTCCTATCCGGAACTGGTTTTCTAAAAGGCCATTTGCATGATGGCGTTGTTATTACTACAACCAGCAGTTCCCTTTTAATAGAGGATTTACGGTAAGCTAGTTATAGGGCGAAAGTTAGGGCGGGAGCAAAAAAAAATGGATGTGGGAGGGGGAGGGGAGAAGGGGAAAGAAGATGTTTCCTTCTCTCCCCTCCCCTTCCCTGAAATCTTTTTTTTTTGCTCTCGTCCCAACTTTCTCGACGAACTCGCGCGGAAACGCTTGCAACGCAGGCTACTAACGCAAAGCGCTCGATCTCGACGGTCTTACGGAAAAATAGGGGACTGTAAACCGTCTACGACTACTACTACTACTTGAATACATTTAGTTTTCCCTTTCGTATTAAATTTGTTAATTCCAAAGCGTTATATAACAAATTTAACGCTCTAACTTGCACAAAACAGGAAAATCGCAAAGGATTCTGGTAGTCGTGGTAGTGGTAGTCAAAACACGTCATCATGCATACCGCCTATTTTCCAGTCAAGTGTCAGAAGTGTGGGCCAGTCTTACCAACTTACCAAATCCTCTCTTTTGACTTTACCAGCCGTTTTTCTGTACTCGAACCCGGCATCTAAACTTATTTTTTCTTGCCATAATGTTCGCCTCCTTTGCCCTCTTCATAAAAAATTACCACACATGTACAGTCAAAGATGACTTCGCCGTCTTCAACCTCAGCAACCTCAGCGACCTCAGCCATTGTGAGAAAACGGGTAAGACCTCGAATTACCGGCACACGTACACAGATTGAAAAGCCTGGTAAGGTAACTTGAGACAACTCATTGTCATTGGGTGCAACAACAATTTTATTGTATATTGACCAATATTATCGACCATTAACTGTCACAAAATGACCCACAAATGGTGTAATTATTTCAAATAAAAGTTAATATGTAGATAGTAGTACTATTATGCATAAAGACTTCTACATATTAACTTTTATTGACCTTTATGTCTTACTGTGTTTTGTTTTGCGTATTGTATCGAAAGGAAAACGCAAACAACCGTACCGCAATACCGTGAACAATCATATTTCCCCGAATACCGTCAGCCAAAATGTTGAAATACCGCATACCGCAAGGCCTGATGATACCGCAATACCGCTCGTTAAAATCAAAATTACCGAAATACCGCATGAAAAAAAGCCCAATACCGTAAACCCCCATGTCCCCCCTCATCTGTAGTAGTCCTTCCTGATGGCAGCATGACAATATCATTAGCAATATCTTTTTACAATTAAATTTCAATGATGTCATCATGAAACTCCATAATACCACTGCCACAGATTCAAAGAAGAGTGACAGACATTGACCAGGCTAACCCACAATTTAATAAGTACTTACTAGTCCTGTGACTAGTAGACTACGGGCAGTCCCCAATTTTTCCTTAGGGATAGTAGAGCGAGCGAAACGCGAGCGTGCGTGAGAATCACCCCACGCGAGAAAAGGCGACACGCGGCGGGTGAGAGAAAAATGAGGTACTACAGACAAAACCCAAGCTTTTGACCTTTCTCGGCCGACTGATTTCGCATCCCCTTCCTAATCAATTAAGCGCATCCAATGGGATTCCTTCCCTCATTGAGCTGTCATTGCTCTTGTCATCGGTAAACTGCAGGGGATATTTATTGCAAGCAAAAGAAAACCCAGATACTTATTTTCTTCACGGCTGTTTCGCTTGAAGAACTGCTGCTTGTTCCATTGAATTCTTTTTCTCTGACGGGTAGATTATGCTCTGGAGGAAAACGTTTTGACTCCGCAAGTGTGATTTTTGCCGCTTATTTCATACTAAGAGGTCGTGACACGAATATTAATTTTCTGCGGTTATTGTTTGAAAAGTAAAGCTCTTCAACGCCCAAATTCCCGCTTCCCCTACCCCTTTTAATGCCGGCCACGCAGGCAACAATGCCGCTAAATAAAGGTTTTGGGTTGTTTAATTTCTCCGGCGATTGCCTTCTGCGTCTGAATAATTTTAAGCGATTTTCTTTTTGGCCGTAAGTGTGACGGTTTCCTGCAATGTTTTTTCACGCTGGGCCCAGCTCGTTAGCGTTTTTAGCAGGACGGATAGTGATATCTAGATCTCGAAGAATGGTTTGCTGCTTAAACTAAAACTACATCAACTATGGAAAATTGCGATGTGACTCAGTCATGACTACTCATGAATTTTAACTGCCGCTTGTTTTTCTGGAGATAATGTGAGTCTTTGGACTGGAGTGCGTAGATCCTCCCTAGGTGATAACTTTTGAATAAGCTTAACAGCCCTGCGACTGTTCTGTTATTCCCACTTTATGATCAGGGAAGACTATGGTTTCGGTTCTCCACGCGAATCTCATCAGTTGCCGGGTTGGCTTTCTTCTTAGTTTCTTCTACAACAGCAACTCTAGTTATTTGTTCTGTGATTGTGATTATGTCGAGTGTTGATAGCGGCTGGCGCGTTTTTGACAGATGTTGACAGATTTCCAAGGAAGAGCCAATCAGAGTTTTGCGTTGTGAGAGCAACGCATTTGTTCAAAAGCTTGGGCTTTGTCTGTAGTCCCTCATTTTTCTCTCTCTCCACCGCGTGTCGCCTTTTCTCACGTGGGGTGATTTTCACGCGCGCTCGCGTTTCGCTCGCTCTACTATCCCTGAGGAAAAATTGGGGACTACTCGTAGTCTATGAGACTAGTGGTTCTAAGTTTCTACTAGTCCAGAAGGATTTTGCACTAGTCCAGGACTAGTGGACTACCGCTAAGGTCGAGCACTGCTTTTGAATCCACAGGTTTTAATTATATAATGCCACCGGTCTTCAGAATGGTAACTTAATTGCTGTAAAATAGGGTGCCGTGACATTCTTTTCAACTAACGACTTACGCTGAAACTTTTTAAACAGCTTTACAAAATTTGGCTGTAAGAGCATGAAACACCTAAAAATTGATTATTTGAATTAATTAAATTTCCAGTGATTGTTTAACGTTTGATTAACTCATTCAGTACCAGTCAGAGTGAATGGTAGAGTCTTGTAAAGTTCTTTTAACTTTTAAATCTGTGGTCAAATTCCTGCCTTATGCCTAACGGAATGTCACATTAAGCCAGTATTATTTGTTTTCCATCAAATAAGGAGATTTTGTTAAATTTTGACTTGGCCAGGGTTCCTGCTCAGGCCGCTTTGGGTAGTGAAGGGTCAAATTGTCCTCATTTTCCTCCTATGACCATGGCAATACATTTTTAGTTAACTGTGATGTTCCTGAACATCCTAAAATTATGCTTACGATCAATCAATCAGTGCTTATAGTAATTTTGGCTTTACTTCCCTGATTTTCAGCTTGGAGTTGATCCTTCAAGTTCAAGTGTAAGTCAGGTGACTGTGATCCAAAAACTGGAAGCCTGGGCTCGTAATAACAACAGAAATAACGCATCTGATCCACTTCAGTTCGATGTTGCTTCTCTTGTTCGCAGGTAACCTGACTCATCGTTATTACCAACTGATACTGAAAAAGCGAATGTCTTTTACCATGCCACACTAGTCAATTTAGTGCACCCAGATAAAAAATATATACATTTTTTTTCATAACAACGAAACCTATTTCTCAAAATAAATTAATAGGCCATTTCCGAGTTTCCCCGGGCCTCTGTATCTAACGAGGTTAAGTGCTCAGCCTTTGATAAGGAAATGATTTTTCATTCTCATGCAAATAAAACTCATTTTCACAAGAAAGGTTTTGAAACTGAGGGTTTTTGGAATTCGGATGTGGCCTATTTCGTTTAGGAAACAATCTAGTTTACTTAATGACAGATGATACAATTATTAAGAGGGTAAAATAATGGTTAAAGTACCGATTTTCTCTTTTTTTGGGGGGGAGGGGGGGGCGGGGGGCGGGCGGAGCACGGTGACAGCGTCGGCTGCCACGTAGGCTTACACCTAAGAAAATAGGGGTCAAAGAACCTTATTTAAAAATATTTGTAACAAAATAATAAGTTGCTATATCCATTGATTCTGATTACTCTTACTGCTTGTATTTTATCCTCAAAGCGCTGGAATTGGAGGTAAGGAATATGACTTTTATATCTCTTCTTTCTTCTTAGTGGGTGATCAAAACGAATCTCAATTTCTTTTTTTCCTGTATTCTCTTAGAATAATAACGGGATAAATCCATATTCTTTCGATTACTGCTTGTAACACTATATATAGCTAAATATGCTCAGCAACGGCTTTTATATGGTGAAATTCAAGGGGCCCAAATCGTGAGATTATCTGTGTCGTATAATAATGTTGTTATAATGTCATAGTTTATAATTCATTCAAAATATTTCTCCATTTCTGACTGGCCTACTGACACTGTATCCACCGGTTAATTCTTCATAACCAGCTGTGTTGACCAAATTATGAAGACGTTAGCGATCCCTGTTAAAATGACGTCAATAGTGCAGGCTGTTGCCATCGCTAAAAAGAGCTACAGCAACCGAGAAGCCCTGGACACGAGGTTCTTTTTAGCACAATTGCTTTTGCAGGCCTTTTATAAAAGCAATGTAGCAAACTACTTGATGGCTTACTGGCGTTATGTAGTAAGCCCACTTTGTATATTTGGGTCGCTAGAAAAGACTTAGGTACAGTTTTTTGCAATTTTCTGAACGTTTCTGTTATGCATTTTTAGGAGTGGCGGTGGTGTACAATTCAGTTTGCCCTCACAATGACCTGGTTAATGTAAACAGCGATAACGGACTGCAAACTGCTTATACAATTGCACATGAGACTGCTCACAAGTAAGTACTCACGTCAAATTCAAACTCATGTGATGCTGCTCATCGAGCTACGTTTTGTAGCCAGGTGATCTGTGACGTCATTGCGGGGGTCTGGGGAAAGAAATTTTAGTGCCGTATCCCATAAACCAAAGCTGACGGGAACAGATTGAATTGAATTGAATTGGTGCGCGCGTTGGTTTATGGGATACAGCATTAAAATTTCTTTCCCCAGGCCCCCGCAATGACGTCACAGATCACCTGGAGACTTGTCAATGCAGAGGAACAAGTCACTCCTATTGCCCACGAAATAAAATCTTTGTATTAGTTAAAATCAACTTATAATCATTTTTTTAATAAAACCTGTGGACCTGTAAAAAGTACTAATCAACGTTATAAACGTCTAGTTCTGTTACGATGTTATTTTATTTATTTTCACAGTCTTGGTGTTAATCATGATGGAAATGCCGATTGTCCAAATAATGTCAACATCATGTCGTCGACGCTTATAGCGGGCCCTGGGGCGTTGCAGTGGTCTTCTTGCAGCAGGGCTGCCATTCAAACTTTCCTCTCGTATGTGAATACATTTTGTCATCTATGAAGAAACCTGAAAGAATGTTAAAAGTGTCTATAGTTTTCTTAGAATATTGACTTTGCAAACCAGCTGGTTGTAACTTTTTTGAGTATGCGAAAATTCTTTTTTTTTTTTTTGTGCAAGTCCAGAGTCGTATTGGAGATTCCGTTTCCAGTGTAAACTGTACTTTATCGAAAGTTCAAAACGTGGTGATGTATTTCAAGACTTTTTTTTGAGACATTTTCACAGTTTTTCGGCCTCGGGGACTAAATGAGAGACTGCCGATATTAGGATATCCTTCGTAAGAACAACAACAAGAAATTTTAATTTGTTGAAACTCAACTTTTAATAATTGCATAATTTCCCAACAGTAAATAGCTAAGCAAATTACATAGTTCGAGAATAGAAGAATGGACTAGACAAAAATGGCGACAATAACTTGTAACACATCGAAGATCTGGATGTGTCATGTCAACAAATAAACAAATCAGTTTTCTCAAGCATTAGTTTTCATCCACCCGCTTTTTCAGTGAATGCCAGCTTGTGTAAAAAAAGGTTAACCAGTAATGCAGTTAATTTGGTGAATTTGTTATTACTTCTTCTTTCTCACAAAAGGAGCGATAATTCTTTTTGCCTGGATGATGCTCCTTCATCTACTCGTCCTATTCCACCAGAATCCTACTACACAAGGCTGCCAGGGGAACTGGTTGACGCAGATACACAATGCGAATACAATTATGGTACTGGGTATAGAAGATGTCCACATGTAAATCTCGAGGTAAATATGAGTCAACTATATGTTTTAAGAAAATTAAAGAATCTTTATCGGCGAACTTTACAAGCAATTACAGGGGAGTATTAGAATGAAATCAATGCGTAAATTCCAATGACATGTGAACGTTAGATACTGAGTTCTATCCACGGCCACTGAGCCACCGAGAGGAGAGAAGAGTGGAAAGCACGGCCGTATACTACGCCCAGTATAGTCCAGCATATTCTGCTGGAATATTGAAATTAACTTTTCATTACTGTTAAATCTCCAGGATTCATGTGAGGCTCTGCATTGTACCCAAGATGGCTACACATGTTTGTCCTCCTTTATATTGCCCCTCGAAGGAACGCCTTGTGGAATGCGCCAGGTAAGTTAAACCCCCAGCCCGCCGCCGAAAGAGTGCATTAACGCATATTTGGAATATAACTGCTTTTTCCTCTTTTTAAGTGGTGCATCAAAGGTGCCTGTGTAGATAATGGCACACCAAAGACTGACGGAGGCTGGTCTGAGTGGTCTGACTATACCACGTGCTCTCCTTCCTGTGAAGGAGGGGTGCGATACAGAGAAAGAACATGCACTAACCCAACGTAAGTCAAGCGGATAGAAGAGGCCTAAACGCAATAGGACTTCTTTCATTTTTTTTATTTTAGGAGAAGGTTTCAGCACTGCGAGTTGTTCACAACATTGCTTCTACTGACAAACGATGCACTTGGCCCTGCTTTGAAACTATAAGGAGACTAAATATAAGAATTTTCCATGGGCGGATTTAAGGGTTGGTCCAGCGGATCGCAGTTCTTCATTTTCTGGGCAAGTTTGAAATATTTTTAAAGAATTCTCAATAAAATAAATGGTATACAATTGGTAAGCGTCCCAGCCGCCCCTTTCTGAATATTCTGGATGCACCTCTGTTTTTTTCTAAAAGATCAGGAAAAAAATACATACAATATATATATCCATGACTAGCAAATTTCAGTGTGAGTATTGTCAACGTTTTACATTAAAAAGATGCAATAAATTCAAACTAAAATGTACTAGTCATGGAGGTATGTATAGTCCACATTATTTTGGAAAAATTAGCATAACGTCAAAACCGTGAATGTTGTAACGCAAATTTTTGACCGGTTCGTAGGATATGTTTGTCTTGAAATTTCAAGGTGTCACAGTTAAGCAATCTTAATGAAAGTTTCAGACATTATTATATACATTATGAAGATTATGTGAAAAAAAAATTGGTTCGAGTCGTTTCAGAGATATGCAAGAAAGCGCTCAAAGTCCCAATTTTGAATGCAGTTGCACTTATACAGGTGGTGAGAAAACGGGTTAGTTTTCAAGATCGCAAGAACGAGAATATTAAATACACCAAAATTTCCTAGCATTGAAATATGATATTAAGCAGCATTCTGACGCTACTTTAGAATAATTTGAGTCATTTATAACGTGTTTATTAAATAATCTATCACGGCTATTCAAAATTTAAGGTTTGAAATATATTTTCGTTCTAGTCGAATTCAAACATACAGAATTTTTTACTTCTTACGGAGATTGTTTGCTAACACCAAACATTAAGTTCCAAGTGTTGGATTTTGAGTTGCTGGTCCAGATCACACAAAATTCGGCTTTTATCAATTTTAAAGTTTTTTGTGTATTGTTGTCATAGGAATATCGATTTTACTTAAAACTATATTTTTACAAATTTCAATCCATAGCCAATTACTGGTGAAAATTTCATAGTGATCGGACAAGCAAAACACTGAAGTGAAAAACAAACAAAAACAGCAACAACAACAAAAAAAGCAAATGGAGCAAAAACGTCCTACCATGACGATTTTTTAATTTTTTTTTTAACTTTTTTATTCTTCAGCCCTCAGAATGGAGGTCAAAACTGTGCTGGGCCCTCGAAAGCTCATTGGGAAATATGCAATAGTAATGTGAGTTAAAGGTAGTGTGGTAGCGTGAGAAGGTTTCTCCCATCTAGCTAATAATTTATATTAATCATCAGTTACAATAGTTATTACTTGACAGCTGTCTCACCCTGAGGCATTTTACCAGTCGAACTTAGGGATTAATTAAGGAAGATTATTTCTGGCCGCACTTTTGAAAGGAAGTTAATGGTCGAAATAACGAATTTATTTCGTTATATTAATAAGTTATAGAATTCTGGAGCCTCTCTTTTTCGTTTTCAGGTTGCTTGTCCACCCACCCAACCAACATATCGCAACATCCAATGTCAGGAAATTAATTCAACCTTCACCTTCTATCACATATCAAGTATGAAATAGATTAGTTAAAACTAGATTAAAGTCAAGAAGCATTCCACTGGTGGGCAAAACTATTTTTCGACAAACATTTTATTGTCTAAAAGCTTAATTCATTCAATACCCTGGGTACCAGAGGCTTTTTCTCGCGTGCGTCGGGGAGCTTCGTTTCGTCGGCCACAGACCGACAAGTGTTCGGCCAAAGGCCGAAGGCACGAGCGGCGAAGCCGCGAGAAAAAACCTCTGGCGCAGAGCACATGGATTTACCGTGCTAGATGGACCTTGACCTTGTCTCTAATCTGCCAATCAAACCGGCGCTCGCGAGACTGTTTACTGAGTTAATTCAAAAGTAATTATCAAGGGAGGAACAACGCGCTCTAACCCAAAAAGTCACATTATCTTTAGAAAAACAAGGTGGAGTTTAAAATCGTTGCTAATCTTGTCACAGTGCAATTCTCCATTTTATGTAGCTTCAGTTTAAGCTGCAATCATTCTTCGAAATTTGGATCCGAAAATCACTAAGGAGAATTTCAAAACATCCTGCAAAAACTAGTAACGAGCTGGGCCCAGCGTAACAGAACATTGCGGGAAACCTTCACATTCACGGATAAAAGTAAATCGCTTTTAGTTATTCAGATCTAAGGGGCACTTTGGAGAAAATTAAACAACCTAAAAGTTTGCTAAGCCACAAGGAAGACGTTACGTTGTACATGTAAAAAAGGACAAAGAAAATGTTCTCGATTCGCATGAGAGGGCGAATAAAGCCGATCAGAAATAAACCGCAGAAAATCACCGCGTGTCACCACCTCTCAGTATGAAACAAGCGGCAAAAATAATTCACATTTGCTCAGTTATAATTTACACGCTTGAGAACAAATTCATCGGAACAAGCAGCATTTTGGCACGAGGCAGGCACGAACCTGGGTAAATGAGGTAAATGAGGTAAATGTCGTGTGTTGCCTACCGACCCCATATGCGAGGTATAGCAACTGGAACAGGATTGATTTTTTATCTGGCCGGTCGGCAAGACCGCCAGCATGTCTCTCCTTTGTATATAATTTACAATGCCCTCTCTTAGTTCTGCACTTATTACACTTATTCCCTCCACACCATCGAATGTTCCAGTGACTTTGGCTTTGCCTTATCTAAATCTTCCGTACATAAAGGCATCTAATATTTCCAATTCTAAACGTGGGTGATGTGTTCTTGGATTGTTTGGATTTGATCTTTGTCACCTTCAAACCACCCGCGTCCCGATCACGCCCCTATTGTGATTGTAATCCAACCAGAGCATTTGAAACATTCCATATCTCCAGAGAACCAATCAGCAAAACATCTGGATGTTTTGGTATAAGCGGGGTTGTAATTGGTTCTGCGCTATCAAAGGGATGGCGCTCTGGTCCAGAGGCTTTTTCGCGCGGGTCACTTTTTTTAAGACTTGACCGAAACCGGAAACCGCGCATGAAAAGCTTCTGGCACCCAGGGTATTCATTCATTCATCCAAAAGCAAAAGTTGTGCTCTCGAACCAAAACTTACGTGGTTGTTAAAGGACTGTGCTGATAATCTGTTAAAAACGTATCTGTTTCGTGAGAGTTTTTTATAGTTGTAAAAAGCATCGAGACATTTATATGTAGAATGCGTTTTTAAGAACTTTTATTAATTATTAATTTCAACAAGGTAGTGTACGCGCACTTGTAAGCGTTATAGCTTCTTTATAAGTTGAATCCTGATTGGTTCGAATTTGCATGGTAAGGGGGGGTCCCTGGGTAGGCCTTTCTCAAACGTCCCCATAAAAACTTGATCTGAAAGCCAGGAGGCTGGTTGTTCGATAGGAGACTTTAACTCCGCTGAGAATGATATTTAGCTAAACTTTAGAGAACCTCAGAATGTGAAAGTATGAAATTCAATTGAATTTGGTACTGAATATTACCTACTGTGCGAAATTTATTTTCATATGCGTGTTTCTTTGTGTTTCAGGCGTCAGTGCATGCACACTTACCTGCCTAGTATCAGGAAATGTAGTTCGCACTTACAGTAACGTGGCTGACGGGACTCGATGTGATTATCAAAACCCTTTTGTGTATGATGTCTGCATAAATGGACAATGCCAGGTACTGTTAAACTCACGTTTACACTTCTTGTACCCGACAGCTAGTTTTGACACGACATTTTGACCCCAAGCAACATCAATCTTTGGGGATATACTCGCAATTGCGCTGTATTCTGAAGCAGTTTTTTTCTTTGTGTGTGTATGTGTGTGTTTCATTTCTTAGAATTGCGGAATTTTGGAAGCGTTTACATTAACCTGGTGCACATTAGGTAGCTACTCTGGGAAACTTAGGTCTGAAAGTAGATTGGTGCGTTGCCTTAATCAGCACGATATCGATCGAATGAAGAACTCATACTGTTAATCAATTCAAATCATTTGTGGATTCCTCTTCTATAGTCCGTGGGCTGTGATCACGTCATGAGTTCGGGAAAGGTCAAAGATCGATGTGGAGTTTGTGGTGGCGATGGAGAATCCTGTACCTTGGTGAGGTCCAGCTATACCGAGAACTACATACAATATGGTAACATTTAAGTTTGTCTTTATAAAAAATTACGTAACGTAGATGAACAATAATATGAGAAATGATCCTGTAGTGTATGCTGGGATAGAAATAAACATGGTATTATGAACAGATTACTCAGACACCAGGTGCGTATTTGGGTTGAGCTCTGCGTAACAGCTCTATCTACCACAGATTTCGTAAGTTAACGAATAGAGAGAGAGAGTATGTGTGTGTCGTACAGTAAAGGTCTTGAGTTGTCTTCACAGGAAAAAAAGCGATCGTTTCAATTCATTTTCCATTTACCATTGATCGATATTCCAGATTACAGCCCTGTTGATACCATTGTTGAACTACGTGTCCACACTGCTAATGCTGTTTTCGTGGAAAGAAACAAGACCTATAATTTAATTGGTAAGTAGGAAAGGCCATTAACAAACAAAACAGATACGGTTGACTTTTTGGCGGTTTTGAGTGAAACAAGAACTGCAGAAAAGTTAAACAAAACAAGAGACCTCAGACTAGTGTCTAATGCTTAAAGGGATATCTTCCTAGTCCATCAGTTTTGACTGTTGGTAAGTAACTTTATTCTTAATCCAATTAACAAGATCGCGTACATTTTTTTATTCAAAGACAAAAAGACGGATTAAACACACTTGCGTTTTTTAAATTCGCAGCCAAATTGAACGATCAGAATGTCTATTAAAATACCATGAACTGGCAATAAGAACTCAGACTGACAGGAAGGTCAGATGGTTTGTTGAAACTCAAGTGAATAGAATAGTTAACACTTTTAAGCCAAATGGCCTTACTTGAGGACGCTGGTATATGAATCAGGATAACTCTGACGCCTCTAACACTGACGGTGATAGTTGTCAGCAAGTTAGAAGGCCATATTTTAAATGACTTCAAGTATCCTATTACCTTATCAAAAATACCTCTTTTAGTAATAAGCACAATATAAGTTAACCAAGGATTAATGTAAAAATACAAACAAACAAACAAAAAAAAATACAAATGCAAGTCACAGACAGTGTTTTTCACATTTTCCCTGCATTTTCCGCTCAGGTGTTCAAGATGAGGAGGGAAATGACTTGATTCCTATTCCTTCTTGGTGGGGCAAAGTTGTATACAAAGCTGGTACAAAAATAACCTACATTAATAATGCTAAGTTTCCTGACCGCTTGGAAATTGAAGGTCCAACAAACATGCCTCTTAGAATAGTTGTAAGTATTGATTAGAACTGAATGTAGTCTTTAATTCTTTCCAATCCTATCATGAGGTCAAGAAGAACATGAAATCTAATAATATTGAATTAATGTAGCTGCCGTATTTATTCGAATAAGCGCCCAACTTCGAATTAGCACCCACCCCCACCCCACCCCCTTTCGCCTCCCAACCGAAAAAAATTGAGCAAGTACTAATAAGAGACTTCCCCGAAGACGGAGTTTCTTCAGCGTATTTTACAGAAACCTTGCTTTGTTACATCTTCGAGTTTTGTTATTACCGTTTATTGTTTTGCTGCAAAATAAACATACTACACTTTTTCAAATTGTGAAAATTTAATAAGCGTCCACCTCGAATAAGCGCCCTCTCTGAAGGTCCGAAAATTAATAAGCGCCCAAGGTGGTTAATCAAATAAATAAGGTATGTTAAAATGCTCAATACATAGTGTTAAACCCCCAAGATTTCGTGCAGTGACTCAAACTTTTAAAACACATTACATGTCTCAACTGTTATCTCTAGGAATAAAAGTATAAAAATAGTTTGTTTACTTGTAAGATTTCTTGAATTGTTGACCATGACTTTCGATGTTTACTGACTGCAATGGCACCATTCTCTTGTGTTTCTATACGTTTTGATAGTGCTTTCCTATTGTCATCTTTTTTTGACAATTCGTTCTTCTCTTAACTTGCACTAATTGATATTTTTTATTTTTTGCATAGTTTGTTCATTTGTCAGAAGCAAACGTTGGTATTGACTATCAGTATTTGAGGCCTCTGGAAGATAACGAATCTCCTGAGTCAGCAACCTGTTCCTGGGTCACATCAAATTGGACAGATTGCACAACAGGTGGTTATTTTTATAATGATCTTTAGTCTAGTTATCGTTATTTAGTTAGCTTAAGAATCGCCATCTTAAAAGGAACTATAACAGCTATAGCAACTTTTCTGTTCTGGATATGATCTTGTGCTGGCCTCTTTCGATAACTAGCCATTTATATTTGGGCTGAACTAACTTTGTGATCTTTTCGCTGAACAGGACAGCAGACCCGCGAGGTACTTTGCGTCAGATCGGACAATGACACCGGTCAGACAGTTGCTAGTGTTAACTGCTGTGGAGAAGAGTCCAAACCAAACTCTGTAAATCTCTGTTACAGGTAAGAAGGTGGAAAGATAAACTTGAGTGGTAACTCAAACGTTTTAAATAAAAGAGCACAATTTTAACTCGGAAGAATAGAGTATTGAGCTAAGAAAAAAATATTTCTCTAGGACACATCGTACTGGAATGTTTCTGCCTTTCAATGTTGGTTTGTTAGTAGGCAAAGCCAGAGTCACCTCGGTCAGACGATAGTTTAATTTAACTAATTTTCTCCAAACTTTCAATTAAACGTGAATTTTGACCTTTCATTTTCTTTCATCCATCATCCCACGTTATTGGATTTTATCAGTTTTTGTTGTTTTTTTGCTTCTCATAACGTTCCCAGTAATATCATTTTTGCATTGTTTTTTACTTTGGAAATTAGCTGGCATGCAGACGATTGGCAAGCTTGTACTAAAACATGTGGAAAAGGTACCCAGCAACGATCTGTTGTTTGCCGCGCAAAGCTAAACGACACTCATTACGACATCGACGAGTCAGAATTCCTGTGTAACATAACATTGAAGCCAATGACATTCAGATCAAGCTGCAATGATGTGAACTGTCCTGCTACGTGGAAGACCTATTGGTCAGAGGTATGGAATACATAGGACGACGCAGAATTCAATAGCTTCACCAGAGTACCGATAATCTGATGAGTGTCAGCCCGAAATTAACAGTCCGTTTGCCACACTTATCTAGACAACTCTAATCGTAGAGAAATTCCCCCTACTCTTTTGATTAACAGTATGGCTTATCTCCGAAAATCCTTTGATTGGCCTCTTCTAATGACACTTTCGGTTTGTGAAGTTACTCTTGTGAGGCTTTAAATAATCACTCTGGAAGAAAGTAACCACCTTTTGCAGTGACTGCTCGTCCCAACCTTAGGTTATGGGGCTGTTTCAAATAGTAGGGTAAATCGCATGGGGACACAACAAGTTCCGTTCATTTCTAACCCCGATGGGATCTGTAACCTGTAACTACTTATACAAAAAAAATTACACGTGAATGTATTTGTGGATGACTTTACAATTGTGCATTTTTTATTCCTTAGTGTGCAAAGCTTTGCCTTACCGGAAACCGAACCAGGGAGGTTAAATGCTCGAGAATAAACGAGCTGGGACAAGATGAAGATGTTTCAGACATACAATGTGAATACGAATCCCCACCTCCTGTTATAACGGAGTCATGCAATAGTGACAACCCTTGTAAAGGTATAAACCTTCCTTATCATACAGTAGAAATAGAAATTAAGCCACCACAATGAAGACTGACTAGGCGTCATTTAAACGTTACCAGAATTACTCTGGCTTCTAGCCGCTGAATTTTCTAAATGTAGGAAAGATTTAGGGTAGTTTATACAAAACGTACTAAATTACATAATGTTTAATAAACGGGGAGGATTTGCCACTACCCTATAGCCAAAGATTTACTGCTACACAGTAAATAGACTGAAGAAGTTGCATTCAGTCAATCCACTTCTTTCTCCATTGGCAAGATTTCAGCACTGAATCCAACTTTTCAGAGTTGCGATAAAACTATTACCTCTGGCATTACCTCAACAGAGTACGAGATCGGGTGTTTCAAAACACCTCAAGACCTCTTCTTAGAGACACTTGGTGATTTCACCCAAGAAGCCAATGCAAGCAAAATGTTAATGGAGTGCAAGGAGCTTACAAAACAAAGTGGTTACAAAGTGTTTGCTCTTGGACATGGTGGCCTGTGCATGTCAGGACCAAATGCACAGGACACCTACTACGAGTACAAGCCTGCTTCCAACAAAAACAAGTGTTCAAATGGAATTGGATTTGGAGACCACAGTGTCGTTTACACGTTTGGTATTTACTATTTAATAATAACAGTGCAATGTTAGCATTTTTATCATATAGAAACTGCAACCCCGAAAAACGGATAAGTGCAAATCAGAAAACCACCAATTACACCATTATATTCAAAACTGCCATACAAACACCTTGTGATAGTACTGCTGATAAAAGTGTAACAGAAATTGTAATTAGCCCAGTTTTCCTCTGTCGTTTTTGTGGTGATGACTAGACAGTATGTTGCAAATGGCGCGCATGCTTTTTATTCGCACTTAAAAAAATTGCAGGCTGAATAAGTCCACCTCTAGTGCCTCAAACATGACCTTTAGGTAGGGTTTTCTTTATCTTTGGTGGGAAATCATGACATGCCAGCTCATAGACATTAAAGTATGGTTCTGGGGCAGCTAATTCAAATGTTTCCTGTTTCTTAAGTCTGTTAGCATTGCACAGGTCAGGTCTTAGATGTTAGTAAAGTTTTTACTTTTCCATAAATAAGCGCATTAGATCATATACCAATGTATTTTGCGCTATATAAATAATAAAGGTATTATTATTATATTAATCCAGTCTTTTGCTAACACTGAGGGTAAGCCACCTTAGTTATCCTTCTGAGGAGATGTATGTACACTGTATCTTCTTTTATTGCATGTTCTCATTAATTCCTTTGTTTCAGAACCATTACCCGAATTTGAGGCGGTTGGTTGTTATAAAGAGTCGTCTAGCCGTGCTCTTCCTACACTTTACGCAAATTTCCGACCTTTCATTGACTGGTACAATATGGACGCTACCATACGTCAGTGTGCGTTCGTAGCACGTGACATGGGCTACGAGTACTTTGCTGTCCAATTTTACGGAGAATGCTGGTCTTCCTGGGACGCTTCTGAGAATTATGACATATACGGTGAACAAACCAACACTGCAAATTGTTGGGCCAACGTTGGAGGACCCATGACCAACTACGTTTACCGTTTTCCTTATGTAAGTATATAAAAGGAGAAATACAGGAGTGTAAAATAATTCGAGTGAAGTCGTTTTCGTTAGTTATCTGCTTTTGAGATATTTTATAGCATAAAAACCCCCTGCGTTTGAGGCAGTTCGCTTCCCTCTTAATTCGGCCTACATTGTGCTCAGAGGCTTCTATGGAAACGCACGAGATACCAGGACCTCCCCAGATCACTTTCACCTCTGGGCAATAAAATCTTCGTCCTCAACGTTTTCAATGAAATAAACAATTTTCTTCTTCTTTCTTCTTTTTTTTTTTTACACAGGAATAAGCGTAAGGCAGGTTCAACGACAAGAAAATCTCTCGGCGTTCGTTCCCACGTGTCATTGGCAGTTCTGCGATTGAATTCACTTTTGAATCCCGCTATTTAACGTACAAATAATTTAAACCTTAAGGCTTAAAGAGTTAAACATGTCATGAGAAATGTTTGTTATCACAAAATTAAATTATGGGCCAAAACTCTGCCTCATCTGTCTGCGTTTTTTTCCCCTTAAATGTTAATGTTCCGACGATTTTGGTTACTACTTCAGTAAACTGGGTCTTATTTTGGTTTTCTCCTCTGTACAAACGCACTTGCTCAGATAAGCCGTTAATATATGCGCACCAAAGAACTCTCCATTTCAAGCCTTATCATAAAACAATCTCCTGGGTGGGCTATAAAAGCCCCCGTGGAGCACCGAGTGCCTGAGGAATTTAAAAAGGTTGCTTGAAAAAAGACTTAAAGAGAACTGATTCTAAAGACCATTTTTTTTAGTTTTATGAATAATCTAAATCGGCAATGACAGTCAAAAGTTGAAGGTAAAATATTAAAATAAAGATGGTATTTACATTGCCAGAAACTGCATGTATAAGAAAAACTAACCACAAAACCTCACAGCAAGATACTGCTCTCTTAAAATTATGAAAATATCAGGCATATTTAATGTCAGTAAGCACGACGGTCCTGTAGTAATATTACGTGGATAAAAACCAACCTTTTGGCCTTTTGTTCAACTACCATTTCTGATAGTATTAAAACAACTGACGGTAAAACTTGGTGCTAGAGTAAGCAATTCGTCTGTTAAAAATCTTATCTTAATAGCACTTCTATTCAAATATTTGGCGGCAATAATCTTGAATATTTTTAAGGCAATAAAAATGATTTTAGGGATAAATTGACGTTGACAATTTTTATTCGCAAGTGGAGATTAAGAGATTTATCCTCTCCGTTTTAGCTAAGCTGAGAGTAAAAGCCCGACGACAGTTTAAAGGGTTAACAAGCTAAACATCCTTTCCTTATTTTCATTTAATACGCAGTAGATACATCAGATAAAACAACCACTGTAATCGCGTTGAACCGCGGCACTAGACCACAGGATAACCCAAATAGGTAGAGCGGTGCTTCACTGCAGAGCGGGAGGAGGTCGTTGGTTCGACCAAGTAAAATGGCTGTCTCGTCTTCTATTCAGAAGGAGACGTGAAAAATAGTTTCCTTAGTTAGCACTTTCGTGCTAAATACATTGACGCTCAAATAAGGCGTATTTCTAAACTCAGTGACCTTTGAAACATCACATGCTTTTTCCAACACAAAACTAAGATTTTTCCGCGTTTTGAAATTTAGCGGAAAAATATGCTCTCGTTGTTATGAATTACCTAGGAATTTGTTTAGGGTATTTAATGAGTGTTAAATGCTAATTTAGTCCTCTTGGTGTTCTCTCTGGAGGCACTCACACTTACTTTTGTTCAGTTTATCTCTGTTTTCAGTGACTTGCCAGATTCATGCCGATCGAGCGAGATCAAGAGCAAGACTCTTCTTCGTCTTCTTCCTTTCCTCCTGGTTTCCATGCAATCTTGGAAGCACAGAAAAACGCTATTTTACCCGCCATAGATTCGAAAATTCAAGGCCTTCAAAGTAACTTGCTTAAAGCTCAGACTGACTTGGCCTCGCAAATAGCTTCGGAGGTTCAACTAGAGAACTACGTCTTCAAGAAGAAAGGAAATGAGCAACAGTTTAACTTCAACCGAAAGGTGACCAGGACAAGTTCTGCGGCGGTAAAGTCTTTGGAGAGTGGAAACATTGGTAAAGCGAAGGAGGAGCTGACTGAAGGTATTTCATTACTGACTAACCGCAGAAAATTATTAAATTAGCGGACAAATCTGAATTTGGCTGGGCCACTGTTCAACAAAAAGTAAAAAGGCTGAGAAAAGAGCGGCAGCTAAGTTTAAATCCTTTCAAGAGAAGAAGAGAAAATCCAACACCAAATTTTCGACTTCTGCGCCTTAGCCAAACAATGCTTCCAGGTTTAGTGGTCCGTCGGGTTTCAGTTTTCCTCCTAATGCTAGTTATTTTCGTCCCCAAAGTCGATACTCTGGAAATATTTTCAGAGGCCCCGGTTTTTTTTTTATGTGGGAAGAGAGGTCACTGGGCCAGTTCCTGCCCCTCTAAAGATAAACTCTTGTCCTCAGGATCAAAATCTTGATTTTTTGGATTTGGATCAGTATGAATTTGATCAGTCAGAGCAGGGAATTGTCGGTTCTTTTTTTTTATCCAAGGAAAGTTGCGTGCTAATTTGTCTTTTTGGCGTGATGCAGTTCGAGCTTCAGATTTTGTTCTGGATATTATTGAAAACGGTTACAAGATTCTTTTTCGGGAGTCGCCTTTACCGTATTCGATTGACAACAGATCGTCCGCCCCTATTCATAGAGGTTTTGTTCAGGAGGCTGTTTCAATGTTGTTGACGCGTGGCTGTATAAGAAAGGTTTCGGTTTATCCTCGGGTTTGCAATCCTTTGCATGTTGCTGTGCAGTCGTCAGGAAAACTTGGGCTGATTTTAGATTTGTCCTATCTTAATAACTTCATCTTTAAGAAGTCCGTGAAATATGAAGACTTGAGAACAGTTCTTCAAATGTTTTTTCCAGTGATTTTTGTTTTTTCATTTGATCTTAAGTCAGCCTACCATCACATTGATATCTCTGAGGAACACAGGAAATTCTTGTCCTTTAAATGGAGTTTTTCTGATGGAGTAACGAAATTTTACGAATTTAAGGTTTTGCTTTTTGGTATGTGTTCCGCGCCATATGTCTTCACCAAACTTTTATGTCAATTGGTTAAATATTGGAGAGATCGTGGCCATCTTATTTTGATGCACCTCGATGACGGTTTAGAGGGAGACTCGTCTTTTGATAGCGCCAAAAGCCTTAGTGATTCAGTTCGCCAAGACATTTTCACACCTAATGATGATAAATCGGTTTGGCAGCCTACTCAAAAGTTAGTTTTTCTAGGAACTGTTTTGGATTTTGAGGAAGGTTTGATCCTAATTCCTGAACCGCGTATTCTTAAGCTTAAATCATCCCTCGTTTCCTTTCTTCAGAAGGACCAGATAGTAGCCAGAGACCTTGCTTCCATTACAGGCCAAGTTATTTCTATGACATGTGCAGTAGGGAATGTTGCTAGATTGTTTACAAGAAACTGCTATGCTGCTATTGAGCGTAGAACCTCTTGGCCTCAACCATTAAATGCAGGGGCGGATAAGAGAAAAGACCGGAAAAGAGAAAACCCGGGAATATAGAAACTAAGTGGGAAATACTGATCTAATCATTTCCGTGTCATGTCAGTATTTTATTACCGTGTGAATTAGATCCGCCGGGCATATGCCAACCCGTTAAGATTGCATATTATGTTATTGAAATGAATACAAACCAGCCTACTCAAAAAGCCACTTCCTAGCGGTTACGAAATACAATTTCAAGCTGATCACGTTCAGGATCATAGAGATTAAAAGTATAAAAACGACCAACAGTTTGACAGCATACTGGGTTAGCATCTTGACGCCCTTGTCAGGTTGGAAGTGAATTCTGTTGTCGGTTGGTTTATTGAATGGAAGTCGACATTTTAAATTCAGTTCAAACCGGGTTTCAGCTGTTTGCCCGGCTTTCAGAACTTTAAAGAGCGAGCCAAAATCAAAACCCTCTAACTTTGTTACTTACAATCAACTCGGCACAAAAAATACTTTAAGTATCGCGGCCTCTTTTTGTTTAGATATACATTTCTTCTTGTTATAGGAGAAAAAAATGAAGATGGACTGCGGGGAATTTAATCACTTTGTAATATATTGACATTTCAAAAGTATTACAAACTTCAGTTGTCAACAGGGGCTTTTGTTATATTAAAAGCCGAAATCTAGACGTTCATTCTGGGCCGGAAACTTGGTAACATTATCTGATTACGTATTGGCCCGTAGTCTGATCACAAGTTTGTCTTTTTTTCGTTTTTGCTACCTAGCTATGTTACTTTTAGAGAGCTTTTCTCTCAACTCTTGCTGCCAAGGTTGCCAGATTAAACTTCGATTAACTGTCTAGTATTGTTCGCAAACAGTTATCGTTCGAATTGTAAAACACATGCATGTGTGCATAAGTTGACATTTACTGACAGCAACGCATTTCCGGAAACAGACAGCTTAAAAGTCTAGTATTTCTTTTCTCTTCCATTTGCAGAAGGAATTTACCTGAACCTGTTCAAACTGATTAGAGCACCGCCGGGTTAGCTGAAAACGGCAGGTAAGTAGTCTTGGCATGATGGCTAAGGAATAATATTGTATTTCTATTTTTAGGCCCGCTTTATATCTTTCATTACGAATACCAGTTATAGGATATGTTGCCGCGGTAATGTCTCTGCGTCAATCGACTTACAGTGGTTGTACGATGAGTCCAAACTTGTGCGCTTCTCACTTTTTCGGGGCGTTACGCCTTGTTTGGCTCTTAACTTTTTGCGGAAGTTTAATTTTGCGCCATCGAAATTAATCCGGTCAAGTACAAAGTGCTAAGAAAAGTCAAGGTAAAGAGAGTCCCCCTGTGGCGGAGGGAATTGATATTTCATGCTTGAGGGTCTTCATAAAAATAATCCCACTAAAAAACCCCTTTACCATTCCACGTAAACTTTGCGATGATTTTTTCATTACCGTGCGGTAAATGTTGTTTCTAAGCATTCATTTTACGCGTTTTTCACGATTGCAAAAAATCTCGAAAATAAAAACCCGCGAAAATAAATCGTCGCGAAATTAAAGCACGCCAAATTAAATACTCTTATAGAAAATTCAAATCACAGAAGGAAAAATATTAGCTTGAAATAGCAACATCATATACAGGATATGTATCGACAATATAACTTGTTAACTGGTTATACTGTTAAGGAATTAAATTAACTGCAAAAACCGTGGACGAAGATCCTGCTAGTCGTACACGTTGGATCTCTAGAAAAGAGATCTAATCAGCCAAAACATTAAGGACCAAAAACGAGAAGTATAAAAACTACTGCAAAGCTGATCAGAACAACCTGTATTGTTTTTTCATAACAATATTTTGGCTGGCCATACCAGCCTTCTTCAGGTTTACAGATGTTACTGAATTATGATAGGAATGACAATATTATATAGATGGAGAATGTCGCAATAAAAATTGTTTAGAAGGGAGAGGCGGAAATGACGTACAACAAAAAAGAACTGGAAAAGAAAAATAATAAGGATATGGATTACAATAATTCGTCATGGCTGTTTAGGGTTAGGGTGAGGACGAATTATTGCAATCCAAATCCTTATTATTTTCCTTTTTCAGTTTTTTTGTGTTGAACGTCGTTTTTTCAAACCTCTCTGCGTTTATACAACTTCTCAAAAGGGCAAATGAATAAGTGAATTTCACTGGAGTTGAATCCAGCTAGGGGACCGCACCCAAGTTTGAACAATGGGGGAAAGACTAGAAAAATTAATCATCGTGTGTTTTTTTTTTTTTTTTCACGTCCTCCAAACAACGTCGCATAAAAAAAAATATATTCACGTCGTGGTCGTGCACGGAAAAGAAATGCACCAAAAAGCGTGCTACACATGCAAAATTTGTTGTTTAACTTTTAAAACCTTTTGCTTTTTGTCGCTGTTCTCGTTGCTATCGCCTTCGTCGTTGCTTAAGGTGGCTCGACTGGGTTTTTTAGGGGGGATACCTCCCAAGTTTGAGCATTAATTACGTCGCCATGAGTAAAGATATGGAAAAAAGATTACCACAACTGTATTATATAAAGATGAAAATTTCTTATGATTTGGGTTTTATTGCAATCGGAGTCGCCATGGCAACGTAACGACGCTATTACGTTTTTTATTTATCTTTGTGTTTCTCTGTACCAGGAGGTTTTTTAAAAAATCGCTTAAGGTAGTATGTACCTGCCATAATTGCCTCAATTATGGCAAGGTTTGAACAAATTCTATGAGAGAGTTTTCGAAATATTTTGAAACAAAGTTTTAAGCATCATAAAAACAGTAAAATAGCATGCTATCCATACAATTAGCTAATTTTTAAAGAAAATGATAAGCTTTGGAAACGTGGCTTCATCTCATAGTGGTTTGATTCCATTGGAAACCTCCTACAAAAAAAGAGGGGAATTGCTCTGCGCGATCGCGAATAAGAAGAATTTTATTAACTTGCATTCAACTGCTTTTGTTACAGTTTTGCACGTAGTTTGGTCCATGCCTACAAATTTGAGAATCCCAAGATCAATTGTCAATAAATATACCCTGCAAGTTCATGAACATTGAAAACAGGGAAGGCTTTTAAATAGGACCTCAGATATGACCAATTTTTCACCCAGTTTTTCTGTTTACAAGTGAGTGTCCACATTATTTACAGGCATTGTTTTCAAGTTTCATATGCACGTGCAACTTTAGCAAAAAGATAGAATTTGCATCAAAAAGGACCCTCGGTTAAATCTCCGGCACATGCTAATAACCGGGTAAAGAAATTAGTGATATATTATAACATCACAGCAACTCTTTGTAAGAGTTTCTGTAATGTTATAACCCGAGTATGATAATTAAGTGTTGCATCCTACAAGATGAGCCGTGACGGTCACCGTCTCGGCCCTCTCTGCTATCTGTGACACAAGCCAATTATTAGCATATTCCGGATATTTCTTCCGAAAGTTATCGAGAGTTCCTTTTTAAGCAAATTTACTACTTTTTGGTAAATCTGCACGTGCATATGAAACTTGAAAACAATGCCAGTGAATAATGAGGACGCTCACTTGTAAACACAACATCTGGGGGAAAAATTGCTCATATTTGAGGTCCTATTTGAAAGCCTTCCTTGTTTTCAATGTTCTTGAAACTTGCAGAGTATATTTATTGACAATTGATCTCGGGATTCTCAAATTTATAAAAAAAATTATCGAGCGGTTTTTTTGAAAAATGCGAAATTTGTAGGCGCCGACCAAATTACGTGCAAAAACTGTAACAAAAGCAGTTGAATGCAAGTTAATAAAATTCTTCTTATTCGCGATCGCGCAGAGCAATTCCCCTCTTTTTTTGTAGGAGGTTTCCAATGGAATCAAACCACTATGAGATGAAGCCACG
Source organism: Porites divaricata (assembly GCA_038088405.1). Lineage (NCBI taxonomy): Eukaryota > Metazoa > Cnidaria > Anthozoa > Scleractinia > Poritidae > Porites > Porites divaricata. The sequence goes on along the minus strand of JBBMOI010000010.1, from coordinate 22,739,300 downwards.
TTTCCAAAGCTTATCATTTTCTTTAAAAATTAGCTAATTGTGTGGATAGCATGCTATTTTACTGTTTTTATGATGCTTAAAACTTCTTTTCAAAATATTTCGAAAACTCTCTCATAGAATTTGTTCAAACCTTGCCATAATTGAGGCAATTATGGCAGGTACATACTACCTTAAGCGATTTTTTAAAAAACCTCCTGGTACAGAGAAACACAAAGATAAATAAAAAACGTAATAGCGTCGTTACGTTGCCATGGCGACTCCGATTGCAATAAAACCCAAATCATAAGAAATTTTCATCTTTATATAATACAGTTGTGGTAATCTTTTTTCCATATCTTTACTCATGGCGACGTAATTAATGCTCAAACTTGGGAGGTATCCCCCCTAAAAAACCCAGTCGAGCCACCTTAAGCCACCATGCAGTATTATCGATGTGTGTAAACTGTTGGGAATCCGAATGCGTTTTTAGTGTGAACGCTTACGAAATGCTCTGAATACTCTCAAGAAAATAAGTTCGGAATCCTGAATCCGAAATATTTATGAATCCTCTAGCGTAACCGTAGCGCCTACGCAAACAATCTAGTGGTATCTCAGACTTTTATTTGCAAATGTGACGATAGGTTTTGCCCTTCCAAGCACAAATCGGGGAAGTAAGCGTCAAGGTAATTCGAGCGACTTCGGCGTGTGAGCAACAAGGGGGAAACTAACGCTGTAACTCGCTTGGCTCACGCGTGGGAAAGGAACTCGTCACAGTTCCACGGTACTAGGATCTGTTACAACTGGAAAACAGGACAGCACTCAACCTTGGACGTCAACAGTTTCACCTTCAGCTCGTGGACGTAAATCATACAGGGATGTGCATCCAAAATGTAAATCGAAAAACAGCGATAATAGTGCTCTATTTATACTAACTGATCAACTTATTACAACATCACAAAACAAATGGAAGGAAGGCTGAAAAAAATCAGCTGAACACCGAAAACAAATCTCGGTAAATTCAGCTTTAATGTTCATATGCTAAACCAAATAACTCAAAATTAAATGTCAGTCAAGCAAATGAATTTAGGAAATTTACAAAGAAAGCTGTGTAAAAGAATTAGAATTTCCTATGTTCTGGATTCCTCAAAATGTCAAAACTGAAAACTAGCAACTGTTGGTATTTGGGTTGGTCAGCGGTCAGCGATGATGATGGCCGCGTCTTTTGAAGCTGGCTAGTTTAGTGTTATTTGTTGCCTTTTTTGTGTGTTTAAATAATTTAGTTTTTCGTGTAAGAGTTCCTGTTTTTGTGTTTTAATGAATAAAAAAAGCTATACAGATAGAATAAAGACCGTGGAAACTGGGGACGAGAATCGTGACGACTTTCATTGTATGGAAATGAGTCTCGTGATGAGAATGCGGTTTATTTTCGGCGATAACTGAAATGAAGCATGTAAGTTTGGCAATGATGTAATTTTCCTCGAATGGAGATCCTTGATTTTCGTGTAATTATGCACGACATGCAGGCACTTTAAAAAGGAAATATCCCCAGCAGGATAAGAAAATATTATAGCTGGGAAGTCCTCAGGATTTTGTGGCTTTTTAAGGCGTTACGTTTCTCAGAATATTGTCACAATTACAGGAAATGTACTGTTAAATAGATTCACTTTGTTTTATGTATTTAAGTGATAGATTTTCACAGTTGTTAAGATGTGAAGTCGTGTTGCACTTCATAAATACTTGAGATATGAAGTATCCACTGTCACGTAATTCTTAGGTGCGCAAATAAAATAAAGGCAATGTATGAAAGGCCGCACGTACAATTATGTAAGCGTACAAGTAGAAACTCGCTTAATTTGACGTTTAATCTCAATACCTAGCAGTTCTCCCCCTTCATGACCTAACGTACAGAACCGTCTAGAAGATTCAGAAATGTGCACTCAATGTATTATAGGCCTATATTTGCTCGCACAAATATTTATAAGTACAGTTTTTTACCTCGTACTATTATTGACTGGAATCAATTGCCTCAAGACATTATAAACTTAAATTCCTCAACTAGTTTTAAAGATCATATTATTGACTTTATTAATTAATTTATCCTTGTTACAATAATTATTGTGGATGAGCTGTACACTAGGAAATAGCATTGCGCTGTGCATTACATATCGTTTGAGGTAGCACATTAAAGTATAAGTGAAGTGAAGTGAAGTGAATACTTCATGTCATACCTCTATTTGATTTACGTGATTAAAATTAACGTGCGTTAACGTGTGGAGCCAAAAACGCATCAGTGGAAATCCACCCTAACGTGTCACGGATGTGTTAATACGGGTAGCTTTGAACTTGACTAATTGCACACTCTACTTGCAGCACTTCATGTCCACAGAATAGAAATCCCATATCGAGCTTTTCCAGAACGGGTTGGTCGAAGATTTCTATGGCTTGAAAGTGTTGATTATTTTGGAACAACTGATCACTTCAGTGGTCGAAAAAAAAAAGAACAATCTTAATGAGCAAAACTTCAAGGTTTACTGGAAAATCAGGATCTAGGATCGAGAAATCAGGGATCGAGGATCGGTTAAAAAGAACTTGAAAATAAAATAAATATATAAATCGTGGATCAGTGGTGATGTGGGCCGCAGACTGTAGATAAATTTCACAGAACATAACCCCGTTCGCTGTACTGAACACTAAATTCAAGTAAACTAATCAGAGTCTGTCTGAGTCAGTGATTGTTTTGACGAGAAAGTGAAATTTCCTGGAAAATGAAACGCTTTATCCCGGTGATACTGTAATACAAGAAAAAACTTTAACAGTTTTTAATTTTTAAGTGTACATTTGCTTTCAGTACTCCTTATTTTTCTTGTAATTGTTGTATGTACGACCCCACCAGCAATGCTGATCTTTTTATCGTGCCGTAAACTAAGGTTCTTACCTACCCACCTACCTACTTACCTACCTACCTAACTATCCATCCATCTATCTATCTATCTATCTATCTATCTATCTATCTATCTATCTATCTGTCTATCTATCTATCTATCTATCTATCTATCTATCTATCTATCTAAAATGCATGCTGTGTACAACTCTAAACATTGTACTCTGAGACTGTACGGAGATATTAAAAGTAGATACTAAGCAGCCATGGAAAATGTCATTACTTTCACGCGATATTGATATCTTATAAAACGGACAACAATTTCAGCAGGAACACGCGCGAACTGAATTAACTGTGTGTTGTATAAGGTTCTGTTAAACTTACATTTTTTTCCTGTGCTGAACATATACTGTACCGAGCTGTTTCTTGTTCCGGTACAAAGAAGCTATGTATATTTATACTGACAGAGTCATGGGCCCTGATACCGATAAAAATCATCGTTCAATTTTTCTAGTGTAAAATCCCTGAAAGAGTACTCCTCAATGGAGCGATATCAATATGTAGGTTTTCAAAGGCTTCACACCGGTTTGAGGCTAAGATGTGCAGCCTGTCTCTCCTTGCAATTTTTTGTACTTTTTGAGTATATACATTATGACATACAACACTCGTTTTGTATTCCAAACGAAAAAGTAGTATAACAGCACCGGGGGCTTTACTCCAAGTAAGCGAGACTCAACGCTACTAAGAGCGTTCTTGTTGTATCATAATGTGCCCTTCTCCATTCTATTTTTTTTCCTGCTAACATTATGTACACGTAGTTCAAACAACCTTGTACAGATTAATATTATACAACTGACGTATTATCCATAGGATGGAGCAAAAAATAAAATACAATACAACAGGAGAAAGGTCCGGTTGTTCAGTGACGAAGCTGAATAATTATTTCTAGAAAATGCAATTTCGAGGGTACATATAAGGTACACTGTTCCAATATTTATATACAAGAGTAAACTTCCCTTGTTAACATGTTTGTACAGGCTTAAATCGGAAAACCCTAAGTCGAAACGTTGAAATCCCATTTTTATAATTTTGTAGTCAACGTGCCATGAAATAAATTAAAAACCCAATAAAATCTACATTTTTCCCTAACACAAATCAGTTGTGATTCTTTTACCTTTCGAATTCTGATTTGCCACATTATTACTTTCAACCGACGAATCACCCTACGTTGATGTAATCGTGCCCTACTTCGTCTAGTACGAAGAGAGGCCGAAGTGAAATCAACACGTTTATACGCTTTAAAACGTCCAGCCTTGCGAGCTATTTGCGCTTCTCCCATCGTTTCTCTAATATCAAATCTTGTGTAACTAGGCTTTTAGTACCGAATAGTTAATAGGCCTTTGATCATTTGTTAGTTAATAGGTTTTCTTAATTGTACTG